>CM052702.1:83143888-83161191 GCA_028551405.1 Uromys caudimaculatus
CTCGCCAGCATCTGCTGTCACCTGAGTTTTTGATCTTGGCCATTCTGACTGCTGTGAGGTGGAATCTCAGGGTTGTTTTGATTTGCATTTCCCTGATGACTAAGGATGTTGAACATTTCTTTAGGTGCTTCTCAGCCATTCGAGTTTCCTCAGTTGAGAATTCTCTGTTTGGCTCTGTTCCCCATTTTTTGATAGGGTTATTTGGTTTTCTGGAGTCTAACTTCTTGAGTTCTTTGTATATATTGGATATTAGCCCTCTATCGGACATAGGATTGGTTAAGATCTTTTCCCAATCTGTTGGTTGCTGTTCTGTCCTATTGACAGTGTCCTTTGCCTTACAGAAGCTTTGCAATTTTATGAGGTCCCATTTGTCAATTCTTGATCTTAGAGCATAAGCCATTGGCGTTCTGTTCAGGAACTTTTCCCCTGTGCCCATGTGTTCGAGACTTTTCCCCACTTTCTCTTCTATTAGATTCAGTGTATCTGGTTTTATGTGGAGGTCCTTGATCCACTTGGACTTGAGCTTTGTAGAGGCAGATAGGAATGGATCAATTTGCATTCTTCTACATGTTGACCAACAGTTAAGTGAGCGCCATTTGTTGAAAATGCTGTCTTGTGTCCACTGGATGGTTTTAGCTCCTTTGTCAAAGATCAAGTGACCGTAGGTGTGTGTGTTCTTTTCTGGGTCTTCAATTCTATTCCATTGATCTACCTGCCTGTCTCTGTACCAGTACCATGCAGTTTTTATCACTACTGCTCTGTAGTACAGCTTGTGGTCAGGGATGGTGATTTCCCCCAGAAGTTCTTTTGTTGTTGAGAATAGTTTTTGCTATCCTGGGTTTTTTGTTATTAAAAATGAATTTGAGAATTGCTCTTTCTAAGTCTATGAAGAATTGAGTTGGAATTTTGAGGGGGATTGTATTTAATCTGTAGATTGCTTTTGGCAGGATGGCCATTTTTACTATATTAATTCTGCCAATCCATGAGCATGGGAGGTCTTTCCATCTTCTGAGGTCTTCTTCGATTTCTTTCTTCAGAGACTTGAAGTTCTTGTCATACAGATCTTACACTTGTTTGGTTATAGTCATACCAAGATTCTTTATATTGTTTGTGACTATTGTGAAGGTGTTATTCCCCTAATCTCTTTCTCAGCCTCTTCATCCTTCGAGTATAGGAAGGCTACTGATTTGTTTGTGTCAATTTTATGTTTGGCCACTTTGCTGAAGTTGTTTATCAGCTGCAGCAGTTTTCTGTTGGAGTTTATCGGGTCATTTAAGTATATGATCATATCATCTGCAAATAGTGATATTTTGATTTCTTCCTTTCCAATTTGTAACCCTTTGACCTCCTTTTGTTGTCTAATTGCTCTAGCTATATTGAATAGATAAGGAGAGAGTGGACAGCCTTGTCTAGTTCCTGGTTTTAGTGGGAATGCTTCAAGTTTCTCCCCATTTAGTTTGATGTTGGCTACTGGTTTGCTGTATATTGCTTTTACTATGTTTAGGTATGGGCCTTGAATTCCTGATCTTTCCAAGACTTTTATCATGATGGGATGTTGAATTTTTTCAAATGCTTTTTCAGCATCTAATGAAATGACCATATGGTTTTTTTCTTTGAGTTGAGTTGGTTTATGTAGTAGATTACATTGATGGATTTCCGGGTATTGAACCATTCCTGCATCCCTGGATGAAGCCTACTTGCTAGTTATGAATGATCATTTTGATGTGTTCTTGGATTCGGTTTGCGAGAATTTTATTGAGTATTTTTGCATCGATATTCATAAGGGAAATTGGTCTGAAGTTTTCTTTCTTTGTTGGGTCTTTGTGAGGTTTTAGTATCAGTGTAACTGTGGCCTCATATAATGAATTAGATAGTGTTCCTTCTGTTTCTATTTTGTGGAATAGATTGAAGAGAATTGGTATTAGGTCTTCTTTGAAGGTCTGAGATAATTCTGTGGTGAAGCCATCTGGTCCTGGGCTTTTTTTGGGTGGGAGACTTTTAATGACTGCTTCTATTTCTTTAGGGGTTATGGGACTGTTTAGATGGTTTATCCAATCCTGACTTAACTTTGATTTTTGGTGTCTGTCTAGAAAATTGTCCATTTCTTCCAGATTTTCCAATTTTGTTGAATATAGACTTTTGTAGTAGGATCTGATGATTTTTTGAATTTCCTCAGATTCTGTTGTTATATCTCTCCTTTCATTTCTGATTTTGTTAATTTGGATTGGCTTTCCTAGGTTTTCTACTTCTGGGTTGTCTCCCTTTGTGATTTCTTTATTGTTTCTGTTTTCATTTTTAGATCTTGGATGGTTTTGTTCAATTCCTTCACCTGCTTTGTTGTATTTTCCTGTAATTTTTTAAAGGGATTTTTGTGTTTCTTCTTTAAGGGCTTCTACCTGTTTACCTGTGTTCTCCTGCATTTCTTTAAGGGATATTTATGTCCTTTTAAAAGTCCTATATCATCATCATGAGGAGTTATTTTAGATCTGAATCTCGCTCTTCTGGTGTGATAGTGTATCCAGGACTTGCTATGGTGGGAGAATTGGGTTCTCATGATGCCGGGTAACCTTGGTTTCTGTTGCTTATGTTCTTGTACTTGCCTCCTGCCATCTGGTTATCTCTAATGCTACCTGCCCTCCCTTTATCTGACTGGAGCCTGTCCTTCCTGTGATCCTGGTTGTGTCAGAACTCCTCAGAGACCAGCTGTCTCTGGGATCCTGGGATCCTGGGGTCCTGAGCTTGTTAGAGTACCTGGGAGTGAAGCTTCCTCTGGGTGTTGTGGATCTGGCTTAGTTTGCACCCAAGGTCTGCTCAGGGCAATGGCCCAGACCTGAAGGAACCCTTGCCACTGGTCCAGCAGGGCTCCTGGGCCCCTGGATCCCACTGGTCCCAGTTACTCCTGGTGTTGAGATAGATGTTGAGTCCTCCTCACTTCTGATCCTATAATCCTGAGCTTGTTAGAGCCCCTGGGAGTGGGGCTTCCTCTGTGTGTTGTGGGACTGGCTGAGGAGTTCACATCCAAGGTCTGCTCAGGGCAATGGCCTAGACTGGAAAGACAACAGTATTATTTTTTAAAAGTGCAAATGTGGTTTAGACTAGATATACCATTTATATGGACTTAGGAGGCAAACTTTCTGGCCTCCTTGTTCTTTGTTTTTCTTTGTAGTGGCAAACTGATACTGAGTCTTAGTATTTTTAAAGGGTATTTTTTTGTGTGTGTCTATCTTTCTCGCTCTCTCTATCACATTATAATATACATATAATTTATATGTTGCTGTTAACTTTTAAAAGATACTTATATTTATATAACTGAAAATTTACATGCACATATTTCCCCTTTTCCAGAAGCCCTATATGTATGTGTGTATGTATGTATCTATATTTGTATAGACACACACACACACACACACACACACACACACACACACACACACACACACACACGTATCTGAGTACTGTGTGCATGCCTGGTATCCATGGAGGACACTGGATTTTCTGGGACTAGAGTTACAGTAAGTTGTGAGCTTGTGGGTTCTGGGAGTCAACCTTGGGTCCTCTGGAAGAGTAGCCAGTACTGAGCCAGTTTCTCCTCCCATAAAGTATTCCTGATGCTACATTTTTTTGGTGAAAAATATCTATGTGAGAACTTGTTCCATAAATCCATAAATAAATAGAGTTTTATGATTTTTTTTCTAGCTGCATGATATCTAGTGTATTGGAGACTCATAATTTACCATTTTTCCATTTTCAGTCTTATTCAGTATATAGGCAATGCTACAGTGACTATCCGTTAGATGATATTTAGCAAATAAATTTATTCTTTGAGGATTTTGTACAATGTATTCTGATCATATTCACTCCAGCTCCTCCCACATCTATCCCTGCCTTCCTACTTACACCACTTTGTATCCTCATTTTCTCTTTACACCCAATGAGTCTGATTTGTGCTGCCCAGATGCTCTTGGCTGTGAGGATATCTTCTAGAGCAAGGTCAACCTGCCAGAGCTCATATCCTTAAAGAAAACTTGATTCCCTTCTCTCAGCAACGATTTAAGTGCCATTAGCTCCCCAGTTGGGTGGGACTGTCCCTGCCCCATGTTAGGATTTACTTATTTATTTATTTACATCCCAAATGTTGCCTCCCCCATTCCCCTGTGCTAAGTTTCTCACTCCATCCCTCCTTGCTCATATTTTTGTGAGGCTACTTTCACACTCACTGTGAGCTCATGTGTGCAACTGTGCTGTTGTGTTTGGACATACTGTTTCATTTTAGTCATCTACTTGCTGCCTTTGACTCTTTTCCCTACCTTTTCCTTTATGATTCTGCATTTTGGGAGGATGGGATCTCATGCAGGCCTGAGCACTCTGCAGTCTCTTATTTTCTTCATGTTGACCAATTATGGGCCTCTGTATTCATAGCTATCTTGTACAGTGAAAAGCTCCTCTAATGAAAATCAAAATGCCGTATGTAATCTATGAATATAGTGATGAGTTGTTAGGATTGATTTAATACTCTGACCAGTTTGCACAGTAATAGTAGGAGTTTCTCACCTAGGGCCTGTAACCTATTAGGCATAGCCCACTTAGTTCTTACCTCAGTGATGGTGCTGTGTATAGGTTGTATCTTACAGAGCAGGCCTTAAATCCAACCAGAATGTATTTGGTATTTCCAATAACATTCATGCCACTCTTGTGCCATTGGTCATATCTTTTCAGGAAGATGATTATTGTAGCTCTGCAGATTCACAGCTGGCCAAGACACTGTTCATTCCCTCACCCCAAACTGGTAGTGTATATAGCACCTTCCTGCATTGTGAAAGGTAGGCCGTGGGATGAAGTTTCTAGGTCAGTGCACACTTGGTTTGTCCATTCTTGTTCTATGACTCAAGTTCTGGAGGATAACCAACAGCAATAACAATCGTCTGTAATGTTTTGTGGGGAATGTGGAATCCCACTGACCGACTCCATCAGAGATACCCATTTCTGACTCTGAACTTCTTATTTGCCAACCTGTGGTGTCCAGTTGGGCACTGCACTGTGTCCATGTTACCCTCATCCCCTTATAAGGCAATTTCATTTAAACTATTTACACACACACACACACACACACACACACACACACACACACACACACACACACACACATTTAAGGAAGCTTCTGTAGTAGTAGGTTTCCATATGGCTTTTGGCTTTTTCTAAAGGTTATTAGTGTTAGTCGCCCCTCAGCCGTGAATAATCTCATACATGGGCCATTACTAGTTTTTAGAATTCTTTGGAAAGTTGACCAGAGATTTAGAAGAAACCCTTTAATTTTACAGTGACAAATATTGAAATATTAACAATGAAAGAATGTTGACACTTTTTTCTTATCTGAGAAGTTTATGCCATCTAATCTGATAACCATGGGGAAATGTAGCCAAAGTAGATCCTGAAGCTAGCCAGTTTGCTCTGTGACTATCAGTGTGAGTGTGTGTACATGCTCACAAGTGCACATGGAAGGAGAGGGCAGCCTCACGATCGTTTCTTAGCGGAGGTCTGTCCTTTGTTTTGAATTCACAGAAATACATCTTTATCACCCAAAATTCAGTTAACTGAAATTTTAGTGCACTTTAAGTTTTAAGGATTTGGAGAGATTGTCTAAGAGTATTGTATTTGTTTTTTCTTTACTGTGACCAAGCACTTAACAAGATCAACTTAAGGGGGTGGGGTGGGGTTGTGTTGGCCACAGCTTGAGTACACAGAGCCCCGCCATGGAGGAAATGTTTGATGGACCATCTTGAGTGCCCAGAGTACCTAATGGCGGCAGGTGGGCAGCAGACAGGTAGCTCCATAGTTGTGGAAGTTTGGTCTGAAATCCTCCACAGTTTTTTTCTTTTTTTTGAAGCAGCGAGTTCTTGGCTCCAAGAAAAGTAGGTTAGCTGGCTATTGAGCCCCGGGAATTGCTTATTTCTAGCTCCTTTGAATTGTAAGCATGTGCCACTATGCCTGGATGTCTGTTTGCTTGTTTTGTTTTTATTTTTAAACATGTGTTCTGGGTAGCAGGGTCAGACCTTCATGCTTAAAGGCAAGCACTTTGCTGACTGAGCCCAGTTTACTGTTCTTTGTTGTGTTTTGAGGCTGGGTCTTGCTGCATTGCCTTTTGTTGGTCTCTAAGTTCTGGGATCAGGAGATCCTCCTACCTCAGCTTTCTCAGTGCTGGTACTATGCCCCGAGCCTGGTTCCCGATTTTATTTTAGACTCTGATCATAAAGTGTGTTATGTAAGATCTAAGCTTGCTTTAATGTCACCAGTAGAGGTAATAACTGTTTGCATGTTAGAAACTAGACTTTTCTTCATTTGCTTTATTTCAAGTACAGAGCCTTGAGGTTTGCAGCAATTACAAAAACAAAACTTTGTGCTGCCTATTTTTTTATAAAAAGCAAAATGAGAATGAAATTTAAGAAACAGGCTAATTAAAAACAGGGGCTGCAGTCAGCTTCCTCTTCCACTGCTGCCTGGGGAGATTTCAGAGACAGAAAACTCTGTCTGTCTTTTGAGATCTAGAAGCTGGAATGACTTTGGCCAAAGATAATGGATTTTCAGTTTGTACTGCTTAAGTCTCTTCTTGCCTCAGGATTTTCTCCTCTATTTAGAGGTTGATGGAACTCTGCAGATACTTTTGGAGTAGAACCACAGCAGGACTGATCATCTTTGATTTAGGAAATCATTTCTAAAGCGTATCTTTTCCTATCTTTTAACCAGCATTGCTAGGATCTGAGGTGGAGGTGGGATGGGGAGCGGATCTGGCAGTGAGAGCCCATGTGGAATAGTCCTGTAGAGAGTGTGGCTGTGGAGATGCTTCCGTCCTGCAGCCAGAGGCTGAAAGGCTGGAAGAAAGGAAAAGTGGGTAAGCATCACTCCAGCCGATTGCTAGCTCTCAGGCCCTTGTAGGGTCAGTCTATTAAATGACTTTGGGTGGTATAAGGAAATCCCTCTCACCTGAAGCCCAGCCCACAATGTGTGAGATGCTGGCTCAGAGTCTGTTCCATTGTATAGTCTAATTCTGAGAGAGAGACTTGCCTTCTGCAGTGTCCTGGTGGTCTGAACTTAAGGGAGTGGCTGGGAAAGTGTCTGGCTCTGCTTGAGAAACTGTGCTCTTCAAAGGAATAGTTTGATGTCCCAGAGTGTTCTTGCTTCAAAGCCAGGGCAACAGGAAACAATTGTAAACTAGTTTTTATAGCTTCTGTAAACAAAGAAAAGGATTTAAGCCCTCTGAAATGTTCTTTTAATCAGTAAGGAAATTTGAAAAAAAAAAAAAAATTGCTTCCCTAGGGAGGGTGAAGGAACAGGGGACCATAAAGGACACACAGTAAGGAAATGATTATCGCCCCTGAATGTGAGTTTTGAGAGGAACGCAAACTAGAATTAAAGTGAATGATACGTAGTAGTGTGTACTTTCCTTGTCCTTTGAAGAATTGCTTGTTTTGAGTTTAGATTGTGTTTCATTTCATCTTTATGTGAGTTTAAGGATCCCCACCGTAAGGAGGTCCCACTTTTCATTCCTTAGATGGTTTTTTTTTTCTTTTAGCTTCCGGAAAGCTCATGCAGCCTTTGTTACTGTTGCTTAGTAACGGGATTATGAATAAAATCTGACTCTCCTTCGGAACCAGGTATTCAGTTTTCAATACTGAGGTGTCAAGACAGCCTGTAATTTCAGCTGTGCTGTTCCCCCATCCCCCTTCTTTTTAAAGTGTGCCTGGTGGGAAGGAAGGTTATACTCTAGATAAACTAGGCTAGTATTTGATTTGTGTGCCTTTTGTGCTTTCAAACAGGGAAGGGACCTACTGTTAATGTATTATACAAGGCTGTATTGAAGATGGGAAATTAAAGAATATTTTCTGAAATACTGAAAGTCTGCTTTTAAAGGAAATCTTACATAAAAGATTAAAAATTCCATAGTGAGTCTAATGTCTAAAAATGGTTCCTCGGATTATTTGGAGTTAAGATTGAGGATAATTGAGAAAATTTCTGTCTCTCAGGATCTTCCCTTTTGTTGATGATTCTCTTCCTTGAGAGATTTAATTGCTTTGTTATCATGCGGGGACAGCTAGCGACTGAGGAGACACACTTCTTGGCTTTCTGCACTGGACTTTTGTACTATTCAGCCTCCCTTCCCTTATTCATGTGGTAGCACATGGGACTAGGAGGGATGTTTGCATGAGGGCTCCTCCAAGTGTTTGCAGGGTGCAGCCTTTTAGCTGGAGCCTTAGGGCTTAGGGATGGTTGTAGGTGCGTCCATCTCACCAACAGAGTTCACCTTCCTCTTACTAGTCAGGGGCCGAGTTAACCAAGAAGGTCTGCTTCCCCATTTTGTGTTTTAAAATTTTCCTTTAGACCTCTTAGCTGGTTTGCAGATGTTCTCTCTCCTTTCTGTAAAGTCCCAAGCTCTCCCTTAAAGCTTGTAACAAAGGCGATTCTTCACTTTCGCCATCTGGGACACTCTGCCCTATTTCTTTTTAAAGTCCTGTGATGTGGCTGAGACTTTGTCATTTTAAGAGATGTATTTATGCTAAAGTGTTTCTGGGTGATTTAAGAAGAGTGGCTGCTGAACATGTTACTTTTATAATGGAAAACTGCATCAGAGAAAATTTGACCATTTTCTGGTACTTAGAAGATAAATGAGCATGCAGGACTTTCTTAAGGAAGTTCTCAGTAGTTTTACATCTTAGTTTTTTTTTTTTTTTAAAGAAACATTTGTACCCTCAGACATTTAAACAGGAATTCCTTAGGGCTGTTTTTATTCCCTCCCCCCCTTCCTCTTTTTCTTCTACTTTTTCATGCATTTAGACAATGGTTTAGTCATGGCTCTATTGTTTCTCTCTTCTACTTGCTGCTGAGTTTCTGAGAATGCTTTAGGCGGAGCAGGAATCCTTTTCAGGACTCACACATCTTTTCAAGTTAAAAAGGTGCTTGGCTAGCATGGCCTGGCTGGTACCATGTGTGTCCATTTGGGGTGTTCTTGTTCTTCCTTTTTCCCCTAATCTCTTTTTATTCAATCCCTGGTCAAATAAGGGTAGTTGCTCGTACTTCATATTTGATATATTTTGAAAGCCAGAGCAAAACGTTATGTGTATTTTTTTTTAAAGGAGGCTGAGCATATGTGAGCAGTGTTTAGTGTTGTAATCAAGAAAACTCCAAACAAAAGAAACCCAATACCCCTCATTTCTGTGATCATTTCTATCTGCCTGGTGTAGAACAATTTGCATGAATGGTTTGAATTACCATAGTTTGTATAGCTTGGCTAATTTTCTTCTTGTTTGTTATATATGATTTTTTTGGAATCCTCAACATCATTATTGATCCACATCTTTAATTATATGATCTGAGTCTTGGGTCTCATGCCTAGTGAAAATTGAGGTTCTTTTTTGTAATGTCTCCAGTTTGGTTGCTCTCAGAGTTCTTGAGTAATCTTGTGTAACTTGGCTTTAAAAAATTAAGAAAACAATAGTTTCTTAGAAGGACAATCCCACCAGCCTTCTGAGCATGTCTGAACAGGTTAGAACCCTGTGGGCCTTGAGTGCAGAATCCACTTGAACTAGCTCGGGCGTAAGAGTTCCTTGTCTGTTGCTGCTGCTGCTTGTTTCTCATCCCTTCCTCCTCCCCTCCCCTCCTCTCACCTACCTCCTTCTCTCCTCCCCTCCCCTCCTCTCACCTACCTCTTCTTCTCTCCTCCCCTCCCCTCCTCTCACCTACCTCCTTCTTCTCTCCTCCCCTCCCCTCCCCTTCCCCTTTCTCTTAAGCCCCAACCTAATCATCTCTTGTGGTTCAGACTGGCCTTAAGCCCATTCACTGTATAGCTGAAGATTACCCTGTTTCTACCTCAAGAATGCTGACATTACAGATGGGCACCACCATGCCCTGTGTATGTGTTGCTGGGTATTGAGCCCTTGATCTATCCTTCCTTCCTTCCTTCCTTCCTTCCTTCCTTCCTTCCTTCCTTCCTTCCTTCCTTCCTTCCTTTTTTTCTCTTTTCTCCCTCCCTCTTCCCTCCCTTCCTTCTCTCCCTTCCTCCCTCCTTGCTACCCTCCTTGCTTTCTGTCTTTCTTGTTTTTGATGAAGGGGACATTAGAAACAAATTGGATTTCAGGTTGTGTGTTTCATTCTTGGTTCTCATTTCAGACTGACTCTCAGCTGCTTAGCTCACAGGCTGTCATCCACTCCCAGACTGTCCTCTCTTACATGTGTAAGGGATGGCCTGGTTGAGGTCAGAATGTCAAGAATTCTGAGGACAGGATGTGAAGGTGGATCTCCAAGCTCTGCTAGGACCTGTGTGTATTTGTTTCTTGGGGTGCTGTAAATGCCTATAAACTTGATGATCTGACTCAACAGAGATATATTCTTTCATAATTCTGGATAGCAAAGCCAATGAAGGCTTGAGGGTCAGGCTGAATCTGTTCCGTCTTCCGTAACAGACAAGTTCCATCCCTCAGCTGTGGCTACATAACTCTAGTTCTGCCCCTGAGAATCCTGTGTACTCTCACCACATTATTATTGTGTCTTTGGGTCTTAGATGTTCTGATTCTTTCTTTTACAAGGATGCTGGTTATTGGGTTTAAGGTTTAGTCAGGGTAAGTTCTTGTGATCTTTAATAAAATTAGCAAGGATGCTCTTTTCAGGTAGTCTCATAGACAGGTGTGTAGGGGATTAGGACTCACAGTTTAACTTCCTACCAGCAGTCTTCATTGTATGAGAATGCATATGCTGAGATCCCTTGTGTAGTAATGGAATCGCAGAGAAGGGGTGTTAACTCCCCAACAGGAAAGAAATCTTGATGCTATTCTAAAAAGCTTTCTGCATGGGATCAGTGACCTTGGATGGCTAGCCCTAAGAACAGTTCTTGAGGTTGCTCTTAAATCTTCATGCATGCATACATGCATGTACACACTCCCACTACACATGTGTATACACACATGCTCACTCACACACACAGGCACCAGTACACACATGAACACACTTGTGTGTGCACACATACTGAAAAAGGAGACAGAATAATCCCTGAAAACTGGAACAATAGCAAACAAAGCAAAATAAGGTCAAAGTAAAGGAGAGTGACCTTAACTAAATAATGCTTATAAATCTAGCTGTTTGCTTCATAACTTCACCTCAAATTACTCATTTAATTTTCAGAAAAGTCCAGGCAAGGGGAACTTTTTCATTTGCAGAATAGTGTCTTTTCATTAGGAGCCACATGATCCCTGATGGTTTACTTTTTTTTTTTTTTTGATGCTAGTAGCTGTTAACATGCAGATACTGTGTTTAGGCTAGACGCTTCAGAATAATACTAATTTTTTAGTATTTAATACTAGTTTTAAACTAGTTTAAAACTACTAGTTTAAAACTAGTATTTAATACTAGTTTTTCTTCACTTATTTCTTGAAATATTGCTATAAGGAGAACTTTTCTAACATTTACTCTGGTTACTTAAGTACAATTTGTAAAGGTGAAACAGGACACATACACGTGCTTTTCTATTTACTAAATTCCAAAGAGGTTGTGGCTGGAAAGATGGCTCAGTGAGTGACACTTGCCACTCTCTGGCGGATCTGCGTTCAGTTCCATTCACCCAGCTCAGGAGGCTTACAGTGATCTGTAACTCCAGTACTGTTGGGGACCTCTACTCACATGCACAGAGCCACATGCACACACTCATTCCTACACAGATTTCAAAATGATAAAGGTAAGTCTTCAAAGAAAAAAATTAAACATTCTTTGGTATGCCCAGTTAGACTTTCTTCTACAAGAGTTTTAATGGATTGTCATGGCTTTAAATACATTTAAAACTCCCATTCTTTGAGGTTTCATTGTTGTCCCTCTATTCCTAAGGAGGGTTTTGGATTCACTCTTTTGAAGCAGCCTGGGAGAAGTGTTAAATAAAGTCTAAAATATTCAATTGTTCAGTGATTTTCATACATAATAAATTCGGTCAGAAGGGAGGGATGGAAAGAAAATAGCATCTCAAGAAGGTGCTTCTTGCAGCTGTGCATGTTACTTTGCAGGAGCTGCCTAGTGTTGCTAGATCTCTTGCAGAAATTTGCAATGTGGGCGGTTTGGCTACATAGTTGATAGTCTTCAACACAGTTCAGTTTTTATAGGCCATTTGAATATTTATTCCTTTTCTTATTCTGTCTGGAATCTAAATACTTTAATGTTGCAAGTATCTAGATTAAGGTTCACTAAATGAAAACAGAAGCTCTAACAAAAAAACAAATACTGCCTTGTCTCCACAGAGTTTTCTCAGTGTTGACACTGTGTGTATTACATTGATTATATTTCTCCCATGTTTATAATTATTTTATTGTCTACCTGTGCAATCTTTGAAAGGCTGGTTTTCTATAAATATAACCATCATTGTTAATTGAAATCAACTAACTTAATAATGAATTTAGCATGTTAAAGAGATCACATGTTCTAGTTTCTTTTCTTTTTTTGATATAGGGTCTCTCTATGCAGCCCTGAAACTCACTATGTAGACTAGGCTGGCTTCAAACTCCCAGAGATCTTCCTGCCTTTGCTTTTTGAGTGATTGAATTGAGGAATGCACTGCCCATTGGGTCTGAACTGTCTGCTCTAGTTTCAGTGTAAATGTTCTAAATCCTGTAATTGGAGAACTAAATTTCCCTTCAGAGCTCCCCTGAACACCAAACACAATAGTACCTTTGCTACACCTGTCCTAAGTGAGGCATGGAATCGTCATCTCCGTTCTTGTGTTCAGTGTGGTGAAGTCACAGTGAGCAGAGAAGACATAATTGTTGCACTCCTATGTATTTGGCCCAGGAGGAAAGATTGTCACCACATAGTTTCTCATATTAACCCACAGTAATACAAACTACATGTGTTGATCTATGGTTGGATCGATGGTCCCTGCTGCTAGTCTGTAATATGAGGGCCTAATGGGGTCATGATGGTCACAGGAGGCTTTCCCAAGGAAGCAACACCGACATGAGACTAAGGAATAATACATGTGATGTAGGCAAATGGGAGAGGGTGGAACTTTCCACTTACAGGAAATAGAGTATGACAGTTTTCTCTATGGGAGGAGGAAAGAATGCTCAAAGCGCTGGGCAGTGGTGGTGCACGCCTTTAATCCCAGCACTTGGGAGGCAGAGGCAGGTGGATTTCTGAGTTCGAGGGCAGCCTGGTCTACAGAGTGAGTTCCAGGACAGCCAGGGCTACACAGAGAAACCCTGTCTTGAAAAACCAAAAAAAAAAAAAAGAATACTCAAAGCCAAGGGAGAGCCATTTGAGATGGAACTGGGAGAGGAGGTGGGGCCAGACAGTCTTTATCTTGGGTGTAGTGGGAAGCTATCCAAATGTTTCATCTAGTAGGTATTGGGGGTTCTGAAGTGACAACTTTGGCTTCAGCATGGGTTAAAGGGCTAGGAAAGACACAGGAGGATTAATCTACGTGGCTGTGGCTATTGTTCAGGGTAGAGGTAATAGCTTCTCCTACAAGAGATGGAAGAAATAGATTTGTGTGGTTTTTCGGTGAGGTGTTTGAGGTGGATTAAGTATGAAGATGCCTGAATAGAATATATGTCAAAGGTAGCTCCTTGCTTTCCCTCTAGACCAATGATTCTCAGCCTGTGGTTTGTGACCCCTTTGGGGGATCAAATGACCCTTTTACAGGGGTAACATATCAGATATTCCACATATCAGATATTTAGATTACAATTCATAACATTAACAAAACTATAGTTATGAAGTAGTACAAAAATAATTTTATGGTTGTGGGTCAGCACAACACAAGGAACTATATTAAAGGGTCACAGGATTAGGAAGTACCTTACTTAGGGTTTTACGGCTGTGAGCAGATAACATGATCATGACAACTCTTGTAAGGACAACATTTAATTGGGGCTGGCTTACAGGTTCAATGGTTCAGTCCATTATCATCAAGGCAGGAGCATGGCAGCATCCAGGCAGGCATGGTACAGGAAGAGCTGAGAGTTCTACATCTTCGTCTGAAGGCTGCTAGGAGAAGACAATAGTTTAATGTTCCAAGTATCTAGATTAAGGTTCACTAAATGAAAACATCATGTCATTAGGAGGAGGGTCTTAAAGCCACGCCCACAGTGACACACTTCCTTCAACAAGGCCACACCTCCAAATAGTGCCACTCCCTGGGCCAAGCATATTCAAACTACCATAGCAAGGTTGAAAACCACTGTTCTAGACTGTAGGGAACATTAGAAATCCAGGTGTGTAGGAAGAGCATGAGTTCAGATTTGCACACGTTGAATATGGGGCCATTCAGATGCTAAGGGGAGACAGTAGGCAGGTGGATTGCCCCCTCTGTTTAATGATGCATCTTGAACACATTCTACTATGAATATACTAGGCATAATATCTAATCAGCTCTCTTTTGCCCTGATTAAAGTCTTTGCTTTGAGTTAATTAACTGTTCTGTGTACTTGTGTACCTCAAAAATCAGGCAGGCTGCTTGTCTAAAAGCTAATTCCAATTCCTGAAATACTCCTTAGAAGGCTACTTTCTCAAATTTAACATTCAGATTATTTATTTACTTACTTATAGCTCAAGGATTGTTTTATTAGACTTTGAGAGGAAAAGCAACAGGACAGGGCAATACAATGTGTTCTGGGCAGTGGCAGATGCAGAGAACTTCATGGCTTTACTGTTAGGTATGAAGGTCAGGGAGATAGAGAGGAAGCCGAGTTTCAGAGAAAGCATGATTAGGCTTTGGCCAGTATCCAAGCAAGAGAAACACAGAGGAAAAGTTAGAGCTCAGAGTATCAGGTGGGCTACATGACGGTTCTGTAAGTGGCTGTGAGCAATGCTTTTGTGTTTGTGGTTCAGCATGGCTCAAGGCCAATTCTTCATAAAAGACACTTTGCCTTTATGGGTTTACTCGTAGTGTCTGTTTAGGAGATAATCAAACTTAATCTATTTGTCTCCAGAATCCTTCATCAAGTGAGATTATAACCCCTCTCTCTAACCATTTTGAACTGAATTCAAAGCTTTGCACATGTGGACAGTCTGTATTGAGCCTCATCCTATACTGCTACCCTTCCATCCCAGTTCTTTTAAAACAATTAATCAAGCTGTGCACATATGTATTTAATTACCAGAAAGGAGGAGCACTTTTAAACTGTCAAAGTAGTAAGTGTTTTTTTTTTTTTTTTTTTTTCTGTTATTCAGAGGGAAACTTGGAGTCAATTTTATGAGAAGTTTAAAGATAAAAATGCCTGGACAGGTAAGCTGTAGGTCTTGGCAGCCTCCTGGGGGGCACGGAGGAGAGAGAAGGTGATGTTGTTTGAGTTAGGCTGGCAAGGAGATCAGCCACAGGAACTCAGGAAGCAAGCAGACCCAGAGGAGCCCCCTAGTACTTTGTGCAGTCTGTACTAGGAAGCAGGAATTTTTTGAGAAAAGCACATTATCTCATTAAGGGGATAATTCTTCCTTGTATCTCTTTAGCATGGCTTTTGGTGAACCTTCTCCCCTCAGGGTTTGGCCTGGTGATTAACCTGCCCAGCTGGATTAATTTTTAAGGGAGGAGCCAATGGTATGTCTCTATCCAGGAGTGGATTCCAGTCTTGGCTAGGAGTCAACAGCTTTCCTTAATGAGCCTTCAAAGCTTCTGTAACTTCCTCGCTTCTGGATAGCCATGAGATTACTCAGGATCCAGACTGGGGATTAGATTTACAGACTCTCCTTCCACCCAGGACAGGACCAAGGACATTCTGGCTCATGGCCTAAGGGATACATTGAGGCCCTTTCCTAAACTGCATGTCTCATTTCTGTCCCATGTGTCACCCCCTCTGCAGAGGAAACTCTAATTGCCCTTTAGGAATTTGGGTTGAATCTGGCTTCTTTCTGTTGGGTGGGGCCATTGGGCGTGGCAGTTAGGACACACCTCCAGTGGGCCCATCCTGGAGACCTTGAAAATGCTCCTGTGGTTGCACTGCTTTTAACAGCCAGATGTGGGAGGGAATGAAGTTTTTGACTGGTGCCTGGACAGAGCCTGAGGGAGAAGCAAAGGCAAGAGTTCTTCTTTTTATTTTTTTAGATTTATTTTAGTTATAGAGTACACTGTCGCTGTCTTCAGACACACCAGAAGAGGACAACGGATCCCATTACAGATGGTTGTGAGCCACCATGTGGTTGCTGGGAATTGAACTCAGAACCTCTGGAAGGGCATTCTGTGCTCTTAATCACAGAGCCATCTCTTCAGCCCCAAGGCAAGAGTTCTTAATCTTAAAAGCCCCAAGCAGGGAAGCAGGACTAGAGCCAAGGACATGACACAATGTCGAAATTAGAGTACCTGAGAATCCCTGTTTGGGCTCCAGCCTCTATCCACTGGACTGCTCCTCATGTTCCCCTTGATCTGGAAGACTGGTTGAGAGGGTGATGAGTCCAGGATCCAATATGAGGCCCTTTTGATAGCTGCTGGAGTGGTTAGGTCACAGTGTGAGCCCCCTACAGTCTTGGACCACAGTCATCTGCTGTGTCCTCAGAGGAGCTTCTGTAGTGAATCCATGTAAGCTATCAAACTTGCTATCAGACATTTTGAGCAGTCCAATTCCTTCATGGCTGTCACAAATTACTGGTGAAGTTGAGGTCACTCCTCTTGGGATTCATAGTCTCATTAATAAAAGAATTTAAGAGTGGACTCAAAAGAAAGCTTGAAGACAATTTTATTAGAGTTTGAAAGAAAAACTCCAGGCCAGGAAGCTTTAAGTCTCAGCAGCTGCCTGGAGAAGGAAGATAGAGGAGAGAGAAAGCCATGTTGTTTGAGTTAAGCCAACACGGAGGTCAGCCACATGGTGGACAAGCTGCCATAAGGTAGGAGGGGAGCTTCAGAGAAAGAGTGAAATAGTTCAGAGTGTCAGAGAGTGCGTATTTAGGCTCTGGCCAACATTCAAAAGAAAAGGCAGAAGAAAACAAAAGCTGCACCTTTCTTGGTCAGGGTAGACAGATGCAGTGGTGTCTCATGCCATGCTCCTAGGGACATCATTTTCATCATTTAGGGGGTCCTGATGAACAGTAGGAAACTGTAGGATTAGAAAGCCTTAGCAATGTTAGGTTGTTTGAGAGATTCTTCCAAGACCTGTTCTTAATTTTCTCTGGGATATAGAGGGAGCTTGGAGTCTGAAATCAGATCTAGATGAATGGAATTAGAACAAACAAATGCCAGTGAATTTGAAGTCCTATTTTTAATCTGAAAAAAAAGTTTCTGTGCACAGCCCTTCCAAGTGTTTAAAATAATTCTAAAGCTTGCTTTTTCTATCTTATAATGTGATGGACAT
>CM052702.1:83161291-83182596 GCA_028551405.1 Uromys caudimaculatus
CCTCCCCCTCTCCCTCCCCCCCCCCCGCAGTTGGCCCACACAGTACAGTGTCTTCCTTTTGAGTATGTACAAGAGCTAACTGTAGGAGGATTTCTTCATTTAAAAGCTTTACAGATAGTATAAAGTGGCTTTCCACAAAGGCTGAAGCAGTGTTTGCTCAGTGTGAGAGTGTGTGTGTCCCCATGCACTCATCTGGGTGTTATGACTCTTATTCAGTGGGATTTGCATGTCTATATTATGTTTTCCTTTTTTTTTGGATATTCATCCTGTCTATTATCAAGGTTATAAATGTTTAGTCTATCACTGCAAACTTTCTTTTTCCTTTAGAATCCTCACTAGCTTTCTTGAAACTAATTTTAGTCATATATTGATTTCTGTTTCTTCTTTTCCTCTTAACTATTATTTCAATATTTATAATCACTTCTGAATAATTATAGTTACGATCTTCTGTTATTCAAGTTGATCACACATGTTTTAATTTACTAAATTCTTTCTTGTGTTTGTTTATATTAAAATATATAACTTGCATATTATAAAATCAGCATGCTAACTGACTTTTATTGTACTTTCAATGGTGTACAATCATTATGAATTATCCATTCCGTGCTTGGCTAGAAGCCAGGGTCTCAGTCATGCTAGGCACGCTCTCACCACAGAGGTGATACTCCTAAGTTCCACCATGCAGAATGAGGCAGTGTGCAATCCTGAGATCTGGCTTACTATCTTTAGTGAGTTTGTGCATTTGGAAGAGTCAGATTCTAGAGAGGCTCTGAGGAGACCGAGTGACTTTGAGTCACTTAGCGACCGAGGCTGGGCAAGTCCCAACTTTATAGGTTCTTCAGCTGATGATAGCCCAGCTTCAGTTTCCATGCTGAAAATCTCTGGGTCTTTGTAAAGCCAGTGTTTCGTGGGAGGAACAACTCTTTGTGGCCCAGGTTCCTCACAGGCCAGCCTCCTAATTCTGAATAAAGTAAATGGATAAATGATTGCAAAGGAGCAGATGATTTCAAGGTTGTGACTATAGAGATAGCTCCCTTCTCAGTAAGAGAGGTCTGGATATTTAGAGTAGCAATGGCGAAGACTGTTGGAAGATTCCTAGTGACCCTAATGGACAGACGCGGCCTCCAGGGGGTGCCCATAAACCCTCCTGAGACAGTTAGCGTGCATTTCGGCTTTTGTCCCGGCCTCTCTGGGGCTCTGGGTTTGTGGCCTATGCCCTTGCAGATGCCTCTCTCACCAAGAAAAGGATTGGGCCTTGGTCCGCAGTCATGGAACTGCAAACAACTTTGCAAAGCAGCCAGTGAGGAAACATGTATGTGCCTTTGGAGATCATCCTGTACCCCCCCACTGCTATGTAAAGACAAGCAGGATGCTCTCGTATTTGTGTGCTCTGAGCAGATTGTGTGCGTGACTGGCCTGTGGGGCCCCTAGACCTGTCATCATCACCTGCTCTGTCAAGGTCAGAGAAGGCTCTCAGCTAAAACACAGGTCCAGTCTATTTCACATTGTAATGAAAGGCTCTTGGTGTGGGTCTGTGGCCTTGGCTCTCTTTTCTCTGCCCATCTCTACCCTCAGTTGTGTATCAAACTGTCTGTGTTAGCATGAAGTATTTCCAGCAGCTTTCTCTTATATAAAATACTATGTACACTATAAAATTTTTTATATACTATAAAAATTTCTCTGCTTAATTTTATTGAGTCACAGTGAGATTAACTGGTCATTTTGTTGCATGAGGTAAAGTACCATGAAACTGTCATACAATCATTAAGGGGTATGTGAGCAAAGCTAATCTTTGACAGCCATCCAAGAACATACATAGAAGACATAATCTCTCTCTCTCTCTCTCTCTCTCTCTCTCTCTCTCTCTCTCTCTCTCTCTCTCCTTCTCTGTCTCCCTCTCTGTATGTATGTATGTGGTATGTGTGAGAGCAAGCAAGTGTGAATGTGACTGGGTTTGCCTGTTCATGTAGGAAACAGGGCCAATGCTGGTCTCTTCTTACCCTACTGTTCTCCACTTTATCCTTTTGAGATAAGAGTCTTTCACTGAGCCCACCTGTGCTCTACATCATTCTCAGCCCTGAGTTACTGACATGCTCTGCTGTGTCCACCCTTTGTGTGGGTTCTAGGAATGTAGACACAGGTCCCACTGAGTGCCAGGAGAGAGCATCTTTATTTGAGGTCTTTCATTTAGCCTGAGGACCGTTTATGGTGGGTTCATATATGAGAGACTCCATGCACATTTGATCGCTGTAACAAAAGGGTCATCAGTGACTCTGTACTTGCATGGGCATGTAAGAGATTTATATGAAAGGGAAAAACTACTATTGAAAATACTATGGAAATTCTTCAGCTGGAAGGGAAATGTAGACAGTCCCAGAAGAATCTCCTTCAGAACTAAACCTTAGGACTGTCTGCAACAGTGCTGAGAAGTGGGAATAGAATATGAGCCTTGCCTCTGAGTTCCAAATGGTGCTCAAAGTTTCTCATAGTTGGGGATGCAGGGATGGCTTGGTGGTTAGGAGCACTGGCTGTTTTTCCATAGAACCCAGCTTTGATTTCCAGCACCCACAGGAGGTAACTCACAACTATCTGTAACTCCAGCTCCAGGGGTGTCTAACACCTTTAGCCTCAGCAGGTATGCACACACAAATAAAAATGAAATAAATTTACATTTCTTTTTGATAACTAGATTTAAAAAAAGTAAAAAGAAACTGATGATACTAATTTTAATAATGAACTTTATGTAACCCCAAATATCAAAATACTATTTTAACTGCAGTCATATTTTATGTTCCTTCAGATTTATTTTTTTCTGAGACGGGTTTCTCTGTTTAGCTCTAGCTGCCCTGGAACTCTCTTTGTAGACCAGCTGACCTTGACCTCACAGAGATCCTCCTGCTTCTGCCTCTGCCTTTGCCTCCTGCGTGCTGGGATTATTGTATGCCACCTATGCCTGGCTCCTTCTGAGTATTTTTAAAAAATATTTTTGCGTGTATGGGTGTTTTTGCATGCACAATATCTGTGCACCACATGCATTTCTGGTGCTCACAGAGGCCAGGAAAGGCATTAGGTCCCTGGAATTGGAGTTACAGATGTTATGTGTGTGCTGGGAATCAAACCTGAGTACATGCAGCACATCTGGGTTTGGACTAACCACATTACCTGGGTGCCCAGGAGCCAAGTAATGGCCACTGCTGTTGACTGTTGTTGTCTAATGTATAGTCAAATCCTTTGTCAGATGGAAAAATTTAAGTACCTGAAAAATGAACAATTAGTCACAGCTTATGTAAATGCTCCAAATCATAGGAAGCCTTCCTGACTCTAAAGTTAGTGCTGATGGAATGTCCTCTGTTCTGTATGGTATGACCAATGACATGTTATGCACTTAGGAGAATGCTTAGCCTATAGTATGTGTTCAATAAATGTTAGCATACATGATTTTTAAGTTGATTAAAAATTAGTAAACTATTTTTATTTCTAAGATTTCTTTCTAGTTTTTAAGGGAGACTTATTTCAAAAGAGTACTTATTTTTCTTTTTGATATATTTATTTTATTTCTTACAGAATAAGGGAAAACTTTAAAGTGTAATTCATCTTTTTATTAATTCTCTTTTGATTTAATGGCTTTTCTTTTGCTTTAATTGGTCCCCTGGCCTGCTCTTTTGAGTGGTTGATCCATTTCATATGTCTGGTTATTTTTCATGGTCCGCTAATATTTATAAATGACTTGATCATTTATTCTGGGTAACTGATGTGGTCACTGACTCGAATTATGTGGGCTAATGTTTGCTTTTTTCTCTGATTGATTTTCCCCACGTGTGTGTAGGGAGGTGACTGATTGATAGCTGGTTTGATTCTTTGGCCGTGTTTCCCTTTTTCATATATGGGTCTTGGCTGTGCTAAAAAGAGAGCTGAGTGTCTGTAGGTTCAGCGTGGGTGGCAGCTGTTCCGTGGTTTAGGAATGGCAGGATTGGGGGAGGTGCAGCTCATTAGAGCGCTTGGCTAGTGTGTGTGAGGCTCTTATTCCAGGATCTCACGTCACGGGAAGGGAAAACACGATTAAGCACCTGCTTAGCATATTCATTTTAAGTCTGGAACATTTAGCATGTTGTTATTTATATATTTTTTACAGGAATATGCCTGGTTTGATAAAAGCCCTTATGAGGTTATTACAGATGCAAGCATTGAGGGAAGGACAAAACAGGGAAAAGGACATCCGGGATATCTATTCTATCAGGTAAGTCTTCTCTACTGACGGTTTGTGTCACTTGATTTCAATTAAAAATTACATTTAGTGTGTGGATGCGTGTGTGAGTGTGCATGCGTTTGAGTGTGCACCTGTAGGGCTGCGCATGATTGTGTGTATGTGAGTGTGTGTGAGTGTGTGCATATGTAGGAGCTGGAGGATAACTTCTGGGAGTCATTCTCTCCTTCCACTATGTGTGTCCACGGATCAAAGCCAGTCAGCAGGCTTGGTGCTGTCCTTCCCTCTCCTTTTCTATTTCAAGGAATTTTTACACCCTTAGCTAAGTTATGAATAGGTATATGTCCTTGAGATTTGGATCTTAAACCAGAAGGATGTGCACATAGTCCTCAGAAGTGACTGTTTCAAAGACACATGGTGGAGTTGACAACACGCTGAGCATCACCAGTGTGGTTTTCTGAGTTGCTTCTTTGGAACTGAAATCTGTTACTCAAAACTGAAGGGGCTTTCCTTTTTTTTTTCTTTATAATAACTGTCACCAGGTGTAATCTCTGCACTTGGTAGGTTGGCAGGTGGAAGCAGAAGGATCAACACTTATGAACACAGGAGACCTGTCCCAAGAACAGCAACATGCAACTGTTTTCTCTCAGAACTTTGAAACCTGAAGAGCTCATTGAGCAAATACTTTTAAAGCACAGGGGTTTGCATGGGGCAGGAAGGCCAACTTCTTCACCATGGAAAGTAATAGGAGACACTTGTTTGCAAGGTCAAGGTCTAGTGAGGAATCCCATTTGCTTCCTCCTTGTTGTCTGTAGAATGTGATAAGGTAGAGTTACTTTAAAAGGAAAATACACAGCAGTAACCACAGAATGCAAAGGCTTTTGTGGAGGCTTTTTTGGTAAGGAGGATGTGCTACCCAGTTTGTCATGATGATGTCACCTAGCACCACAAAGCCATTTCTGAACAGAAGGGCTCTCAGCAAAGCAGCCAGAAGATGTCTTTCACTAGTTCATGTTGTCTTAGGAATTTTATAGAGTAGAAATTTTTTTATTTCAAAGAATGAGGTTATAGGATCATAAATAGGGGTTGGCTTAGCGGTTGGGGTGGGGACGATTACCCAGGCTGTGGTGATTTGAGCTCATAGCACCTGTAGTTTAGAGTCGACCTTGGCCACAAGCCCTGCGGGTGTTGCTGGAACAGTGTCTCCTGCTGATTCCCTATGCTTGTGGTGTTATCTGCTTGGTCAGTGAGCAGTGTCTGGTCCTATAATGTTAATGTTGCCCTTGGTCTGTCTCATTTTTGTGAGTGTATTATATAGGGCTTCTTAGGCTATTTTTAAAAGCAAGGTCAGATTGTATTTTACATATTTTTCTTGGCATGATTTTCAATAATTTTAACTATATCAAAAAATTAGAAAAATGTGATATATATGTATTTTATTTATTTACTTTTTATTTATTTATTTTTTTAGCCATGACTGGCTTCCAACTCACAGAAATCCATCTTCCTCTGCCTCCCAAGTGCTGACATTAAAGGCATAGAGCACCACACTCAGCCTCAGTGGAAATATTGTAGGAACTTGTAGTATATGGGGCAAGTTCTCCAAATGGAGAAATATTCCTCTCTACCAGTCTCTCTTTCCTCCCTTCCCTTTTTCCCTCTCCCTCTCCTTCGGCTTCTTCCTTTCAGCATAATAGCAATGCAAGGTTTGTAATGTAAGGCGTTAGCTCAGAGTCTCCTTTTCATCTCTCACCTCGAGCCGAATTGATCTGAGGAGTCAGCGAGCAGATAGTATTTCTGGAGTGGCACTTGTCCTGCTCCATGTTTAAAAGAAATTCAAAATTTTGGCCTAAATTTTCAGGATAGGATATAATTCCATTTCATTGTTGTCCCATTATTTATTCATGTTTCTAGAGAAGCTACTAAGGGTTTTAATCATTCTGCATGACAGTTTTATTGAGGTATAATTCACAGATCACGTGAGGGACACATTTAAACTGTACAGTTCAGTGGTTTCCATCCACAGTTATGCAATTTTCACCATAGTTAAATTTAGAACATTTCTTCCTCCTCCAAAGAAATTCCTCATTCCATTAGCAGTCAGTTTATATTTCCCTCCTACCCAGGAGGGCATTTTAAATCTTCGGTTCTCCGTATTGCCTGCTCATCAGAACCACCTGGGTATGCTTTAAAAGAAACAAATGTGACACCATCCAAATACCTCACTGGACTAGAGTCTCTTCGAGGAGCCCTACGCCTTTTAAATGCTCCCAGGTGGATCCGGTTCTCAGTGAGCACATCAGGCATGGACTGCTCTCTGGTGATGCACACCAATTGACCTGGATCTCTGCGTAAGTCTAAGGTGGACGTCAGAGATCTGACAAGCACCCAGGTGATGCTACTCCCTCCCTCCCACCCTCACCAAGGAGCAGAGACATGGTAGAAGGCTTCTGCATGGGCTGTACTGCAGGCTACTTAAGTTAGAGCCTGCATTTTGGAAGATATTTGTAGGTAACTCATGGGCTCATTAATGTTTAAGAAGTATATGTTTGGATGATGGTAAAGTGAACTATTCTATTATACTGAAACAGTATGGTTATTCTCATTTTCATGCTGATTGTCCTTACTGAGTGTGATTGACTTCAACCATTTGTCTTGTCTTCACCTGCTGTCCCTTCTAGAATTTATTTTGTCTTATTACTGGTTCTTCTAACCATGGTCTTATTTTCACAAGGGGAAAGGTACAAGGTGTGACTAGGGAGCCCCGGTTAAGGAATTAAGGAGAAATGGATATGTAATTATTGCCTTGAAATAAGGTGGCGCACTAAGAGGCCCAAATCAATCACCCGAGTTGGCATAAATCTGGTAATGTTTACAGAGAGCCCTTATGTGAATGGCTGTTTGGCATTATAAATCTGTAGAGTGTAATTGAGTGTATTAGAGTCTGAAGTTCCCCTAGAGGGGATTGTGGATGGCAGGAGCAGGGGGAAGGTAAGTCTGAAGTGCAGATTCCCCTCAAGAGAGCTATGATTACCCAAGTCAAGCATAGAATTGTCGTGCTGTTTTAGAGCCGTCCTTGCTATGTGTTGGTTAGCAGTATCAACCCGCCTTGCAGTGGCAGCTGGTGAGAGCGTGCTGTAAAGCATAAAAGGATTGTGAGAGACTCAGAATGTTGCTGAAAGGCATGGGATTAATTTAAAATCCTAGCATGGCATACAACTGACTTTTTGTGTGTGAAGATAATTTGTATTTTTCATGATATTAAGAACTTTTTGCCAGTATATAGTTGTGTTTTAAAAATGTTTGCCTTTTTGTTCAAATGGCTGATTAATTTGAATCATAGTAACATAGAATACATGGTCGTTCTAACTGCATCTGTGGAATGGCTTATGGCATGCAGGTAGGAGAGAGAATATGTGAGGACCAGTGGCCCTAGTGAAGCTCCTCCTTCTGGTGGGCCCAGAGTTCAGTGGTTCTCAAAGTCTGTAAGAATAAAGAAGACTTGAGACATGCTTAGAACCATTGCTTCTTAGTGTTGCTTGCCAGAGATTCTCATTCATCCCATAGGTTTCTGTGACTTGGGTGTCAGCGCGTTCATCCAGTTGCTTCCTGCTATGGGTGCCAGTCATCTTGTGCCTCACACTTACAGGAACTTTCTTCAGCCCCAAGAACTTGATGTCACCACATATGGGCTGCAAGGGCCCCGGAAGGTTTAGGATAGAGAGGGTGTGTTGAGTGGTTTAGCTCCACCTCCTTTCTTCATCATAGCATGCATGTTCCTCAGCATCATGTTTGTCTTGCCATGTTAGCCATCTACAGTGGAGAAGCTAGGAGCAGAACCGCAGGATGATTCTCAAGAAAAACCAAGCCGACGAGAGCAAGCAGATGCAAAGAGAGAGAATGTAGGAGGTCCTGGATTCATTCAGCGACTTAATTCCATGGCCCTATTACATGCTAGTGCCTTCAGATGGTGGGTGGGTGGTTTTGGGAGCAGGAAAGGAAGAGAGTGTTAAATACCTCATAGAAACCCGCATAGGTTGTCAGGACTTCCTATGCATGAGCAGTTTATCCTTGGTGTTTTCTATATGCAGTTTTGCAACCTGGGCCTGAAGCACACACTTGTGTTGGGATTTGAGTGCAGTTGATTACTGATTGTGCTTAGAGAAAAAGCTGAATTGGCTTTATTGTTGATGAAGTTGATCTTGCTCCTTCTAGAGCATCCTTCTTGAGCTTCCTGGCTTGATCAAGATTGGATGGCTGTATTTTAATAGGACTGCAACTGTTGCTACTTTTGAGGATGGGAATAACTGGGAGAAAGAGGTAGTAATTTGGTTCTTGCAGTTAGCTCAGGAGCTTTAACCAAGTGTAAAATGCCAAACATTTAAGTCCCCACTGCAGTTGTGCATTAACACCCTGTAAGGAACTTCAGTACACCTGTAACTGAAACTTAGAATGACCATGGGTCAGCCCAAGGCCCTGGTTCTTTTCAGTTTCCTTTGTAACTCCCTTGAGAAGGTCTTGTGGAGAACTGCTAGCCTTGTTCCAATGAGGCAGGGGCTGTCAGCCTTGCCAGACCTTCAGATCTTTTAATAAGTGGAAGGTTTCTGTGTGAATCCCCCTGATTAAATGCTGGCAGGCAATCCCAGTTTTCTAAAGTCTGAGGTGGGCAGACACAACATGTCTGCTCACAGGATACAGTCTGTGCACAGCAAAGTTTATGACCTGCTTGAAGAACTTCACTGTTTTCCAGAACTTTAGAAAAGCCTTTCTACTTGTAAACAAAATTTAAATTAATTAACATATTATTCATTTCATTGCTATTAGGGCATCTTTTAGTTTAGACTTTCTTTTCCCTTTGTTGGGTCTGATTGTTGGCTGCAAGTGTGACTGATTTGCCAATTATTAGAGGCTAGTTTTCTCATTTGCTTTGTAATACGCCATTTCCATGAACTTCTATCCTGTGCTTTGCTTTTAAATTTTTCTCTGCATATTCATATTATGGCAATCTTTTTATGGTCTCTCTTCTCTCTGCAAAAGTGAGGAAATAGCTGTGAATTCATGAGCAGTGACTGCTTGTTCCAGAATTTGTGCTTTATTCTGATGTGCCAGACAGTGGCTGACATGTACAAATATCAAATGTTCAGAACCCTATTCGTGGGAAGCTGTACTTTCTGGAATGAGGGAATATTTAATGACTCGGCAGATGGTGGACTCTGAAGTAGGCACTGAGGTCAGTAGCAGAGAATGCTTGGATCCTGAGTGGGTTGAAACTCTGTGCCCTGTGTGTAGATTTTATCCTCTATTTGTAGTTTTGATGGCTAGAGAATAAGGATTTGAGGATCCTAAAGGCCAAGATACTTTGTAACTCATATTGATTCTCTGACTTATCATTGAAGTTAGGTTTATCCCCTTGGGTAATCAGATACAGAAAAACCGAGAGAAAGGTCCAAAATATTAATATACAAACAGAGACTGGTTTGTAGTTGTGGTTATCAAATACCATTACCATTCTATTTGTAATTTGGTAACTTTTTTTCTAAGCCATTATTTTTTGCATTTTCTCTTACTGTCTATTTTGAAGGAAGACATGGCACCAGTAACTTGAATAGCTCAGGCAGTTTCTCCACTCCTGACACTGTGCCATGTGAGAGCTCTGTTGTGTGGTGGAGGGGCTCAAGGAGGCAGAAGGGCTGTTTGGTGTTCAGGAGAGGGAGAGGCCTGCCTATGGCTCAGGAGAGATGGTATAGCCAAGACTTGACTTTCATTTGAAGAATAGTGGGGATTCATTTTTTTCTATTTTTCCTTTTTATTTTTTAATCTATAGCATATTGTTTAGGGTTGCAAGTCACCTTTAGTTGTCAGTTAAAAAATTATTGTAGAACATGGAGCCTCTTCTCATCTGCTCTGGGTCTTTTATGGGGTTGACATTTTTGAATAGCATAAACAGTGCCATGTGTGTCTGAGGAGCACACCCCCGGCACCATGACGGCCACCACATCTTGTTCACTGTGGGTTTAACAACTTTGATCACCTAGTCACTCCCCAGTACTTCATATCCTTATGGCAAAGAGGAGCCAGAAATGGCTTTAGGGGTGGAAATGACTAATTATCAAGAATAAATGAGATCTTAACATGGAATTTTCTTCAGGGAAATACAATTTAGTACATTTTTTATATTAATGCACTTTATGTAAAATAGTATTTGGTTGTTGATATTTATTGTGATTTTGTTTGTTTATTTTTGTTTGAGGTGGTATTACCATCTAACTCTGGCTAATCTGGAGCTCCTTACATACATCAAGGAAGCCTTGAATTCAGAGGTTTGTCTGCCTCTGCCTCCCAAGTGCTAGAACTAAAAGTGTACACCACCTACCTACCCCCCCACCCCCCCGTCTTTGTCTCTGTCTCTCTTCCAGCTTGTGTAGACAGAGTCTCTTTGGTTTTCTAATGCTTACACCAACTAGCTCATGGAAGCCCATGAATATTTCTGCCTCAACTATATCTCTATAAAAGCACAAAGATTACAGATTCACCCTACTGTGTACAGCTTTACCTTGGTTCTGGGGATCTGAAGTCAGGTCCTAAGGCATGCACAGCAAGTTCTTTATAAACTGAGTCATCTTTCCACCTTAAGTTTAGAATTTGTAGTGTAAATTCCATTGTGATTATTTTGAGATTGCTTTGTTGTTCAGGCTGGTTTGGGGCTGTGATCTCTTGCTTCAGACTGCAGAGTGCTGGGGTTAGAGGCATGTGTCATCATACCTGGCTGGAGTTTACAGTATTTTTTAGTGCTTCTTTTTTATTGAGGCATAATTTATATGCCATAAAATTCTTTTAAGGTGTTTGAGCCAGTGGATTTTATTAAAGTTCATTAAATTATATAACTTCCACTACTACTTAGTTTCAGAACATTGTATCACCTCTAAAGGAAGCCCCATATACAAGGCCACTTCTTCCTACCCACCCTGGAAAATGCTTCAATTTGGTTTGCACATTTTAGAAATTTCATGTGATGGAAACATACAATGTGTGGCCTTGTATGTGTGGCTTTTTGGCACAATGTTTTCAGGATTTCATCCATGTTGTAGCATATACCAGTGCTTTATTCCCTTTATCTAGTGCATGCATAGACCACATTTTATTTATCTCAGGTTTTTTTGTTAATTAAGAAGTGAATTTTTAGTGTTTTGGCTTTTACGTTTATTCTGAAGGTAACTACTTTAAAAAGTTATTAAAAATAAACCTATGTTGTTCTCTATCACTGGTGAGGATACTCAAGGAAGCATTTTTTCAGGTGAGAACACACCTTAGGTAACCTTTTCGGGGGTTTGGGGGAGGATAGTGTTTAGTTCTTCTGAGAACAGCTAAGCTGAATATAGGAATCACCCTAGATATAAAGTCTGCTTTAATGTATTGGTGCTTACTTAGCATCAGGAGCTTTAAGAGACCTTTCCAGCTTTTGGACTTTGATGTAGGAATGTGTGAACATAATTTTAAACTTTTTTTTAATTTAAGTTCAAAGGGCTTATGGGAATCTTTATGTAAAGACCGGGGGAGGAAGATGAGGAGCAGAGTCCCAATCACTGCTGCTCTGAACATGCCCAGTGGGACTAAGGAAAACAAAACCCAAAACAAACAAAAAATCAAGCCAGGCAGCAATGGCCAGCAGGGCTATCTGCAGTCTTTGCAGTCTGAGTCTTTCTGTCTACGTGAATGTTTTGCTTCTGACTTCATTTTTCTTTTCTCTCCTCGTACTATGGATGTCTTTGTTGATGATTTTTATTAATGATTCTAATCATGTGGGATCTGCTGCTGGGAATGACAGTCATACCTAAAGAATAAGTTTATACATATCATTTATCTTTAGCCAGCAGTCGTCCCTAGAAAATGTGCAAAATTCTCTAAATATAGATACTGATATAAAAACTGCCATGGTAATTTAAAAAACATGTCTAAGGCCATAAAAATCATTCCATTTTTCTTTTTCAGCTTATTTATTTTGCACAATCATGGCATATAACTGAATAAAAGAATGAGCTTAGATCCTGAAGCACCTATACCACCCCTGCCCCCAACCCCAAGGCATCGCCTTCTTCTTAAAGGACAGCTTTGCATCTTCAAAATAGCGATCCCAGGGAAGGATGCGCGTGAGGACGCAGTAAAGAGAGTATTTAATAGAAACCTTATATACTCCTTACCTGCCTGACAGGCCTAAGGAAGGATATCATCAGTCAAAGATGTCCAGACTAAAGCACTTTTGCTCTGGTGCTTTCCCGAGACCCTCCTATGGAAAGCACACAAATACATGCGTTTTCAAATTATGTCACACAGTGCTTTATAATTACTACTAATTTCCTTTTTGAATCATTTTGTCTTTTGCAGTAATATCCATGTTGTAATCCTTACAACATTTTCTTATTATGCATCTTTTAACTTATCTGCAGAGATTAAAAAAAAAAAAAAAATACCCAGCTTCTCGCCAGCACTTTCCAATCAAAATTCCGAGCAGGTAGAGAAATGCTTTTAAAATGCATATTTGATGGAGTAAGTGCTGTGCATTGCTCTGAAAGCACCAGGGTCACAGCTGCATACATGGAAATGCACAGTGACTTACAGGCATTGTTTCTCACACAGAAAAGGCGCTCTGTGCCAGTCACTGAATTCACCATGTAAATCAAATCATAGCTTTCTGGTGCTCAGAGATGAAGCAAAAGGTTGAGGTGACTTAAAGGTTACAGATAACTTTTGCTTCCTGATTTAACTGCCACAGAGCTAATTTTTTTATTCCCTCATTTCTATTAAGATTGATGCATTTATTCTTGTAAAGGTGACTACAGTTGCATACCTTATTTTATCAGTGCCTCGGTGATGGCCTGGTGGAACCATGTATTTATCATTCTCCTTTTCCGCTGCTCCCTAATTTCAGATGCATGCACTGCTCTCTACTGTCAATAATACTAGTGAAAGGTAGGGAGCAAAGACATATTTGCATCCAAGTCTGTAGGCTTCTCTGTTGTCCCCATCCCCTACTCTGAACAGTATTGACTCTGGAACAAAACTGAGTCAATGAGATGATGTTTTCATCATCTATATTCTTTCATTTATGAGTACATAAATAAAGCAGTTTGGGTTTTAAAAGATAACGTGGGGACGTGTTTAGTGTGTGTGTGTGTGTGTGTGTGTGTGTGTGTGTGTGTGCGCGTGTGTGTGTGTAATTGTATTCATTATAGAAATGCATTTGACACACAATGGGAAACAAAAATATTAAAATAGAGACCCAAATTTTTGGCTGACTGTGCTCTCGCACATAAATTCACCCTGGCTAGTGATGATGGGACTCTTCTATTTGTTAGATATTATGTTACATACTTTACTTAGAATGTCAGTAAAAATGCTTGCATGTTACAAAATAGGAAAGTGCCAAAGAATGTTCAACATACTGGTTCATGTGGCATGCCATAGGAAAACCAAAGCACACTAAGAGATTTACAGACGCTGGAGGCCAGTGGAGGGTGACCCGCTTGTCTGATTTGTATTGATTTTGATCTTTAGAAATGATGTTATTCTCCTTTAAGGAGAAAGCAGATCTATAGGCTATCTCAGGAGCTAGATAATTCCGATTTAATCATCCTTCTGGACACAGCACTTTACTTTCCTAGGAAGCAGACAATACAGGATGGTTTTTCTCTCTGAGATAAAAATAGGTGAGGCCTTCGGTTTCACAGCCATCGGCCTTGCAGCCATTCCAGCCTGCTGTAATCACAATGGGAGTGCCCTCTTTGTGGTTTGCTGCCTTTACAGGACTCGATGGCGTCCCGCGCATACTCTGTCTGGGATTTAATGTTCATGTGGGTTGTGCATCTCTAGCTGTTAGCTGTCTAGCCTGAGCTCATTTTATAGATGAGGGAATGCTGGTCAAGAGAGACTAATTCTCTTGTCAGAGATCTCATGGTTTGCTGGAGCCTGTAAATTTGGAGACAGATGGAGAGCTGAGGTGTTAGAGTTCTTGCTTAGAGTGTATAGGAGCTGGGTTTGATCTGCATGAACGGGGCTTGGTGATGCACTCCTGCAATCCCAGCACTGGGGAGGCGGAGGCAGGCTATGGAGTGGGTTGGAAGCCAGCCTTGACTACTCGAGACTTGATCTCAAAAACGGTTTTTTTTTTTGGTAATTCTGTGTTCCTTGCTTCCACTGTCACATCCTCTCTTTCTAGTTTCAGTTTTATTTGATTTAGGGACATGCTATATAACAGTAAAAGAGTCCAAGTGTGCTGCATGGCTTGCATAAAAACCACTACAGTGATGACAGCGATGGTGACATCCACACTTGGCTGGAGTTTCAAAATGTCCTACTCTGTGGCCACCACCATTAGTTCCAAATGACCTGGTTGGCTGGAGGGTCAGCTATACATTTTGAACAAAGGATGGAATAAATTAACTATGTAGCTTAAGTAGCATATTTCAGAATGATTGAATTAATAATCAATTTATTTTAAGGAAAGAGGGTTTATTTTGGTTCAGAGTTCTAGTTATAGCTCATCATGATAGAGAGCTTATGGAGCAGGAAGGGACCTGAGGCAGCCATAGTCAGGAAGCACACAAGTACCTGTGCTCAGGGCTTGCTCCTCTGTCTGCCTGTCTTCCTCTCCCTCTTCCTCTCCCTTCTCCTCCCCTCTCCCTCCCCCTCCCCCTCCCCCTCCCCTTCCCTCCCTCTTTCTCTCTTTCTCTCTCTCTCTCTCTCTCTCTCTCTCTCAGTGGTACTTCCACATTAAAATTTTGGAGTTTAAATTGTGTATCCTTTCAAATGCCTTGAGCTTTCTCATTTGAATACATGTTAAAGAAGTTGAATGGCTAACAAACAGCAAGAAAGAAAAATTTTGAATAATCCATAAATTTAATAATCAAATCTTGAATATATCAAGAGTGAACTATACTCAGCCTTATGACATTTTACATGCTCTAATTATAATGTTTAATAGGACAATAACTTCATATTCTGTCATATTCAAATTAGCATTTATATTCTCTAATGATGTTTATTTTAGAATAGAATTTATTTTGTAAAGGAATAATTTATGGTTTTTCCATTTTAAGCCTTTTCAGTTTTCTTGTGCATCCAATGCTAATTTTGGTTAAGTGTATTTCCATAAGAAATGTAAGTTTTGGCCATGATTACTTTTAGTTCTGTGTAAGGTGAAGCCTATTCAGCTTTGTGCTTCACATTGCATATGCCATGACTCTTGCCATGGAGCATTTCCATAGCAGAGACAGTTTGGCCCCAACAGGGACGTTAGGTAGAATCAGAAGACAGTTTTGATTGTCAGTACTTGGAGGAAGTTCAAGAGCTCCTCGTGGGGGAGACTAGATTTCTGCTAATCAAGCTGTGGAGCATAGTTTTGCCCCCACTGTGAAAACTGTCGATCTGACACGCCACTGGTGGTAAGAGTAAGTCAGTCTCATCCATGATGGCGGTGCAGTTTGTTTAATTAAGACATATCCATTCTATTACTTGAATGTAAGCCTTTATGTATTATTTTTTATGTGTATTCACATATCAATTTGATGATTCACAAGTGAGAATTTAGCTCTTTGGTTTATTATGCTTAAAAACAAAACTTCGGCAATTCTAATTGATTTTAGGTTATTTGTGTTGTTTGAAAAAGTGTAATATTAGTAATCAAATACTAATCAACAAGAGTCAATGTTTTCATTTTCTATGTCACTTCTTTCAAGGAAATCAGCTCCTTGTAATCAATATCATACATTATTATTTGCAATATTGTCACTTAGAGTGTATTTAATTATCTGGGCAAATTAATTATCCAGTGGTCTAAATCAGTAACTTTATTCTTGTATGTTCTACTTAATGTAATCTTTAGGCATTAAGTTTGAGATGCTAACTGGTATTGGCTGAATCCGATAGCTGGTGAAGTAGGTCCTCCAATTCCTTCAACAAAATGAATGGCTGGTTCCTTACATTCTGAGTGGAGCAGAGCTGTGTCAGAGTAAGAGCTGGTTGCATATGTGTGTCATTTCTACTACTCTAAGATGACTGTTTTACTTCTGTTGACCTGGTTTAATTTGAATGTGCTTTCAAGGGGAGGTTGACTTGTAGTTGCTATGTTGTTGGGGTGGGAGAGACAGGAAGAGGAGTGAGGATGAGAAGGTTGAGAAGAGGCAATAGGTTTGGGGGGGTACAGGAAGAGGAGAGAAGGTAAGTGGAGTAAGGAGCTGATTTCTTTTTCTTTTCTTTCTTTTCTTTTTTTAAATTTTAGTTTATGTGCATTGGTATTTTGCCTGTATGTTTGTTTATGTGTGGGTGCCAGATCTCCTGGAACTGGAGTTAATGGATAGTTGTGAGCTGCCATGGGGTGCAACCCAGGCCCTCTTGAAGAGCAGCCAATACTCTGAATCACTTAGCCATCTCTCCAAGAGCTGATTTCTAAGAGAAGAACTGGAAATCATTTCAGGGCTTTGTGATTGCATAAAAACTTTGCTGTTAATTTCTCAGATTTTCTTCTTAAGTAAGCCATGAACGCCACCCTTAGCTGGAGGATTAGTGAATGGTCTTGTACAAAATTCCTTACACCAGCATGCTTATCAGAAGAGCACATGGGGCAGTAACTGCTGTTAGTGTTCAAGACCTTATTTTGCTGTGATGTGCTGAGTGGCATTTAGGACTTGGGAGTATTTGGACTTCATATCTGTGACATCTAGGATGGAAGGTGATTCTGGATCGCTTTACTTGCCAAAGAGTTTGGGATTTATATACATGCTTTTGATGTGAGTTTTGAGACTTGGTGTAAAAGGTTGGGTGGAATTATTTCTTAGCAATGATGGTGATCTGGCAGTCAGAAATAGTCTGTGTGTTAATGAGCAGGCTGCTGGCCTATGAGATAAGTGCATGGTAGAGTAGGTAAGCTTGAAGCAAAAATAAAGAGATGAAGGTATAATAGCCAGAAATTGTGGAGGACTGTCAGAGAGGTATTTAACATAAATCTCGAGTTTAACTGGGAGAGATCTACTAAAGCTTGTTCTTTGTAAAAGACAGTATAAATCAGAAAAAGCCCTACCCTTGACTTCCTTCTTCACAGGCTTTTTTATTTTTCCCTTGTAGCAGCTGTCAGAGTGTGGAACATATTGGAACCACCTATAGAGGTTTTAAAAGTTGCTTATGCATGAACACTATGCCCAGAAAACCCAAGGTAACTGAGGCTAGGCATTTGGCCGAGAGCTACACTCTGACCTACAGCTGTGGTTGGAATTAGTACTTTATGTCAGGGCTTTTGTAGATCTGTGTGGGCATGGGCATTTGTGTTTCTCACTTTCTAGATAATGATGCTGATATGCTGGAAAACCCACCATGCTTTAAGAACTAAGAAGAGTCAGTTGTGGTAGTACTTGCTGGTGGAATATCTGAAGAGGCAGGAGGATTATGATTCTGAGTTCAGGCTGGGTTAGACCTTTACATGGCTGCTGCGCTGACAGCTGAGTGGGCAAAAGCTCTTGCAAGACTGATAGCCTGGAACTCACATAAAAAGTCAGATGCGGGAGGGTGCATCAGTATTCACACTCTTATGTGGAGATGGGAACTGGAAGCTGCTCGACAGCTGAGTTGGCAGGATACCCTGCAGCAGAAGTAAGAGTAAGGCAGGAGCCGACTCCCAAAAGCTGTCCCATGGCTTCCACTTGTGCTCTGTGGTACAATAAACACAAACAAACAAACAAACAAACAAACAAACAAACAAACAAACATTTAAAAAGAATCAAGAGGGTTGTCTCTTAGAAGTTAGTTGCAGACTGCAAATGTGACTCAGTGGTAAAGCGCTAGCTTGCCTAGCACATGTGGGACCTTGATCTCTAATATTACACAAATAAGTTTCAAGGAATATTTATTTACATCTACTTGCTGCCAAGACTGATGGCTTGAGTTCAGTCCCTTGAACCCAAATGGTGGGAGGGGACCTGACTCCCAAGAGCTCTCCTTTGATTTCCACATTCAGTCCATGGTGCATTTCTCCCCCAAATGCATAAATAAATATAAAGTAAACAAAACCAAACCAAAACCTTGGGCATTTACAATTATTATTAGGCCTTTGAAAAGAACGTTTTGTACTTTTTCATTCTTCATAAAGCCCTATTCTTTGAGAATCCTCCAGATTTCAGATTCTCTGTTTAATAAAGCCTTTATAGATATCCTAATGGAAATAGGACAAGCAATATAAATTCCTGTACTACAGTAGTTTTAAAGCACTTTCAGTTTGGAAGCTTTTCTATTTGAGATGGGAGGAATATTGTCTTTTCCTTTATACTGAATATGCTGGAGGACACAGAACCACACATGTACTGAGAAGCTAGAAACAATGAGGATGGACTGGAGAGATGCCTCAGTGGTAAGAGCACTGGCTGCTCTTACAGAGGACCGGTGACTCAATTCCAGTTGAGGCTAACCACCATCCGGAACTCTAGACCAGGGGATTCAGTGACGTTTTCTGGCCTCCAGACACTGGATGCACCTGATGCACAGACATACATAAAATAAAAATAAACAAAGCAAAAGTAACCAAGAGCAGAAGATACAGTTGCTTACTGTCCTGTCCCATGCAGTAGAGGAGGAATGGGATATCAAGGGGTAGCTTGGAGAGAGCTACTGGATTTAGGAGGCGGGCTGAAGTCTGAGCTATTAAACTGCAGGACCCATTTTCTGATTTAGACCTCTGAGACTCTGGATCTGTTTTCTTTTCAGGAGAAGGATTAGATAAAATGCAGGGCAAGTCAGTTCTCGTGAACCACCTCCTTAGTTTAGGAAGTGATAGTTTTGTGGCCTCAGAGATCCTGGGAAGCGTCTGTAGGTGGTATTGGCTTCTTTGCTGCTACATTTGGATAGAGAGAATGCGTACTCCTGAAATGACAGCTAACAATATGATTTCCTGTGTTTCTTAGAAATCCTCCTCAGCCTTTGATCACCGTGCTTGAGCACAGGCCTGATTGCTGGCCACTACTCCTGCAGCAGCTGACAGCTTTTTTCCAGCAATGCCCTGAAAGGTAATGTAAAATGAAATAAATGAAGGACACAGAATGGGGTGTGCTAATTTTAGAGCTGGATCTGTGTGTTGTTCTCTTTTTAGCTGCTGTGACTATGAAGTTCTTAAGGAGAAGAAATGTTCTAGAGCTGCCTGTACGTTCTCTTTTCTTTTTAGCAGTAAGAGAACATGGTCTGCCAGGCTGATTAGTTGTTGGACTATCTGGTAGAGAGTTACTACCTACCTCTGTTGAATTTTGTTACACTCCCTGACTAAGCCTGCTGTTTTAAATTTCCCTCTACATTTTGTCCCTCATCTATGCTTATTGCAGGTGCTAGGTATCTCTCTTTTGTGTCCACACAACTTGCAGTTTGATTTGTAATGTTATTAAACTTATTCTATTTATTTATTTATTTATTTATTTATTTATTTATTTATTTATTTATTTATTCTTCTTTTACAGTTCAGACTTTATCCCCTTCCTGGTCCACCTTCCCACTGTTCCACATCCCATTCCTTCCCCCCCATCCCCCACCCCCAGTCTCCAAGAGGATGTCCCCACCTCACACACCCCACCAGACCTCCCCACTCCCTGGGGCCCCAAGTCTCTCGAGGGTTAGGTGCATCTTCTCTGACTGAACCCAGACCCAGCAGTCCTCTGCTGTATATGTGTTGGAGGCCTCATATCAGCTAGTGTATGCTGCCTGGTTGGTGGCTCAGGGTCTGAGAGATCCCCAGGGGTCCAGGTTAGTTGAGACTGCTGCTCTTCCCTCAGCTTCTTGCAGCCTTTCCCTAATTCAACTACAGGGGTCCCCGGCTTCTGTCCATTGGTTGTGTGGAAATATCTGCATTCGACTCTTTCAGCTGCTTGTTGGGCCTTTCTGAGGACTGTCATCATAGGCCCCTGTTTGTAAGAACACCGTAGCATCAGTAATAGTGTCAGGCGTTGGGTCCTCCCCTTAAGCTAAATCCCATTTTGGGTCTGTCGCTGGACCTCCTTTCCCTCAGGTTCTTCTCCATTTTTGTTCCTGCAGTTCTTTCAGACAGGAACAATTCTGGGTCAGAGGTTTTGATTGTGGGATGGCAACCCCATCCCTCTACTTGATGCCCCGTCTTTCTACTGGAGGTGGACTCTATAAGTTCCCTCCCCCTACTGTGGGGCATTTCATCTAAGATCCTTCCCTTTGAGTCCTGAGAGTCTCTCACCTCCCAGGTCTCTGGTACATTCTAGAGGGTCCCCCACCTCCTAACTTTGGAGGTTGCCTGTTTCCATTCTTTCTGCTGGCCTTCAGGGCTTCAGTCCTGTTCCTTCCCCCAATACCTGATCATGTTCCCCTCTTCCCCTCCTTGTCGCCTTTCCTACCCAGGTCTCTCCCTCCCCCCTCCTGTGATTGCTTTCTTCTCCTCCCAAGTGGGATTGAGGCATCCTCACTTGGGCCCTTCAGCTTGTTAACCTTCTTGAGTTCTGTGGATTGTATCCTGGGAATTCTGTACTTTTTTGGCTAATATCCACTTATTAATGAGTACATATCATGCATGTCCTTTTGGGTCTGAGTTACCTCCTCAGGATATTTTCTAGTTCTATCCATTTGCCTGCAAAATTCATGATGTCCTCATTCTTAATAGGTGAGTAGTATTCCATTGTGTAAATGAACCACATTTTCTGTATCGATTCTTCTGTTGAGGGACATCTGGGTTGTTTCCAGCTTCTGGCTATTATAAATATGGCTGCTATGAACATAGTGGAGCATGTGCCTCTGTGGCATGGTAGGGCATCATTTGGATATATTCCCAAGAGTGGTATAGCTGTGTCTTCAGGTAGACCTGTTTCTAATTTTCTGAGGAACCTCCAGATTGATTTCCAGAGTGGTTGTACCAGTTTGCAATCCCACCAACAGTGGAGGAGTGTTCCTCTTTCTCCACATCTTTGCCAGCATCTGCTGTCACTTGAGTTATTGACCTTAGCTATTCTGATTGGTGTAAAGTGGAATCTCAGGGTTGTTTTGATTTGCATTTCTTTGATTTGCATTTCTTGCATTTCTTGATGGCTAAGGACTTTTAACATTTCTTTTTTTTTTT
>CM052702.1:83183096-83195275 GCA_028551405.1 Uromys caudimaculatus
ATGACTAAGGATGTTGAACATTTCTTTTTTTTTTTTTTTTTTTTTTTTTTTGGTTTTTCGAGACAGGGTTTCTCTGCGTAGCCCTGGCTGTCCTGGAACTCACTCTGTAGACCAGGCTGGCCTCGAACTCAGAAATCCGCCTGCCTCTGCCTCCCAAGTGCTGGGATTAAAGGCGTGCGCCACCACTGCCCGGCGAACATTTCTTTAGTTGCTTCTCAGCCCTGGGAATTTCTTCAGTTGAGAATTCTCTGTTAGCTCTGTTCCCCATTTTTGGATAGGGTTATTTTGTTTTCTGGAGTCTAACTTCTTGAGTTCTTTGTATATATTGGATATTAGCCCTCTATCAGACATAGGATTGGTAAAGATCTTTTCCCAATCTGTTGGTTGCCGTTTTGTCCTATTGACAGTGTCCTTTGCCTTACAGAAGCTTTGCAATTTCATGAGGTGCCATTTGTCGATTCTTGATGTTATAGCATAAGCCATTGGTGTTCTCTGTTCAGGAACTTTTCCTTTGTGCCCATGTGTTCGAGACTTTTCCCCACTTTCTCTTCTATTAGATTCATTGTATCTGGTCTTATGTGGAGGTCCTTGATCCACTTGGACTTGAGCTTTGTACAGGGAGATAGGAATGGATCAATTCTCATTCTTCTCTATGTAGACCGCCAGTTGAACCAGTACCATTTGTTGAAAATGCTGTCTTTTTTCCACTGGATGGTTTTAGCTCCTTTGTTGAAAATCAAGTGACCATAAGTGTGTGGGTTCATTTCTGGGTCTTCAATTCTATTCCATTGATCTACCTGCCTGTCACTGTACCAATACCATGCAGTTTTTATCACTACTGCTCTGTAGTACAGCTTGAGGTCAGGGATGCTGATTCCCCTAGAAGTTCTTTTGTTGTTGAGAATAGCTTTTGCTATTCTGGGTTTTTTGTTGTTCCAAATGAATTTGAGAATTGCTCTTTCTAAGTCTATGAAGAATTGAGTTGGAATTTTGATGGGGATTGCATTGAATCTATAGATTGCTTTTGGCAGGATTGCCATTTTTACTATATTAATCCTCACAATCCATGAGCATGGGAGATCTTTCCACCTTCTGAGGTCTTCCTTGATTTCTTTCTTCAGAGACTTGAAATTCTTGTCATACAGATCTTTCACTTGTTTGGTTAGAGTCACACCAAGATACTTTATATTGTTTGTGACTGACTTTTAACATTTCTTTAAGTTCTTCTCAGCCATTTGAGATTCCTGTGTTGTGAATTCTCTGTTTAGTTCTATACCCCATTGTTTGATTGGGTTGTTTGGTTTTTGGGTGGTTAGCTTCTTGAGTTCTTTTTATATTTTGAATATTAGCTCTCTTTCAGATGTGGGGTTAGTGAAGACCTTTTTTCCAACCTGTAGGTTGCTGATTTGTCCTATTGAATGTGTCCTTTGCCTTACAGAAGCTTTCCAGTTTCATGAAGTCCCATTTATTAATTCTTGATTTTGAGCCTGAGCCATTGGAGTTCTTATTCTTGGTTTATTTCTCTGCTGTCCACTTTAAAATCTTCTGGAGCATCATAATGATCAGGCATTTATAGGTGCCTTAAAAACATCTCAAAGTTTTGAGAACAAAGCCCATGATTGGGTTGAAGATTATCTTACCATAGAAATATTCAGACTGCAGTACCTTGTAATCAGCTGCAAGAAAGTGGTCCAAAATTGTCTTCTCCTTTAACAGTTTTTTATTGGTATGATATTAATAGTTACTAGATAAACCTTTCTTCAACTCTGCCAGAAAAAACAAACCACACATGAATTTATAAGTATATTGACTTCATGAAATTTCTTTGCATCATTATACAATTGTTTTAGATTTCTTTGTAACCTCCACAGTCTGTTTGAGATACTGTGTACCATGTAGCCTTGACTAGCTTGGACTTCACTGTATAGATCAGGCTGGCCTTGAACTTAATTCTCCTTGTCTCTGACTCCTTAGTGCTGGGATTAAATGTATGTGCTCTCATGCTGGCCCTGCAAAAGATAATTTCAATTATAAATTTGTACTATGGGATTGTGGTTTGAAAGATGGAATTGAAAATTCTGGTTACACTGCAAGATTGAATTTAGGAGCGGTAATTTTTAAGTTGTTTAGAAGGTAATACAGGTAGGTTGGTAATTTAATAAGAATGGAGCAGTGCTTCACACTTGTGTGAAGGAGACAAAATGTAAAGACAGTCTATTATTTCCCTGGTAGGAATTATTGATTAGACCAGATACTTAAGTCACACATACTGTCAATACATCTTCATGCTAGGTCTTTGGGGCAGTATTTATAGCAAGTTCTACTTTCATTTATTGAAGGGTTGTTTTGTGATTTCACTTTCACTTTTAAAGAGCTGAGGATTCTGTACATTGATAACGTTGTGGACTTTAGCTTGGGAACCTTAAGGTTGTTAACGTAGCACATAGGTTTGAGAACAGGGACCCAGGGAGAACACATTGCATGGCATATAACAGGCTAACTGAATGTTGGCGGCAGATGTGGGCCTGCAGCCCTGTTGTTTGTCTCCCTGTTAGCTATTGTCTACCATATCTTCATTAGTGGGGAGCCAAGTATGAAAGACATCTGTGTAGCTGGAAGTACATTGTTTCACATCTTAAATATTCTTTATCACTCTGGCGTTTGGGCCTTTTGTTTTATTCTCTTCCTGAGGTAGCATTGAGTTATCACAGAACTCTGGGAATGCAGAGTAGGAAATCAGAAAAAAACATTAAGCCAGGGCAATTTTTAAGTGGTATTTTATCATTAAGGAAGCACAGCAATGCAATTTCACTTATGTGTAAAAAATGCTTGTATTATAAGCTAATTATTTTTTATAAATAGTAAATGAAAATACTGAATAACAACGGAAAAAGAATGAGGTTATATTTGGTTGATGCATGCTAATTTTTAATATCTGTAACTTTGGGTAACCATGTTAATTGATTGCACATTTCTTAGATGTGCTTGGTGCACACAGCCTTGGTGATAGAGCAGTAAACAAAAGGCTGTGGTCTGTGTCCTCATTTCAATTACAGCTTGGCAAGGGGTGTAGATGCTGCACGGGCCATGATAACGAACGGCTGTGCTGTGGGAGCACGAATGGTGACCCGACCACGGACTGCCTGTCAGGAAAGGGAAGGGACCCCAGGGAGCCATTGCAAAGTGGGGAACTGGAGGATGATAGAAATAGAAGCACCTGCAAGTGGGGCCCAGTGGGGTGACTGAAGACCTGAAATGAGTACAATGATTGAATGGAGAGTGAGGCTGTCAAGATAGGCAGAGGCTGAACCATGGAGTGTTTGGATTCAGGTCACTATTTTGTCATAGCACAGACTGTTAATAATATGGTCAAGTCTTTATTTTACATTTGACAGTCATTCTGACATGATGGTGTCTTGGGATTAGGAGTTACTGGAATATAATGAATCTAGTTAGATACTAAAAATATATTGATACATAATCTTACTCCTTTGACTTAGAAGTTTCTTTGAAGAGGTGTAGGCAACTATTTCATTCATCTCTCAGTTTCTGTAGAAACACACACACACAGACACACACACACCACTCACACACCAACACACATATCTATCTATCTATCTATCTATCTATCTATCTATCTATCTATCTATCTACTGTCTGTCTGTCTATTAATCATCTTTATAAGAATCTGGTAAGGATCAAGTAAATTTGAACTATAAAGTAGAATTACTTGTATATTCTGCAGGTTAATAAGGTAAAAATAAAGTAGCTCTACTTATCCATAGTGGGGATGTAATCCAGTGGATGCCATGAGTTATGGAAAAATTGAAATATGTGTAATATAGAGATGCTGATTACTAAAAAAAAGAGAAAGGTTAATAACAATCATTTACCATCGATCTTAGTGTCTTGATCGTTGTTTTTCTTCCTAAGTTGAGGGACATCACTTGTTCATGAGAAGAAGGTCTTTATGGCTTCTCAGTGACACTTACAGACTTCCATAATCACTATTTTCCTTCATTGGTATCATTAGTAAGTAAAATAAGCATTATTTGTGCACAGACAGTATTATAATACAGTTGGCATGACACCAAGATGTCTGCCAAGAGATTCATGATGGCCTGGAGTAGTTCTCAAATTTCCTAATGCTGTGACTCTTAAGTACAGTTTCTCATGTTGTGGGACCTCAACCAGAAAATTATTTCATTGCTATTTCATAACTGTAATTTTCCTATTATTATGAATTGTAATGTGATCTGATATTTGACCCCTGTGAAAGCGTCCTTTCACCCGGAAAGGGGTTGAGAACTGCTGCCCTAGAGGAACATGTATATATAGCATGCTTTGTCTGTGTCCTGAGGGAGTAGAGTGAGAGGTTTTGCACTTTCTTATACTACTCAGTGTGGGAACAACTTAAAACGTATCAGTTATTATTTCTGAAACTTTCTATTAAGTATTCTCAGGGTGTCATCTGATGGTAATTAAAATTATAGAAAAGGAGATCATGGAATACTATAAATGTGAGCTGCCACAGTAATAGGATGATTGTATGGGTTTATTATATATATATTTATCTAGAAAATTTTTCTACAAGTGCATACTTGCATGATACCCCTAGGGAATAGATTCTGATAGCTGTAATACTAATACATGTTCTTAGATGGTTCTGATATTCACCACAGGCTGTTTTTGGAGTGTTACCACTATTCTAATGTGAGAGACATGTTTTTTAGTTCTGAGACTCTGGCTTACTTCCTCCTAGTCCTGAGTCGATCCCTTCACTGGACAAGGGCTGTTTAGCCAAGATCCCATTAGGTCAGAGCATAGTCAAAGCTATGTGATAGTATCTGTGGCTGTTTATGATGTGCCACAAGCTGCAGGTCAGTATGTGCCACTCACTGGTTGACAGTGGAAGGAGAATTCCTGGGAAGAAGCTATGCCTGCAACGATAGGGCTGGAGTGCTGTGCAGAGGTTGGAATGTTGCAGGTCCAGAGTCTAATTACACTTTATGGTGAGTTCCACATTTCTTGTCCACTTTTGTTTTGGCTCTGACCTCCTGTGAAAGATAAAAACCTTTTGGAATTTATTAACTTAGCAGCTCACTGGCTTCCACTGTCTCCAAAGCTAAAAATTTCACCTCACCAAAGCATCTGAGGTCTATAGAAGAGATCCCCCCACTTCCCGATAACTGCCTCTCTGATGATTGTACCAATGCATTTTAAAAATGACTTGAGATTTAACTCTTTTGGTTTTATTATTATACAAGCTGTGAACATGTTTCCTTGTTGGAGCTTGGAGCTTGGAGCTTTTTATTTGGGAGACCTAAATGTGTATTTCTGGGTCACAGTCAAATCATTTTGCTCCCGAGTAAATCTTCTCTTTTATTCCCTTGAGTTAAGCACTGTTTCTTCCAATGACATTAGCATATTTGCTCAGTGACTGACTGACATGTTACATGATTTGCAGGTCAGAAGCTTCATGTGTCCAAATAATGGCACCATTTCTGTGGTATCTCTACTGTGAACCATTCCAGTTAGAAGAATATGCTAAGCTTCGACTGTCCCTGCTCAAAGTCTTGCTTCAGCCCAGAGGTATTTGTGAGGAAGCACAGCCATCAGTATCGGAGCAGCACATCCTTCAGCTGTGCTGTGACATGGTTCCATGCTTGCAGGTATGGCCCCTCCTTGTCCATCTTCCTTCCTTAATGTGCAGTAAGTGTTGATGATTGTTACTTCACACTTGGTAGTTCTTGATCCTAGGTGACTGATTGGAGAAACTTGGGAGACCATCTAGAAATGCTGGCACTGAAAAAAAATTCAGATTTAGTAGTATGTTCAGTATTCACTGAAGTATAAATCAATACCACCCACTTTGAGATTAGTAGCAATGAAAACTCCTTTAAGAATCATTAGGGAAGAGAATCTTTGATCTCTTTTTGCTGGATACTAAGAAATAGAAGAAAATCAAAACAGAATAAACCCTGGCAAATTGAACAAAAAGTGTGCCTGCGAGCAGATCTCCAGCAAGGATGCACACCTCAGCCTGCTGAGAGCTATTTGAGTCCCACCTATGCCATTAGGATCCACTGGCAGCCCTTGCTCTTGCTGTTTGGAAAGCCACAGTGGAAGAACTGAGTTAATGCCACTTCTCATAATTCCTTGTAGATGATGGGTCATGATATAGAGTAAGAGGAAGAGAGAAATTACTATCTTTATGGCTGCAGATTAAATAGCACACAGTTGCCAGTGTGCTGTGATTCTAGTGTAGTGGTTCATTTGTCAGGCTATCCTATTCCATGATCAAGGTCAGGCCATTTGCGGGGATCTGAGCGCCATGCTGCTTGGTTGATGGAAGGAATCTGAGGATATATTTCAAAGTGATCACTTTGGGTCACAGATGACCTGTTTTAAGTCTGTATTAGCAAGGAGTGACTGGAATGATTCTTTCCTCTGTGGCTCATAAATGTGCTTTCCTGTAATCAAGGCAGAGAAAAGTTAATTAAAATGAATTCTCCAGTGGCTTTTCTAAAGCTTTTGTTTTGCCTGGGTAATAAAGCAAATATAGGCAGAAGGTCTTCAGCTGGGGCCGTTTTCCGACCATGCCTTTATTGCCATGTTCTGTGGGGTTTGTTAAATGTTTACTTTCTTCATGAGAAGCTTAGATGCTTGTAGAGGCTCACTATGGAGTGGTTTTGGGACACCTTGTCTTTTTAGTGATACAGGTGAGAGGAAAGAGAAGCATCAGATTCAGTCATGTAACATCTGTTTTATTAAGAGAAAAGAGCAGAATGAGGAGTCCTAGAGGCTGCATAACCTACTTCCCTACTTGTAGAGGTATTTCTTATATTCCTTAAGCAGTGAACACCTAAGCTCATGAATGTACTCTTGAGAAGTACTGGTTTCAAGTACTTCTATTGACTTTTATTAAACAATTATATTAGTCTCCCTTCTTCTTATAATAAGATACAAGCTTTAGACCTCCTATCTGTGTCTGGTTTTGTTTGGGTTTTTCTCTCTTTCTTCTTATCTTTCGTGCCTGTCTCCCTCCTTTCTGTCTATTGGGCATCATTAAAATAAACAAACAACAACAACAGCAAGCCACTTTCTTCCCACGAAATGACTTCCAGAATTTTCATTGTTCGTTTTTGTAGTATACTCATAGGTGCTCTGTCTGTACATCTCAGAAATGTCCTTCTCAGAGCTGAATGTGGTGCTGTGAATATGGCACTGTCATCCTGGGCGCTAGGAAGGGAGCACACGGAAGGAACTACTATGTTGTGAGATGTAGAGCCCCCACTTCCCCAGTTTGATTTAGGGTGAGAGAGTGGTCAGTGAGACATATGATTAGCTTCCTCCTCAGCCAGTTGCTTTTCCATTTTATGTTTGTGCAGCTGTTTTTTTTTATTTTTATTTTAAATGATTCTTGTCTCATCATACATTGTCCATGCTATGTGATCTTTTTTTACATAGAGATAGAACATTACTTTGAATTTCTTCCTAAGAATTTTGATAATGCTAAAGACCAGAGAACTTTTATAGTTAATCAGCTGAATTGATTTTTTTTTAACAGAAAGTTTTCAGTATGCACAGTAAATATACTCAAGGAAATAAATCACCGTATAATTTAGCTATTTGACTGTTGATATTTTATTTATAAATTTTTTTTAGTGTTCTTTCTTTCCCCTTTGTTTTTTGGAATCTTTCTGGTTTTCTAGGAACTCTGATTGTGTCTAATTTGTATTGATTCTCTTTTTCTAATGAGTGAGAAGCAGTGGTGGAACATGCAGACTTTTCTCTATGAATTTATCACACACAGCATTCTGACTGGAGCAGATGGGTCACTGTTTATAATCCCTGGGAAATACCATGATTGCTATGAGCAGGACCACACCCTTAACTCCAGAATTTTGAACAAAGCTGCAGGGTATAAATTCAATTGGGATTTTCAAGGGCACCTCAGTCCTTCCTGTCTAATGCATTAGCATGTTGAGAAGACACCTACCATTTAAGTGTGGTCTTTTATTACATTCTCTAGTGTGGTAAATGATGCATCAGGTAAGGCTAGCTAAAGGAGAACTTAGTGCATGGTGAGAAAAGCTGACTGTATGACCAGGTGTCTGTGCTGAACTGTTTTAGAATTCAAAACCAACTTTGAGGTAATGTCCTTTGATGTGTAGGCACCGAACATAATTTGTGTTAAGACATCTTCTTTCAAAGAAGCCAGAAAATAAAAATAATTTGTTTTGGGAGCATCACTTAGTGACAGAGCATCTGGCTGTGGAGTTTGTGTGAGACGAGAGCAGCAAAGGCAGTAAAACTTGTACTTTTGTTAGTGACAAATGCAGATGGCACACTTGAGGAGCTGAGCACTCAGTTATGTAACTATGTCTCCTTCACACTTTTGTTCTGTTGAAAACCTTTTGTATAGCTTAATGTTATTCTGTAATTCTAACAAGTATAAGTTCCTTCAACAGATGAACGATCTGACGCAGACAACAGAGATGATGATGTTTATGGAGGAAGTATATCTCAGCCTTCTGCGCCATCCTGTTTTCTGGAAAAGTCAGCTTACCCAGCTGACCCTTCAGTTGTTGTGCATCTGTGAAGTCAGCTTAAAGATGACTGGGGAATGCTCATCTTTAATTCAGCTTTTAGAGCAGAGTGTTGAACTTCTTAGGGAGGTAAGAACAATGTATTAATGTGCTAATTATCACTTTAGAAAGTCTTTGAGACTGGGTGGTTTTGTTTATGTAGTTTATTGTATGTCAGAGGTGGTTTGATCTCATGCTATTAGATTGTACTACTACAGGTATTTATTATAAAATGAATTCTTAAATAATCTGTGTTATCACTTAAAAGTCTACCTTGTTACCATCTATTAATATGGAATATAAATATTGAACAAGTATTATATTCTGAAATCTACACATCCTATGATCTCAAGATATAAGAATTGATGCAAATAAGCTATTCTAACAGAGTAAGGTAAATGTGTTTATAGGGCCGTATTTATAAGGTTGTGCTGACCAAGCACCGTGACTCGCACTTGCGATCCCACCACACAGCAGCTGAGGACGAGGATTGCTGTAAGTCTTGGAGCCAGGCTGAGTTCTAGACCTAGCTGGCCACCACAGTGAGATCATACCTAAAAAACAGAAGCAGAAGCAGGGTGTGGTGGTGCACACCTTTAATCCTAGTACACAAGAGGCAGAGGCAGGTGGATCTGTGCGATTTGGAGGCCAGCCTGGTCTACACACTTATTCCTGGGTATCCAGAGCAACCTAGTGAGATCCTATGTAAACAAACAAGTAATCCCCAAATCAAACATCCATGTATATGTAGTCTGATTACACACACACACACACACACACACACACACACACACTTAATATTTGTTATGAAGTTTCTTGTTGCTCATATTGATGTTCCTGAGGTTAAACATTTTGAAAATTAATTTGAAAATCTTTAGTGCCTAATGTACACTGAGTTGAAGGAGAATAAACTAGGTTTCTTGTGTATTTTGAGACTTGGTTCATCTGCTGACTATTAAATTTAAGTAGTAACATATTCTTTCTCTTCTCCTTGTTCACTTTCAGCTTTCTGTGGGAGGAATGTCCTCACACTTTATAGGCCTGTTTCTCCAATTGTGTGGTGTGGTAGATTTGGTTTTGGTTGAGCCATTCACCCATAGATTCCAGAAGCTCGTCTCTTTTAGGCTTTTCCATTTCAAGGAAAATAAATTTACTCCTATTTAAAAAAAAAAGATTTGAGAATGGAGTTCATTTACAAATGTGATCCAGGCTGGGAAGGGCTTGAGCTGGAGAAACACAGCCATCTGACCACTGCTATAAGCAACCAGGTGCTCCATGTTTGAGACTCCTCCCAGAAGCCTTATGGAATGTTTCAGACCAAGAAGCAAGAGCCAGGGCAAGTAGTAACCATCTGTCCAGGTGTCCTTCTTGCGGCTTGGTGAAGCTTTCCCCTGTGGGGCTTGAATTTCTAGAGCTTGCAGTTTGGGGACAGAAAGCAAAGAGTTGTGTTGTGGGGCCATGTGGTCAAATGTTCAGGTTGATTTTGTGCAGGCCATGTGTATGTTAAGACAGGAGGAGTTGTAGCTACTGGAAGGGGCATGAGAAATGCGAGCACAGTGGTGTGGCCACTGTTCAGTGGATGGCCCTGCACTCACGCACACATGCACAGCACTAAGGAATTCGTGGGCTAAGAAGAGAAGGGGCATGTGAATGTAGAGAGTTGATGGTTTGGGAAGGTGGGGAGGTAAAGGGGGTAAATGGGGACAGATACGATCATGTTTCATTGAATACATATATGAAATTCTCAAAGAATAAAACATGTATGTTCTGGGGTCTATCAGTCAAACAAACAAAAGCAAAAATTTGTAAAGAAACCTAAAATTTATCCCTTTTAATCCTGCACCATTCACTCTGTGTTTTTGACACCCCAAATCTCTAGCTCCTTTTCTGTTACCCTCTGTTCTTTATGGCCAGCCCCACACATAACAGAGAAGTTCGCTTTCATTTATGATTACTTACTTTTATTTTTCATTTTTTAATTACTTATTTTATTTATTTATATTCCAAATGTTGTCTCCCCTCTGAATACCCCCTCCCAGAGTTCTTCACCCCATTCCCCCTCCCCCTTGCCTCTGAGAGGGTGCTCTCCTCCACACACTGCTCCCCCATCCCCGGCCATCCCCCTTCTCTGGGGCATCAAATCTCTACAGGATTCGGCGCATCCTTTCCTCCTGAGGCCAGACCAAGCAGTCCTCTGCTACATATGTGCCAGGGTCCCTGACCCGCCTGTGTATGTGGGTTCGTGGCTTAGTCTCTGGGAACTCTCAGTGGCCTGGGTTAGTTGAGACTGTTGGTCTTCCTATGGGGTTGCCATTCCTTCAAAACGTCCCCTAACTCTTCTGTAGGGGTCCCCGACTTCAGTCCAGTGGCTGGCTGTGATATCTGCATCTGTCTCAGTCAGCTGCTGGTAGAGCCTCTCAGAGTACAGCCATGCTAGTACTGCAAGTACAACATAGCGTCAGTACTACTGTCAGGTTTTGATGCCGGCCCATGGGATAGATCACTTACTTTTCAGAGCTCCCAGGGACTAAGCCACCAACCAAGGAGTACACATGGAGGGATCCATGGCTCCAGCCACATAAGTAGCAGAGGATGGCCTTGTCGGGCATCAATGGAGGAGAGGCCCTTAGTCCTGTGAAGGCTTGATGGATGCCCCAGTGTAGGGGAATTCGAGGGTGGGGAGACTGGAGTGGGTGGGTGGGTGGAGGAACACCTTCATAGAAGCAGGGGAAGGCAGGATGGGATTGGGGATTTGGTGGGGGTGGGGGTAGCGGGAAAGGGGATAACATTTGAAATGTAAATAAAAAAAATATCCAATAATAATAAAAAAATTACTTACTTTTAAGCTCTAGCCATTGAGAATGTTTCTGTTCTATTTTAAAAACTAAAGATGCTTTTTATTATTATTACTATTTTTGCCTTTTCAATGACAGCAGGTGTGGATGAGGCATTGAGCCAAGCCGTTAGTATACTGTGTCATGCGTCTTCTGGAAACCTCGTGGAGGCTTCCAAATTTGGAATGTACATCATTTTGCTACCTTCCTGTTTTATATATGGACATGTAGGAATTCAGGGAAATATGGCAGAAACTGATGTGACGATGTACATCGTGAGTATATTGGTTTCAAAGCCATCAGAACGTGTCCTCTGATGAGTTCGCTTTGCCTGCTTCCTTGCTTGCAACTACACTCCAAAGCAGTAAACAGACAACTACAAAAGACACAAATTGGCCTGGTTTACTTACAAAGTTTAATTACTCTTTTTCTTTTGATGTTTTGTTTTTAAAGCTCATAATGTGGGGATTTAGAAGATTTTTTTTGAATATTTACTTTATTTACATTTCAAATGTTTTCCCCTTTCCAGGTCTACCCTTTGGAAACTCCATATCCCATCCCCCCTCCCCCTGCCTCTATGAGGGTGCTCTCCCACCCACCCACCCACTCCCATCTTCCCTCTCTAGCATTCCCCTACACTGGGGCATCAAACACCCTCAGGCCCAAGGGCCTCTCCTCCCTCTGAAGGCCATCAGTGCCACATATGTGGTCCGAGCCATGGGTCCCTCCATGTGTATCCTTTGGTTGGTGGTCC
>CM052702.1:83206556-83231950 GCA_028551405.1 Uromys caudimaculatus
GCATCCCAGGGATGCAGGGATGGTTCAATACCCGGAAATCCATCAATGTAATCCACTACATAAACAAACTCAAAGAAAAAAATCACATGGTCATTTCATGAGATGCTGAAAAAGCATTTGACAAAATTCACCATCCCTTCATGATAAAAGTCTTGGAAAGTTCAGGAATTCAAGGACCATACCTAGACATAGTAAAAGCAATATACAGCAAACCAGTAGACAACATCAAACTAAATGGGGAGAAACTTGAAGCATTCCCACTAAAACCAGGTACTTGACAAGGCTGCCCTCTCTCTCCCTATCTTTTCAATATCATACCTGAAGTTCTAGCTAGAGCAATTAGACAACAAAAGGAGGTCAAAGGGATACAAAGTGGAAAGGAAGAAATCAAAATATCACTTTTTGCAGATGATATGATTGTATACTTAAGTGACCAGAAAAACTCCACCAGAGAACTGCCACAGCTGATAAACAACTTCAGCAAAGTGGCCGGATACAAAATTAACTCAAGTAAATCAGTATCCTTTCTGTACTTGAAGAATAAGCCAGCTGAGAAGAATTTAGAGAAATGACATCTTCACAATAGTCACAAACAATATAAAGTATCTTGGTGTGACACTAACCATACAAGTGAAACATCTTTATGACAAGAACTTCAAGTCTCTGAAGAAATAAATCAACAAGACCTCAGAAGATGGAAAGATCTCCCATGCTCATGGATTGGCAGGATTGATATAGTAAAAAATGGCCATTTTGCCAGAAAGCAATCTACAATTCAATGCAATCCCCATCAAAATTCCAACTCAATTCTTCATAGACTTAGAAAGAGCAATTATCAAAATCATATGGAGTAACAAAAAACTCAGGAGAGCAAAAGGTATTCTCAACAATAAAAGAACTTCTGGGGGAATCAGCATCCCTGACCTCAAGCTGTACTACAGAGCAGTAGTGATGAAAACTGCATGGCATTGGTACAGTGACAGTCAGGTAGATCAATGGAATAGAATTGAAGACACAGAAATGAACCCATACACCTACAGTCACTTGATCTTTGACAAAGTAGCTATAACCATCCAGTGGAAAAAAGACAGCATTTTCAATAAATGGTGCTGGTTCAACTGGCAGTCTACATGTAGAAGAATGAAAATTGATCCATTCCTATCTCCTTGTACAAAGCTCAAGTCCATGTGGATCAATGACCTCCATATAAAACCAGATACCCTGAATCTAATAGAAGAGAAAGTGAGGAAAATTCTTGAACATTTCAGCACAGGGGAAAAGTTCCTGAACAGAACACCAGTGGCTAGTGCTCTAAGATCAAGAATCGATAAATGGGACCTCATGAAATTACAAAGCTTCTGTAAGGCAAAGGACACTGTAAATAATACAAAATGGCAACCAACAAGATCTTTACTAATCCTAAGTCTGATAGAGGGCTAATATTCAATTGTCTTAATCACAGTTTCTATTCCTGCACAAAAATCATGGCCAAGAAGTAAGTTGGGGAGGAATGGGTTTATTCATCTCATACTTCCAATTGCTGTTCATCAAGAAAGGAAGTCAGGTCTGGAACTCAGGCACGTCATGGAGCAGGACCTGATGCAGAAGCCATGGAAGGATGCTGCTTACTGGGTTCCTTGCTTCTTCTGGCTTTCTGAAAAGGGGGAAACCTTTGAAATGTAAATAAAGTATCAAAAATAGTCATGAAATTTTCAGTTAGTTCATTATTGTACTTTGACCTAAATTAAGGCGTACTGAGCATGTGCAGCATGAGAAAGTCCTGTTTCTTACAGTGACTCTAAAATAGGATCTCATCATCATCAGTCATTATTGCCTTTTCATTTCTTTCTTTTCTGTTTTCAGCTGAATGGTTTTTGACTAGTGGCTGATCTCTCTGGGCCCTCATACAATGACATCTTGCTGTCATAGGGTTGTAGACTCCATTTCACATTCTCTATTAACTGCATAGTCATACCACACACCTTGACATAGTTTATCTAAGGGCTAACTTAGGCACAGAGAAGGGAATACCTTGCTAATGGTTGTGCTTTGGGAGCCCTCTCCCCCTTAGATTTATTTTACGTGTATGAGAGCCTTTGCCTAACTTGTAATTGTATATTGGAATGCAGTTCATATACATATTGTATACAGGTCAGTTGTACAATTGAGCCTTCTAGTTCGTTCAGAGTTACCATAACAAGCCTTAGAATGTTTGTTAGTATTATCTCAAAAGCTATACCTCATGTAACTGGGCCCTTCCTCCTTAGTGGTAGCCTAGGCAACCACTAATCTGCTCTCAAGAGGAGAAGTTGTCTATGGTGTCTGCTTTGGAACTTTCACAAAGATGAGATCCCACAGTGGGTAGCCCTTTGTACTACCCATCCCCCACCCCAGACAGAGTTACTTTTTGTGGCCTTGCCAATCCTGGAACTCTCTCTGTAGACCAGGCTGGCCTCAAACTCACAGAGGCCTGCCTCTGCCTCCCAAGTGTTACTGATTAGAGGCATGTTTCAGTTTTCATCCTAGTGGCATGTCTGAACAATGCTTTGTTTCTCTTCCTCTAGGGATGAACTTTGGGCTATTTTCACATTTTGTTACTGTGAATATGTTGTGATTAACATTTACATGCAAGTTTTTATTTTTATTTTTTTTATTTTTTTATTTTTATTTTTTGAGACAGGGTTTCTCTGTGTAGCCCTGGCTGTCCTGGAACTCACTCTGTAGACCAGGCTGGCCTCGAACTCAGAAATCCGCCTGCCTCTGCCTCCCAAGTGCTGGGATTAAAGGCGTGCGCCACCACTGCCTGGCCTGGCAAGTTTTTATTTTTTATTTATTATTTTTTTGATACTTTATTTACATTTCAGATGTTTTCCTCTTTCCAGGTCTCCCCTTTGGAAACCCCCTATTCCATCCCCATCCCCCTGCCTCTATGAGGGTATTCCCCCAACCACCCACCCACTCACTCCTGTCTTCCCTCCCTGGCATTCCCCTATACTGGGACATCTAACACCCTCAGGCCCAAGGGCCTCTTCTCCCCTGATGGCCAACAAGGCCCTCGTCTGCCACATATGTGGTCAGCACCATGGGTCCTTCCATGTGTATTCTTTGGTTTGTGTTCCAGTTTCTGTGAGCACAGTTGTATGTGCTTTTGTTTCTCCCAGGTAGATTTGTAGAATTGTAGGGTCTTATTCTAATGCTGTGAGAAACTGAGATATTCTCATCACAGTATGTGAAGAATCCAGCTTCTTTTTATCCTGCTGACTGGTGTTACTGTTTCTCTTGTGATTTTAGTTATCCTAGTGATTAGGAAGAGGTATTTATCTGCAAGCCTCTCTCCATCCCTTCTCCTCCCCTCCCCTCGCTGTCCTTGTTCTCTCTCCTCTGAATATTGCTTAAGATGAAGCTCCTGCCTCTCACATACTAAGTAGGTCAACCATTGACCTGTGTACTGTTCCCAAGAGTGTTCTTAAAACTGTTTTGTCCAAGTCGGGAGTCTGAGGCTAGAGAGGCCATGGGGGTGTTCCAGTCCCACGTGCTGTGAAGGATAGAATTGAGTTTCAGATTTTACCTCTGTAACTCTAGATCCTAGAATGTATTACTTCCATGTATTCTTCCCTCCTTCTTTCCCTCCCTCCTTCCCTTTCTCCCTCCCTCCCTCCCTCTGTCCCTCCTTCCTTTCTCCCTCCCTCCCTCTCTCCCTCCTTCCCTCCTTTCCTCCACTAGTTTATGTTTGTGTGGAACTTAGGAGGAAATAATAGTGTGTTTGGGTGGATTCCTAGAAAAGACTATAGTGCATTAGAAGTAAGTTGAAATGACCTGGTTTCTTAAGGGCTTTTGGTTGAAAATTAAGGATGGTCCTAATCTTACATTGGGGACGATGTGACTTACTAGACAACCAAGTATTCCCACATTTCTCAACTCTCAATTCCATTGTTCATGGGGACACAGGGCTGGAAAGAAAGACAAGTCTTATTTTTGTTTTTGGCTTTTGAGATAGTTTCCCTGTGTATTTCTGGTTGAATATATAGACCAGGCCAGCCTCAAACTCACAGAGATCCCCCTGCCTCTGTCTCCTGAGTGCTAAGTTTCCATGTCACCATCCTTTTGCCTGTTAAAAGCCATTGCAGTTAGTGGTATAGATAGATGTTATTCCTTACTGTTAATTTGTGTTCATCGGTGTTCACAGGCCTCTTTAGCTTGACAGAGACTGTCAGATGTCTGACTTACAGGTCAAACAATACATTGGACCATTTTTAAACTTTAAAATTAGATTTAGACTATTAATTGAATATATAATAATATATTTAACAATAATAAAAATTATAATTTAAAATATTATAAATTTAAATTTTAAAGTTTAAAACTAGTTATTCCAAATTCTTTTATAAAAATTGATAAAATTCATTTGATAGCTTTCTAATACATATTTTAAATTTTATTTGTATTGATGTTTTGATTGTAGGGGTCTGTATATCACATTTGTGCCTGTGGAATCTCTAGGAGGATATAAAATCCCTGGAACTAGACTTATGGACAGTTTCAAGACCTGGATCCTTTGGAAGATCAGCCAGGGCCATCTGTGGGGCTATCTCTCTAGCCCCTCAGATAAATGTGTTATTTATTAATTTTTTGAATTCTTGTATTTTTTCCTTTGTATTGTATGTTTTTGAGATGGCACTCACTAGTCCGGCTAGTCTGTAACTGTCTGAAAACCAGGCTGTCCTTGAACTACTTGCCTCTGTTGGGATTAGAGGTGCTCACCACCATGCCCAGCCCCTTGTTTTTTTTTTTTTTTTTTTGAGCAAAGTCTGGTCTTGAACCTGCTGCCCCACTACGCCAATGGTGGTATTACATATGCCATCCTCATTTAAATTCTAGGTTTATTCAAGTGTAATTTTCCCTGTGCTTTCTGTTCTTTAATATTTTCTGTTGTGCTATAATACGCATAATACCAATCCTTTTACTTTCTGGTTTTTCCTCTGAAAGGCAGAATGTCCTGACCCTGTCATCTGTTTTTCTCTCAGGGTGGGGAAATCCTTGATGACACTCTTCCCTTGACAATACTCCAGTAGCAGCTGTCACTCAACAGGGCAATGGGATCTTACTGTGATATATTATTTAACATTTTGCTTTCCTACTGCTGTTCTACCTGTCAGCAAGGCAGCAAACCAAAGCAAAAAGGAGGTAATACCTCAAGTAATGTGGAGTTACTTTCCCTTCTTTGCTTACATATGTCAGAGTATGTTCCTGCTTTGGATTCAATTCATGCTTCATGTTTATTTCCAGTTATTAGTCTTTTCTACTCTTACCTATTGGTGTTTCTTTCCCCAAGACAGGGTAATATTTTCCTATATTTGCAATTTTAGGCATTGTACTAGCTGGTTTATTAGATATTAGATTGTTTCATATTGTCTTCATATCTTGGTAAGAAGTTTGTCTTTATTGAAATTGTATAAATGAGTGAAGTGAGGTCTAGAGCGATCACATGATATTTCATGGCTGCCTTGCCTTGGTTTTTCTTAAGACCAAGTCTTTTATGTCTCCAATCCAGTTGGTTTTCATTAGTAGAAAGGATGTGGCCATTGTCATTAATGAATTTTATCTTCTTGTCAACATTTTTTTTATAAGACAGAGGTATATAAATTTAGATTATTATTTAAGCTTAAATTTTGTAAGATTTTTGAAATAGTAATACATTCACATGGTTCAGAAAGTATAAAATGGTATATGATAAGAGTCCTTTTAATTCACTGTGGTTGCTAGTAGTACCGTTCTTACTCTTGTAAAGAGAATATTTTGTTTAGTGGTTACCAGGTTGTTATACAACAATACAATATACTTCAACATAATACAGCACAACACGTCCTTTTCTCAGTCTCTTTTGGAAACAGTAATAGCATTCTAACTAAACTATCTCTATCTCCTATGTTTTCACTTGGGGAATCTGTTCATATTAGTTATTAGTATGGCTAGGACTTCCACATTTGTTTTTTGAGTCCTATTTAATGTTCAGATCTGACAGCCTCTCTGTATCATATGTTCAAAAGAACTGTGTATTTATTTGAATTGTCCTCCACATGTTTGTGGAGATGCTGAGAGTGCTGTTTATAATTGCCTCCCAGAACAGACATGGCCTAATTGCCCATCTATCATGAATGGATTGACAAGAGGAGCAATATACGTATGATACAGTGCTGTTGGCAATGAAATGTACAGGCACAAGCTCTGACAGGAACAGCCCTTGAAAACATGCTAAGTGAAAGGAAGTCTCAAAATGAGTGGTGCCTCTCATATATCATGTATTATAAAACCTGTCATAAAACATCCAAAGTTATATGCTTTCTAGCATGTAAAATAGTCAGAGTAGAAATACAGTGCCAGTCGGTGGCTTCCAGGGACAGGGAACAGGGGTAGGCTATTGGGGTTTCCCCTTAGAGTAATGAAAATAGCGTAAAAGTAGACCCTGATGATGGTTGCAGAATTGTATGAATTACTGACATCTACTAAATCATGAGCTTTAAAAAAAGCATGTATTATAGCATTTAGTTTTCCCATCTTTTCAATGGTTATTTTTATCCTTAGATCATCCTATGATAATAGGTAGTTAGGAGAGTTTAATTTCTGCCATCCTCTTCTGTGAAATGTGAATGACTCTATTAGCACACAGGGTCAAATGCTTCTGCAGTGCTTGTGGCTTCTCCTGAGTTATTTCCGTTCAAGTGACACTGCACAGTTTTTTGCACTCCCTGGACCTGACGGCACTGCTGCAATTAAGTGAGGAGCCTTTTCTCTGATTTGCTGAAATGCAGCACCATCTCTTGGTCTTGTTCAGCTTAGAGCTGGGGCTACATTTTGTTGCTGAAGTTATTCACAATTACTAATGAATTACCAGGCTCAAGCTGAACCAGCTCTGTTCCCATCCACACACTGTCTGTTACCAACGTGAATTGTCCTGTGTCCAAGTCTGCCATCTGCTTCGGGCTGCCACTTACAAGTGCCTGGAGCTGGGCAAATGAAATGGGACATCTATTTTTCTGCTCATTGTTGGTCACTTTGAGGCTTTTTCAAGTGGGAATAGGCTTTCCCAAACTCTGTTTCCTCTGGATCTTGTATATTGATCCAATTCCCCTCCGTCTTAATAGGAAATGCATAGTAAATCAGGAAACTTTGGGCGAGAGCGTTCCCATGTTCTATGGACCAACTGTTTTCCTCTTTGTCTGATCCTATTGCCTCACATTCGGGTGGAGAGCCATTTGGCAGGACCTCAAAGTGTCTATTTTTTGTTGTTGGGAGTGTGATTTTGACAATGCGTTATAAAATAAGTGAATGTCAGGAATAGGAATATCTTTCTGACACATACTCATCTCATTTTAAAATTCCTTCTTGTGTCTATTTCTCAGAGCTCCTGCAGGCTTACTTTTCCTGTGAGCAGCATGTATGGCTCAATCTTCACAGCCTGGAGGATTCTGGAAGTGTTTGGAGAGGAGTCTGCGGCGAGTGACTGGCTGGCTGCAGTGGAGTCCTTGCTCCCTGCCGCTACAGCGATCCCCCCCCACGTTCTCTTACTGCTGGCTCACCTGCTTGTTGAAGATGGAGGACAGAATCTTCAGCAGATACTGAGGGTCACCACACAGTTAGCTCAAGCAGATTCCTCTCAGGTAAAGACAGAGAATATGGAAAGGTAATGGGAGAAAAGCTTAGTATCTATAATTATAGATTATTTTTAGTTTATTCATGATGAAGTTTTAAATTATTGCTTTAAAAGTATCTGTCTTCCCGGTTTGGCTTCTTTCTTCTTACTCTGAGTTGATGCTCCCTTAACAATGCAGATATTTTCCTTTAATTAAAACTATAATTTTCGAGGAATCCTGAATTCAGTACTTTTTTGTTCCACTCTTCACAACCCATTCTACGGTGCATTTCTTTTTAGTTCTAATATTGATCTAACATGTCCCAGTTTAATCAGTTCATGATAGATTTCCTTACAGTTTGATCCTCTCCACTCAGTCATTTAATAAACAGAAACATTGTATCCTTCCCCTGTGTGGTCGTGATCCGCAGACAGGCGGTGAGGATAAACAGTTGTCTTCCTGTCTGCATGGAGCTTGACTGTAATAAGCAGTCAGACATAAATAAGACTTCCCTCCCTCCTCTAAAAATAGAAATAAGTTTAACACAGCCTTCTTTTATTTTTCTACTGGTTAGACTCTCTAGAATGTTTTCTGTGAAGGAAGGCTTTCCTAACCCAGCAGACATGGCATTATTTTTTTTATTTTATTTATTTTTTTATTTTTGGATATTTATTTTATATACATTTCAAATGTTTCCCCCTTTGGAAACCCCCTATGCTATCCCCCCTCCCCCTGCCTCTATGAGGGTGCTTCCCCACCCACTCACCCACTCCTCTCTTCCCTCCTTAGCATTCCCCTACACTGGGGCATCTAACACACTCAGGCCCAAGGGCCTCTCCTCCCACTGATGGCCAACAAGGCCCTCCTCTGTCACATATGTGGCCAGCACCATGGATCCCTCCATTTGTATTCGTTGGTTGGTGGTCCAGTCTCTGGAAGCTCCAGGGTCTGGCCAGTTGACACCGTTGTTCCTTCCATCAGGCTGCAAACTCCCTCTGCTCCTTCAGTCCCTTCTCCAATTCCTCCATCCAGGACCCCACGCTCAGTCCAATGGTTGGCTGCTAGCATCCACCTCTGTATTTGTCAGGCTCTACTTGAGTGGAGACAGCTCATCATGCTTCCATCAGCCAGTACTTCCCAGCATCCACAATAGTGTCTGGGTTTGGTGGCTGTATATGGGATGTATCCTCAGGTGGGGCAGTCTCTGGATGGCCTTTCCTTGAGTCTCTGCTCCATACTTTGTCTCAATATTTCTCCCTGTGAGTATTTTGTTCACCCTTCTAAGAAACACTGAAGCATCCACATTTTGGTCTTCCTTCTTCTTAGGCTTCATATGGTCTGTGAATTGAATCTTGGATATTCCAAACTTTTGGGCTAATATCCACTTATCAGTGAGTACATACCGTGTTTGTTCCTTTGTGACTGAGTTACCTCACTCAGGATGATATTTTCAAGTTCCATCCATCATTTGCCTGCAAATTTCATTAAGTCATTGTTTTTAATAGCTGAGTAGTACTCCATTGTGTAAATGTACCACATTTTCTATATCCATTCCTCTGCTGAGGGACATCTGGGTTGTTTCCAGCTTCTGGCTATTATAAATATGGCTGCTGTGAACATAGAGGAGCATGTGTTCTTATTACATATTGGAGCATCTTCTGGGTATATGCCCAGGAGTGGAATAGCTGAGTCCTCAGATAGTATTATGTTCATTTTTCTGAGGGTCCACCAAACTGATTTCCAGAGTGGTTGGACCAGCTTGCAATCCCACCAGCAATGGAGGAGTGTTCCTCTTTCTCCACATCCTCGCCAGCATCTGCTGTCACCTGAGTTTTTGATCCTAGCCGTTCTGACTGGTGTGAGGTGGAATCTCAGGGGACATGGCATGATTTTACATTTCCTTTATTGTGTTTATGTTTTCTTTCAGACATTGTGAAGAAAACCGTCACCTCTTAGTACACACTCGTGCATTCCTAGTTGGAAACATGAGTCAGTGTTGTCGGTGAGATGTGTGATGGTGGAGGTTCAGTGCTGGGAGTTTCTCCTTCTCTCAGCTTGTCATGCTCATTGTTTGGACCAAGTAGCCTGTGGTGTATGCAAAGGACCTGTTTTTCTGTTGTCGACACACACACTCTAAATCATCTCATGTTGCTTCTCTTCTAGTCTAGTTCTCTGTTTGATATTTTCTAGCGATCCCCACTCTTAGTTAGTGCTTTCATCAGTGTTGAGATCCTGTAGGACACTCTTAGAGTCGTTGAAGCTCAGGTGGCATCTGGAGATTATGCAAAGAAGAATTCCTTGAAATAACACTGTGGTCTGTCTTGATCTACGTACACTTCTGATACAGTGTATGTGCACGTGCAGACACCCCCCCCCCCCGTCTGTTATGATTTATTCACTTGATGAGTTTCTGTGGTTTTAGGAGTTCCAGGGTAATTCTTGATTACCAGTAATAGTAACTCACCTTAAGTTGTTAGTAACAGTTTTATGAGACTAGTATTTAAGTCAATCTTGGCCTGAGTAGTATATTTAAGGTGCATTTTTTTCTTTTGACTGTGAATTATGTTGAAGGCTTACAAAGACATTATTTCATCTTCAGAGTCAACACGGAATTGAGGAACAGAAGCTACTTAGATCTTTCTTTTTGGTTCATGTGTCCATAATGCATCAAATATGACGATAACATAATGAGACATTTTTAGTTGCCAGCCTAGGTAGAATGGAAGTGGGGTGAACTTTCAGGATTTGTGCCTCCAGAATTGAGATGAGTGAGGTTAGGATGTTATAGTCAGAATTAGTGTCACTGTGAAAAATATTTGAGAAGAGCATAGGAGAAGAGAGAAGATTTCAGAATTTCAGTCCGTTGTTGGTTGGTTGTATTTAGGTCTGTGGCTAGGTGGAAACATCATGGAAAAAGCAAGGTGGATAACATTACTTAGGTCATGGCAGCTGGAGAGAAGAGAGAAACAAGAACAGGCCAGGGGTAAGATATACTCTATAACGGTATGTCACCAGTCATCGAGGTCCTCATGCCACATCTCACCTCCAGATCTTCTACTGTCTTCCAGGAATGCTGTCAATGGATCAGTACAGGAAGTAAAGTCCTCACGGTCAAGACATATCTCAGTGATTGGTCTCTCAATGGGAGCCACGCTTTTAACAGATGAATTATTTACTTTTACATTTTTATTAACATATATTAATTATACACAGAACAGGTTTCATTGTGGTATTTTATTGTGACATGTATATGCTTGCATGCGTGTGTGTGTTTGTGTGTGTGTATACCAATGAATTTAATTAAGGTTACTTACATGAGTGACTAAGGATGAAGGCTTATTTATAGGATCATAATTATCTTACTACTGAAGTAAATTGATCTATTAATAACTACCTATAGATTCTCAGGGAGAGGTTCATACTCTCAATCCCTGCCAGCCACTGGGAGGGAGAAGGCCTCATGAGCTCTTGATCCTCTGTGACACAGCATTGACAATTCCAGTCTTATGCAGTTAGTCAAGCTAGTGAGAATTCAAGACGGCCATAGGAATTCCTTAAAGAAAGAATTCCACAACATTACATCCCATTCTCTCGCTCTTCTGTTCACTCTGTCTCCTCTTCTACAGTGTTCCATGAGCCTTGGAGGGATGATTTAAGGCTGAGCGACTAACAGTCACTTATTTTCATCATGTTGACTATTTATGAGTCATTTCACTAACTGCAACTCACTGCAATAGAAGCTTTTCTGGCAAAAGCTGACAGCACTGCTAATCTGTGGGTATAAACAGAATATTTAGCATGTCTGTTTAGCTAAACAGCAGAAATAGCGCGCACATTAGGTTAGGAAGACTTATGTCTATCCTAACGAAAGTCATTTTGACCAGGTTTACAGTCCCAGACATGAACAGGCTTCAGATCCAACCAGGAAGTGCTTGGTTGCTCCCACAACACTCCTGCCACTGTAGTACCGGTAGGCATGTCTTGTCTGGTGGATTGGTCCTGTGACACACAGGCCCCTCAGCTGAGTAGGACTGTTGTTGACAATTCTTTCCCAGTAGTCAGCACTGTGCCTTCTGGCACCATGGAGACTAGGCAGTAGTGATGATGCTTGTAGGTCAGTTCCAGCTTGATTCTCAGTCTTGGAACAAAGTGTAATGTGAGTTCAGAGGACATCTCTTGCATCCACACCATAGCAGGTGATTTCTTAAAGGAAAGATGGTTTCCTTTTAATAGACATGGAAGTCTGCTAAGAAGACGAGACTGTTGAGCCAAACGTAGTATGTATCTAGGGAATTACTAACCTGCTGAGAAGAGACCAGTGTTCTGGGATATCACCTCCTCCTAGGCCCTAGAAGTCAGCTGCCTTTGCTCAGCCCAGATTCCTCCACATTCTGGCCGGCATCTTTCAGCTCCTGATGTTTGTTTATTTACCTTAGTATCCATATAAGCATTATTTGTGTGTGTGTGTGTGTGTGTGTGTGTGTGTGTGTGTGTGTGTGTGTGTGCGTGCACGCGCGCTGTGAAATGGCAATCATTAGAATGACCACTTGGGTTCATTTACTTGTTCATTGACTTCATTCAACAGTGCTATGTATTTAAGTCATGCTTTACGTGTATTGATCATTTGTTGGGTAGTTTTGATGAAACTCAGAAAGCTACCCTGTGCCCCTAAAGTGTGGTGGAGTGAAATGCTTAAATGTCATTACTCAAATGGGTGCCCAGCCACACACAGAGCCGCCCTAAGAACTTGTGGGTAGGCATCTGCGAGCAGGCAGAAGTAGTCCCCTAGAAATAAGAGACAGTGAGTTTTTTCTCCTCTTTCTGTTTTCATTACAATGTGATCAATCATGTTGTTTTAATAGTCTTTAGCTACAGTTTAAGCAGCCAAAAAGAAAGGACTAAATATTTTGACAAAGCAAATTTTACAGCAGTGAGTAGATGCTATGAGTGTATTAATTTGCATTGAAATCGACTCTGGGTGAAGTGATGTCTACTTTTCCTGGTTTATAAAACTATGTGACACATGTTTATATTTATATTTAATGGGGGTTTGTCCCTGTAGGAAAGTTGGCTAAAATTCACAGAAGAGTTAATATTAACGGAAGACTTTAAACTCTTATGAGTCTGAGTAGACCTGGGAGGTATGGCCTTTTCAAGGCTGCCTTCTGCCCCTGCTTTTGGGGATTACCAAGGAGGATTCAACCACCTAACTGTGCTGAGCTGCAATGACATGTTGATTTAGTATATGACTATGATGTAAGACCTTATGAGAGAAAATATTTTATACATTTGAAAGAAGTGAGCTATGCTTGAAGTATATGCTGACATTCTTCTTACTATTGTTCTAAGTGGTGACAATAGAGATTACTTCTAGTAGTATTCATAAAAAATACTATAAATTATTAGTATCTATTTGTACTTCTCCAGTGTGAGTTCTCCTCCTTAGTCTCTCAATCTGACTTTGTGTTATCATGACCTTGTATGGCTCCAGGGAAAGACCTAAAGAAAAAAGCTAGGAAGAGGTCATCTGGGCTCTCTGATGGAGAAGCCTCAGCTTCCCGGAAACCTCAGCATGTTATAGCCTACAAATTCCAAAGAGGCAGGGTTATTATCATATTCAGCCAAGTAAGGAGACAGGGTTATTATATCCCATTGAACAAGAAGGTAGGGTCCTTATATCCAGCTGAATAAGGCGGTAGTTTTCGCTAATATTGGGAGGAGCAGTCTCTAGAAGGGAACATTTTTTGGACTGTGACTATCCAGGGGGAGGGGTGGTGTAGGGAGAAAACTCTGGTGGACATTTTCTGCACTGTCAGTAACTACACACAGACCAGAGGAAGGCTTTGCCATTTCCCCACTAGTCTGAGACTATGGTCCTTGACATGACCATCCTGTGTCACAGCACACATTCACGCAGAACTGTTACTTAGGGCTTCCTCTACTTCCTTCATGATAACGTAATCATTTTCCTGTAGTTTTAAGTCAAGTAAGGTCCTGGAAGACCGAAGTTAAGTGGTATGAAAGAGTTCTGGCCTTGGGAATACAACTTAAAAGTTACCTGGATACATACTGTGATGTTAAACAAACAAATAACAACAACACAAAATAACTTGTAGAAAATATCAGCAATTGTTTGTAATTCTTTTAGTTTTCTTACCCAAGACTCAATTTACAGAAGATATAAACTCAGGTCAGGCAGTGCTCAATAAAAGTTCACTACTACTGGGGGCTTAAGAGGTGGCTCAGTTGTTGAGTACATTTTACTTTTGTAGTGGATCTGGGTTCAATTTCCAAAACCCACATAATGACTCACAACCATTTGTAACTTCAGTTCCAAGAGATCTGATACCTTCTTCTGGGCTCTCTTGGCACCAGGTCTGCACCGCACACACATACATAGGTGAAGACAAAACATTCATACACATAAAATAGAGGAATGGGAGAAAACATTACCCAAAACTACAATAAAAAAGTTTATTACTTATATTTTTTAGTAGGCAATAACATACAAGAATGATCATCCTGAGTGAGTTTACCTGAAAATCTTGAAAGATTTAACCGCATTGATTTATTTTTACAGAGAAGAGTCCATGTCATATTTCTGCATTCTATCTACTACTTACTTATTTATTTATTTTTTGGATATTTACTTTATTTGCATTCAAAGTGTTTTCCCCTTTCCAGGTCTCCTCTTTGGAAACCACCAATCACATATCCCGTTCCCCCTGCCTCTATGAGGGAGCTTCCCCACCCCACTCCCATCTTCCCTCCCTAGCATTCTCCTACACTGGGGCATCGAACACCCTCAGGCCCAAGGGCCTCTCCTCCCACTGATGGCCAACGAGGCCTAACTCTGCCACATATGTGGCCAGTACCATGGGTCTCTCCGTGTGTATGTTTTGGTTGGTGGTCCAGTCTCCGGGAGCTCTGGGAGGTCTGGCCAGTTGACACTGTTGTTCCCCCCATGGGGCTGCAAATCCCCTCAGCTCCTTCAGTCCCCACACTCCTCCATCCGGGACTCCATACTCAGTCCAAAGGTTGGCTGCAAGCATCTGCCTCTGTATTTGGCAGGCTCTACATGAGTCTCTCAAGAGACAGCTTATCATGCTTCCATCAGCCAACACTTCCCAGCATCCACAATAGTGTCTGGGTTTGGTGGCTGTATATGGGATGTATCCCCAGTCTCTGGATGGCCTTTCCTTGAGTCTCTGCTCCATACTTTGTCTCAATATTTCTCCCTGTGAGTATTTTGTTCACCCTTCTAAGAAACACTGAAGCATCCACATTTGGATCTTCCTTCTTCTTAGGCTTCATATGGTCTGTGAATTGAATCTTGGGTATTCTAAACGTTTGGGCTAATATCCAATTATCAGTGAGTACATACCATGTTTGTTCTTTTGTGACTGAGTTACCTCACTCAAGATGATATTTTCAAGTTCCATCCATTTACCTGTGAATTTCATGAAGTCATTGTTTTCAATAGCTGAGTAGTATTCCATTGTGTAAATGTACCACATTTTCTGTATCCATTCCTCTGCTGAGGGACATCTGGGTTGTTTCCAGCTTCTGGCTATTATAAATATGGCTGCTATGAAGATAGTGGAGCATGTGTCCTTATTACATGTTGGAGCATCTTCTGGGTATATGCCCAGGAGTGGTATAGCTGGATCCTCAGGTAGTGCTATGTCCAATTTTCTGAGGATCCGCCAAACTGATTTCAAGAGTGGTTGTACCAGCCTGCAATCCCACCAGCAATGGAGGAGTGCTCCTCTTTCTTCACATGCTCTCCAACATCTGCTGTCGCCTGAGTTTTTGATCTTAGTCATTCTGACTGGTGTGAGGTAGAATCTCAGGGTTGTTTTGATTTGCATTTCCCTGATTACTAAGGATGTTGAACATTTCTTTAGTTGCTTCTCTGCCCTTCGAGTTTCCTCAGTTGAAAATTTTCTTTTTAGGTCTTTTCCCCATTTTTAAATAGGGTTATTTGGTCCTCCAATGTCTAACTCCTTGAGTTCTTTGTATATATTGGATATTAGCCCTCTAGCAAATGTAGGATTGGTAAAGATCTTTTACCAATCTGTTGGTTGCCCTTTTGTCCTATTGACCTTGTCCTTTGCCTTATAGAAGCTTTGCAATTTTCCCTTGATCTTAGAGCATAAGCCACTGGTGTTCTGTTTAGGAACTTTCCCCCTGTGCCCATGTGTTCCAGACTTTTCCCCACTTTTTCTTTTATTAGATTCAGTGTATCTGGTTTTATGTGGAGGTCCTTGATCCACTTGGACTTGAGCTTTGTACAGGGATATAGGAATGGATCAATTTGCATTGTTCTACATGTTGACCTCCAGTTGAACCAGCACCATTTGTTGAAAATGCTGTCTTCTTTTTACTGGATGGTTTTAGCTCATTTGTCAAAGACCAAGTGATGGTAATTGTATGGGTTCATTTCTGGGTCTTCAATACTATTCCATTGATCTATCTGCCTGTCACTGTACCAATACCATAAAGTTTTTTTTTTTTATCAGTACTACTCTGGTAGAGATTGAGGTCAGGGATGCTGATTCCCCCAGAAGTTCTTTTCTTTTTGAGAATAGTTTTTGCTATCCTGGGTTTTTTGTTTTGTTATTCCAAATGAATTTGAGAATTGCTCTTTCTAAGTCTATGAAGAATTGAGTTGGGAGTTTGATGGGGATTGCATTGAATCTGTAGATTGCTTTTAGGAAGATGGCTATTTTTACTATATTAATCCTGCCAATCCATGAGCATGGGAGATCTTTCCATCTTCTGAGGTCTTCTTCGATTTCTTTCTTCAGAGACTTGAAGTTCTTGTCATACAGATCTTTCACCCGTTTGGTTTGAGTCACACCAAGATACTTTATATTGTTTGTGACAATTGTGAAAGGTGTCATTTCCCTAATTTCTTTCTCAGCCTGTTTATCCTTCAAGTATAGGAAGGCTACTGATTTGTTTGAGTTAATTTTATATCCGGCTACTTTTCTGAAGTTGATTATGAGCTGTAGCAGTTCTCTGGTGGAGCTTTTCGGGTCACTTAAGTATATGATCATATCATCTGCAAATAGTGATATTTTGACTTCTTCCTGTCCAATTTGTGTCCCTTTGACCTCCTTTTGTTGTCTAATTGCTTTAGCTAGAACTTCAAGCACTAATAGGGAGAGTGAGGGCAGCCTTGTCTAGTACCTGATTTTAGTGGGATTGCTTCAATTTTCTCTCCATTTAGTTTGATGTTGCCTACTGGTTTGCTGTATATTGTTTTTACTATGTTTAAGTATGGGCCTTGAATTCCTGATTTTTTCAAGTCTTTTATCATGAAGGGGTGTTGAATTTTGTGAAATGGTTTTTCAGCATCTAATTAAATGATCATGTGGTTTTTTCTTCGAGTTTGTTTATGTAGTGTATTCTGTTAATGGATTTCCAGGTATTGAACCATCCCTGCATCGCAGGGATGAAGCCTACTTCATAGTGGTGAATGATCATTTTGATGTGTTCTTACATTTGTTTGGCAAGAATTTTATTGAGTATTTTTGCATCGATATTCATAAGTGAAATTGGTCTGAAGTTCTTTTTGTTTGTTGCATCTTTGTAAGGTTTTGATGTCAGTGTAACTGTGGCTTCATAGAACCAATTGTGTAGTGTTCTTTCTGTTTTTATTCTGTGGAATAGTTTGAAGAGTACTGATATTAGGTCTTCTTTGAAGGTCTGATAGAATTCTGCACTAAACCCATCTGGTTCTGGGCTTTTTTTGGTTGGGAGACTTTTAATGACTGCTTCTATTTCTTTAGGGGTTATGAGACTGTTTAGATGGTTTATCTGATCCTGACTTAACTTTGGTATTTGGTATCTGTCTAGAAAATTGTCCATTTCATCCAGATTTTCCAATTTTGTTGAGCATATTCTTTTGTAGTAGGATCTGATGATGTTTTGAATTTCCTCAGTTTCTGTTGTTCTATGTCCCTTTTCATTTCTGATTTTATTAATTTGGATACTGTCTCTGTGCCCTCTGGTTAATCTGGCTAAAGGTTTATCTATCCTGTTGATTTTTCTCAAAGAACCTGCTCCTGGTTTTGTCGATTCTTTATATAGTTCTATTTGTTTCTTCTTGGTTGATTTCAGCCCTGAATTTGATCATTTTCTTTTATTTGATCATTTTCTTTTATCTTTTCCCCGTGGGTGTATTAGCTTCTTTTTGTTGTAGAGCTTTCAGATGTGGTCTTAAGCTGCTAGTTTATGCTCTCTTCCTTTTCTTTTTGGAGGTACTCAGAGCTATGAGCTTTCCACTTAGCACTGCTTTCATTGTGTCTCATTAGTTTGGGCATTTTGTATCTTCATTTTCATTTAATTCTAAAAATTCTTTAATTTCTTTCTTTATTTCTTACTTGACCAAGTTATCATTGAGTATAGCGTTGTTTAGCTTCTATGTGTATATGGGCTTTCTGTTGTTGTTGTTCCCATTGAAGACCAGCCTTAATCCATAGCGATCTGATAGGAGGCATGGGAATATTTCAGTCTTCTTATATCTGTTGAGATTTGGTTTGTGATCAATTATATGGTCAATTTTGAAGAAGGTACCATGAGGTGTTGAGAAGAAGGTATATTCTTTTGATTTAGTATGAAATGTTCTATATATATCTGTTAAATCCATTTGGTCCATAACTTATGTTAGTTTCACTGTGTCTCTGTTTAGTTTGTGTTTCCATGATCTGTCCGTTGTTGAGAGTGGGGTGGTGTTCAAGTCTTCCACTATTATCTTGTGAGGTGCAATGTGTGCTTTGTGCTTTAGTAAAGTTTCTTTTATTAATGTGGGTGCCCTTGCATTTGGAGCGTAGATGTTCAGAATTGAGAGTTCTTCTTGGCAAATTTTTCCTTTGATTATTATGAAGTGTCTTTCATTATCTTTTTTGATGACTTTTTGTTGAAAGTCTATTTTATCCGATATTACAATGGCTACTCCATGTTGTTTCTTGCGACCTTTTGCTTGGAAAATTGTTTTCCAGCCTTTTACTCTGAGGTAGTGTTTGTCTTTGACATTGAGGTGCATTTCTTATATGCAGCAAAATTCTGGGTCCTGTTTATGTATCCAGTCTGTTAGTCTATGTCTTTTCATTGGGGAATTGTGTCCATTGATGTTAAAAAGTATTAAGGAATAGTTATTGTTGCTTCCTGTTATTTTTGATGTTATTTTTATGCTTGTATGGCTATCATCTTTTGGGTATGTTGAAAGAAGATTACTTTCCTGCTTTTTCTAGGTTGTATTTCCCCTCCTTCTGTTAGCGTTTTCCATCTATTTTCCTTTGTAGGGCTGGATTTGTGAAAAGATATCATGTATAGTTGGTTTTGTCATGAAATATCTTAGTTTCACCATCTATGGTAATTGATTGTTTTGCCGGGTATAGTAGTTTAGGCTGGCATTTGTGTTTTCTTAGGGTCTCTATGACATCTTCCCAGGATCTTTTAGCTTTCATTGTCTCTGGTGAGAAGTCTGGTGTAATTCTGATAGGTCTGCCTTTATATGTTTCTTGATCTTTTTCCCTTACTGCTTTTGATATTCTTTCTTTGTTTAGTGCATTTGGTGTTTTGTCTGTTATTATGTTGGAAGGAATTTCTTTTATGGTTCAATCTATTTGGAGTTCTGGAGGGTTCCTGAATGTTTATGTTCATTTCTTTCTTTAGGTTAGGTTTGGGAAATTTTCCTCTTTAATGTGTTGAAGATATTTACTTGCCCTTTAAGTTGGGAATCTTCACTCTCTTTTTTACCTGTTATCCTTAGGTTTCTTCTTCTCATTGTGCCCTGGATTTCCTGGATGTTTGGGTTAGGAGCTTTTTGCATTTTGCATTTTCTTTGACTGTTGTGTCGATGTTTTCTATGGTACCTTCTGCTCCTGAGATTCTCTCTTCTATCTCTTGTATTCTGTTGGTCATGATTGGATCCATGACTCCTGATCTCTTTCTTAGATGTTCTATGTCCAGGATTGTCTCCCTTTGTGATTTCTTTATTGTTTCTATTTTTATTTTTAGATCCTGGATTGTTTTGTTCAATTCCTTCACCTGTTTGATTGTGTTTTCTTGTAATTCCTTAAGGAATTTTTGTGTTTCCTCTTTAAGGGCTTCTACCTGTTTCTCTTGTATTTCTTTAAGGGAATTATTTATGTCCTTCTTAAAGTCCTCTATCATCATCATTATGAGATGTGATTTTTAATCTGAGCCTTGCTTTTCTGGTGTGTTGGGGTATCCAGGGCTTGCTGTTGTGGGAAAATTGGGTTCTGATGATGCCAAGTAGCCTTGGTTTCTGTTTCTTATGTTCTTGCCCTTGCTTTTCACCATCTGGTTATCTTTGGTGTTATCTGTTCTTGCTCTCTCTGACTGTGGTTTTCCCTCCTGAAAGCCTCTGTGTCAGTACTCCTAGGAGACCAGCTCTCTCTGAGAGGAATTTGGGTTTGGAGAGCTGTGGGACAGGGTCAACTCTGGGGTGCGGAGGGAAGCCAGAAGGATATTTTCCCCAGCTGTTCCTCAGTTCCTGTGTCCTGATGGCTCTGAGAGGGTCCCTCTTGGGCCAGGAATTTGAACTGACGTGGTGGTCTTGCCTGTGCTGGAAGGTGTGTCGGCAGTCCTGGGAGACCATCTCTCTCCTTGTGCTATTTGGGTATGGAGCCCTGTGGAAAGGATCAGCTCCCTGGCTGCAGATGGAAAACTGATGGCCTTCCTTGGTCCCGGTATCCTGAGGGTTCTAGATTGGTCCCTCTGAGCAGAAGTGCTGGCCTCACCTGTTCACAGGCTTGTCCACACTTCTGGGAGGCTAGGTCTCCCCAGGCGCTATTTGGATATGGAGCCCTGTGGTACAGGATCGGGTCCAGGGCCACAGAAGGAAACCGGAAGGCTCCTGTTCCAGGCCACTCTGTTGTCCATTTGTCCTGAGGGTTCCAGGAGGGTCCCTCTGAGAAGAAATGCTGGCTTTCCCTCTGCTCACAGGCTTGTCCACACTCCTGGGAGGCTAACTCTCCCAGTGCTATTTGGGTATGGAGCCCTGTTAGACAGGCTTTGGTCCCCGAACACCCTATCTACTTTTTTAAAGACAACGTGTCCCTATGTAGCCTAGGTTGGCCTTAAGTTATTATGTCTTCTAAATGGCCTCAATATCATAATCTTCTTCCCTTACCCTCCCAAAGTGCTGTGGTCATAGGAGTATACCACACTGTCTAGCATGACCTTATTGATTAGTTTTAAGTAATAGTTTCTACTCTTTTTATAGTGTGGGCAAAATCATTACACATATATTCTAATGTATATCATGACAGTTCTGTAAGAGATGCTTAAATGACACTGGAAGCACATGGCTCCCTGGCTTGTGTGAAACAATGCTCATTTGACTATTGTTTTCTCTGTCTTAGGTTTGCTTTGGATTTGCCCACACTATCTGAATAGTGAGTAGCAAGGAATGTTCAGCATAGACGCTGCAGAGTGTCTTAAGGGACACTGGATCTGGCCTTCTGGCCCACATGAAGACTTTGTCAAGTTCAATTGATGGTCCTTTTCAGGACATTAGCAAATCAAGTTGTGAACATTTAGTCAGTGTTGCCCACCTATGTAAGGTGATTGTGGACAATTCAACAATACTAGCCTATGTCTAGTATAACATGTCTAAGAAGTTAACTCTCAGAGCAAATGCTGGCTGCCTTCTGGCTCTGTGTGAACCCATATGTGAGTCTCCCTCCCTGCTCTGTGAACCTCGAGTTCGTTCTTCATAGGTGGCAGTGCTAGTTCAGTACCTTCTCTCAACACAGTCCATATTCCAGATCGTGTCATGTTTCTCATTGTCAGAAACATGACTTTACCTTACTCTGAATGACTTTGCCTGTGTTTGTGGATTTTGTGTTTGGTTCTTTGCCAACTGTGACTGGATTCCAGAGTTTCATTCATAATTACGCTGACAGCTTCAGGTAAACTTTTCTTTGTATCTAACTGGGTATCCCTCCACACCATTTCCTCTAATGGTCCCTTTTTCCTCAGCCATACGGATGATACTCATCTCTTAAATCCTCTGCCATCTCTCCTTCTTTGGCCTCCTGTATCAATTTCTTTTCTGTGGCTGTCATAAGATAACAGAAGCAAAGCAATTAGGCAGGAAAGAGTTTATTTTGGTTTATAGTTTTAGAGGTATGAGAATCCCATCATGGCGGGGGGAAGCTGAAGGCACATCTCCAGCTGCAAGCTCCAAGCACAGAATATATACTGGCAGTAAGACAAGGCTATGAGCTCTCAAAGCCCAACCCAGTGACAGATCAAGGTTGTACCACCTCCCTAACAGTGCTGCCATCTGGGGACCAAATGATCAAATATCTGACAAATACTGGGGACATTTCTCATTCAAGCCACCACAGCTTCCCTTTAGTGGCAGTATCTAGTGTTATAGTCTAGATAGTAGAGGTGCTAGGTGTTAGGGGATCTGTTCTTGTGGCTTTGTGATCCTACAAAAGTTTTTTCAGATTTACCGGTTGCTTAACCATCTAACTTATAAATATATGTAGACAATCTCCTGAACAAAACTTATATCCTTTTATGGAAACAAAGTCTGCCTATTAGTGGATATTAGGTTTTAAAAAGTTGTGTGTGTGTGTGTGTGTGTGTGTGTGTGTGTGTTTGTGTGTGTAAGTGCCATGACCTGTGTGGTGTGTGGAGGTCAGTGGACAACTTGCAGGAGTCTATTCTGTTCTTACACCATGTTCATACAAGAGGTCAAACCCAGGACCCAGAATGTTATGCTTGGTGGCAGGTGTCTCTACCAAGTGAACTTTTTTGCTAGCCCCTGTCAATATTTTTTAAAACCTAAGGAAATACTTTGGCTTCTTTTGTGCAACTTTCCTTTGTGGTTAAGGGTTTATAGTAAGGCTATACACCTGGAATAGTGGTCCCTGAGGTTAGGAGGGTAGTGGAAAAAGGGGGAGAAAGGGAGATTAGATCATGGGTCTAAAGATAGGATGAGTGAATTCTGCTGTTCTGCAGCAGAGTAAGACTGTCATTCATAAAAAGGTACATGTAAAGATCTGGAACAGACAGGCTCAAATGTTTCCAGTGATTAAGATGGAAGTGTCGATATGAATCAGATGCACTCCATAAATAAGTATAATTACTATGTGTCAGTTAAACGAAGAAACTTAGTGTCTCAAGTAAACTTTAGTCACCAAGGTCACCAGCTGTTGGGTAGACTGAAGTTTTTGATATCTCATTTTCAGGTGGATAACTCTAATACTCTGTCTAAGGAATATCAGTTGCATTTTTTAATATAAAGGGGAAAGATTTAAAATTTTAAAAATTAACTAATATATAAAACAAACACTGTGCAAGTTAATAGGGTTTCTTGTAATATTTCAGTGTTTATTCTAGCTTTTATTTATTCTAGTATTTATTCTAGCTTTTAGAATTGCAGAGTGTTATTACCTGTAGTCACCCTGCTATGCAAAGCCTTTGAGAATGGCGTTTGTTGTTGCTGTAGTTTAGCCTCCATTAATCTATGCCTCTCCTCGCTTTCTCAGGCCTCTAGTAGCATCTATGAGGTTGTCTTTTTATATTCTACACACGGGTGAAATCAGGAGGCAGAAGACTCACAGTTGACCTTAGGAAGTCACAGGCTTCTTCCTTACACTCTCCTCTCATTGAACCAAGCAGTAGTCTTCTAAAGCTCCATGTCTGAGCCACTTTCTCACCTTCTCGTTTCAAGGTAATGAAGGTCATGTTTGTGTATTTTTGTTGTCATTGTCACTTGCATTTTCTATCTCTGAGGTCCTTTTTTCTTTTTCAGGTTTTATTTGTTAGGCCTTGTTAATGAGAGCTGTTGCAATCTTTGACAGTGCTGTGATGTTTTCAGAGCCCATTTTCTCTTCCATTTGTGAAAGCATATACATGTTTGAGCCATTTGAAATCACTTAAGTGGTGAGGCTCATGGCCTTTTTGATCTTTTCAAAGTCATATATTATCAAATAGTAAAAGTTGACTTTGAGGGCAGAATCCTTGATAGTTCTACTTAGGGTCATAAGCTATGTTTTAACACAGAAAATGAATAGGAAATGTGTGGGATTTAATGGTCTGTGAGTTACTGCTGTGAGAAAGGGAAAAGATGTATTCTGTAAAAGGGCTTGCACAAAAAGTCTCTGGCCACTCTGCACTCTGTTCTATTGTCATGGAGTTCTGTGAAATGCTACCCCCTGAAGTCAGTCGGCTGCCTGTGTTCTTCACACCAGCAAAAGAAGCCTAATGTACAGTACTTTGACTAAAGACCTTCAGAGATAAGAAATGCTGAACTACTATTCTCTGGTAGCTATAACATCAATTAGGTCTTGAGAAAATTTGGGATGAACTTGTCTGCATGAGGCACTTAGAAAAAAAGTCAACACAGGCCAAAATACAATGGTCAGGGTATAGCAAATATATTGTGGCAAAATGTTTATTTCTTCTTTAAATGCTCTGTGAATTATCTGTAGGATAAGGTGCTTTAAATTATTAGTCTGAGTTTTTTGTTTTTTTTTTTTTTGTTTTGTTTTGTTTTGTTTTTGTTTTTGATGGTGTGCATGAAGCTTAGGAGGGTTTATATCCAGGGAATCACTTTTGTGTCAGGTTCTTGCATCGGCTTTAATACTATGTTGAATTAATGCCGGTGAATCTACAGATTAATAATTATCTAAAGCTTCCATTTAAGGAATGTTTGTGCTTTTTCTAACAATAATCTTACTCGCTAAGGAATAGTGTACTAAAACACAATCTTGGTGTCACTGACAGAAAGAATAGGCATGGAATTTGATGAAGATCTCCCTAATGCTACATTCAGAAGAAGGAAGCCTACTTGCTTCCTTCTGGCTATGAGGTATCCTTTGTAGGCTTGTTCTCTGCTTAAAGCTCAAAAGGAAGATAAAGAGATCTCACCAAACCAAAGGCAAGATGCCAATTGGAGATTTTTGCTGAATGGCTAAAAGCTATTTTATGTATAGTTTCTCAGAATGTTCATAATTGAGAGGTTTTTTTTTTAAATTTATTTTTATTTTTTTTGATACTTTATTTACATTTCCAATGTTTCCCCCTTTCTAGGTCTCCTCTTTGGAAACTCCCTATCCCCTGCCTCTATGAGGGTATTCCACCTCCCACCCACCTGCCTGCCCACTCCCATATTACCATCTTGACATTCCACTTTACTGGGGCCTCTAACACCCTCAGACCCAAGGGCCTCTCCTCCCCCTGATGGCCAACAAGGCCCTCCTCTGCCACATATGTGGTCTGAGCCATGGGTCCCTCAATGTGTATTCTTTGGTTGGTGGTCCAGTCTCCAGGAGGACGGGTGTGTGTATGTGTGTGTCAGGCCAGTTGACACTGTTGCTCCCTCCATGGGGCTGCAAATTCCCTCAGCTCCGTCAGTCCCTTCTTCAACTCCTCCATCTGGGACCTCACTCTCAGTCCAGCGGTTACTGTAAAGTGAAACTTGGGTATTCCGAACTTTTGGGCTAATATCCACTTATCAGTGAGTACATACCATGTTCGTTCTTTTGTGACTGAGTTACCTCGCTCAGGATGATATTTTCAAGTTCCATCCATTTCCCTGCGAATTTCATGAAGTCATTGTTTTTAATAGCTGAGTAGTACTCCATTGTGTAAATGTACCACATTTTCTGTATCCATTCCTCTGATGAGGAATGCTTCCAGCTTCTGGCTATTATAAATATGGCTGCTATGAACATAGTGGAGCATGTGTCTTTATTACATGTTGGA
>CM052702.1:83232050-83314815 GCA_028551405.1 Uromys caudimaculatus
TCCACCTCACACCAATCAGAATGGCCAAGATCAAAAACTCAGGTGACAGCAGATGCTGGCGAGGATGTGGAGAAAAAGAAACACTCCTCCACTGTTGGTGGGACTGCAAGCTGGTACAACCACTCTGGAAATCAGTTTGAGAGGTTCTTAGATTTAGGGAAATATTTTACTTGTTTGGAAAGTAATTTTCTGGAAACCTTGAGAAAATTACATGTTCCTGTGGTTGATACTTTGAAAAGGGATGAGTTGTACACTATTAATTTGGGATCTCGAGGTGCATGAAGGCATCCCTGTTCAGCACACAGCCATGAGAACAGCTTTGCAACCTAGGTTTTAATTGGGCTGTTGAATGCTAAGGGAGTTGGAGATGTGGTCAGTGTGAATAAGAGCACGTCCAGAAGGCCCTGCTGTGTTCTAATGCAGACAGGATGTTGTGTCAGCCCAGACAGGGGCCACCAAGTCCCAGGAGGATTCACCTAAGACGGCTGCACATAGGTGGTTCCTGAATATCTCTTGTTGGATAAATACAAGTGCTTTAAATGAAGTAGAAATGTATTTTCTCTTTTCATCCCATATGGGTTGGAAACTATTTGTACCAGCAACCTCACTGAATAAACATCAGAATAAATGCATTTCTGGAGGTTCTTGAGTACTTTGCCAACTGTGTTTTCACCAGTGGCATTCCTCCTCAGTGTCTCCAATTTAATTTTCTTTTGGGGGATTCAAAGCCCCCAGCACACAATCCCAGTTAGTTATTATGTCCTGTAGCTGTCAGTGAGGTTGCAGGTCTTGATTTGATAGTGGAGTTTAACTACAGAGTTCTCAAAGGTGTGTGGGTGTGTTAGGTCCTTCACCAGAAGTCTCAGTTTTGCCCATGTCTATTGAACACACTGGGCTTCTAGCCCATCAATGTCTGTTTTGAACATTTTATCTTAGGGAGTATAGGCTTTTAAGTGAGTTTTTCAGAAAAGTTAATGTAAAATAACATTTGGGAGCTCTAAAGTCAGTTTGTTTGCAGTGGGTGGAAATACATAGTTGTGAAGCAAGTGAAGCCAGAGAAATGGCTAAGACGTGACTAGGGAGGATTCCTTTGGGCAGGCCTGTGGTCTGTTGGTTGGACTTTTGGAGACCATGAGTTCTGCTATCTTGATTACTAGCCCTTTTGTGTGAATGAATTGCTTCTGTGTTTAAGACAATTTATATATTTCCCTGTCTCTGCAAAGAAAATAAGCATATAAAAATGTTTACCTGAATTTAGCATATTGCTGAATCAAGTAGTTGTTAAGATCGATGGGATTAGTAAGGACATATTAGTGTTTTGAAGTGACCTATAGTTGTCTTAAATAAATGTAAATTGTGTTGAAAGGCAATTTTTAGTAGAAACAGTTTAAACGTAGAATTTATGAAAGGAATTCCCCAAGGAAAGCTACTTCTTAAAGTTTTTGCTTCTCAGCATCCTTAGAAGCTTCCTGTGCTTTATTTCTTGATTGATAGTTAACAGGTAGCTATTGTTAGCTATATATAATTTCATCCCCAAACCAATAAAGTATTTCCCACAATTGTCATGTTTATCCAGAAGAATGGATGGACATCATGGTCGTTAGATTTAGGTTAAGTTAGATTACACTGGCATCTTATTAGATGAACTTTATTAATTTAGAGTTCATGGTAATTTGATGAAGACTGAGTTAAAACATTAGCAGGTATAGTAGTTATTGGTTTTAGATTTGCTCACATTAATATGAAGAGTATGCTAATTTAAAATGATCAAATTGTCTATTCATTAAGGCCTATCAACAGGGACTGGTGGTTGGTAACACTTAGGTAAGTAGTTTGGTATAGTAAAAAAGTGAAAGCAATCGACTTTTATTTCTTTAGTTCTTTTTAAATTCATTCTCTCCTATCTTCATTATTTCTCGCACTTTGAATTATTATTAATGATAATTATGCTGGTGGCATTTTACTGTTTATGTGTACTTAGCAGCAAATTGTATTTAATCTTTAATGGTAGAGGTGTATCTTTATCTGTGTTAAGTGCAATTATCATGGAATTATCCTTCAGCTTGAGATACTGTGCATGTCTTGCTTTTATTAGACCCCACGTTATTTATTAAGCATTTTCAGGTCATTCATTTAATCACACAACATATGTTTATTGCAGCCCTCCTGTATGGTAGGTGCTGATAACACTGAGATGTAGGGATTTTGTCTTGCACTCAGGAATGATAGGGCTTGGTACGTTGATAGAGACATTAAAAATGACTGTCAATACAAGACAGTACTTACCACTGTGGAGGTAAATAAGCATCCTTGCAACACAGAGGAGCAGGCCTGTGTGCTTCTCTAAAGCAGAGGAATGAAGAAACATTTAGACAGAATGCAGAAAATATGCAAAGGCTTTGACAGGTAGCAGGTTGAAGCGGGATGGCAAGAGAGAAGTCGCACCATTCTGAATTAACCTGGGTACATGGCATGAGGGAAGTGAATACATGTGATGAGAAAAATGAGTTCCTGAAGCTTTGCAGTCAGGCAAGATGAGGGAAGTTTTCTAACCACCAGGCAAATGAGACTTGGGGTCCATGAAGTGGTGTAATAGGATTTTAAAAATAACAGTTTTGGTGGAGACCCTGGCTTATAGAAGGAAGTGAGAAAACAAGTAGAACCCATAGCGTGGTAGGAACAGACCAAGGTGTTCCACAGCTGCTGTACCTCTCAGCCTTCCCTCGCCCTAGGAAATGGGAGGATGGGCCAGGATGAGGGTTCCTGAGAGAGTGACTGGGGGACTGTGAGTCCTACACATCCCAGTCTCAAGTCTCAACGTTAGTGAATGGGACTTGAACCTGTCCCTGCCCTCCTCTGACCTGTCCTTCTAGTCCACATTTGTGCGCCTCTCTCACTTTTGAGGGACATGAGTGATGGAGTGTATTAATAGTGCTGCCCTTCAAAACTTAAAAGAGAGCGATGGCTGGGGTTTTATGACAGTCTCTGGGTACCTGCCTGCCACAGCTTTCATCAGGGGATCCATAAGAAGTCAAGAGGAGGTGACACTGAAGAGGAATATGTTTGATGCAAAAATATAAAAAGAAAGTGTGTGTGTGTGTGTGTGTGTGTGTGTGTGTGTGTGTGTGTGTGAGAGAGAGAGAGAGAGAGAGAGAGAGAGAGAGAGAGAGAGAGAGAGAGAGAGAGAGCGCTCTGGTTAGCAATTGTGATGGTGGAAGAAGAGATATTGTAGTGTCTCATCAGCTTACGTGGACAGATTTTATCAATACAAAACACGTGTTAGTATTTCTTCTAATAAAATGTGGGCAACTCAGGTGGGTGTTATTAAAAATCCAGTGGGATTAAGCTCTCTAGGGGATATACAGGCCTCTGTTCACAGCAGCACGATTCTTAAAGATTGTAGAATGGATAAGGCAGGCAGTTTTCCTGCACCAAGTCTAATGAGACCTTTATTCTGCAAGTTTGGCTGCTGGCCATGGAGCAGGAGGAGGATATCCCTCTTGGGCTGTGAGATGTACAGACACCTTCACCGTACTGACAATGTGCTGACCCTGTTTCCCAAAGGAGCCTGTTCAGATGCAGATATTAGAGGTTTCTGAGGGGCTGGGGCAGGGTGGTGGAGAGATGATGACCAGACCTATCAGCATCAATTAGAGGCTGTAAAGTTAAGGGAACTCTGGAGAATTCTGCCAGCTGTCACTTCAGCTCTTGCTGGGGATATGGGTTTAACCTTAGTAGTCTCAGCAGCATGAGAGTGAGCTTGTGGATATTCTTAGGTTTCGGCTTCTATGGGTCTTGAATGATGCTGGCACATTTATTGCAGCAGCAACTACCAGATGGCTGCTTCACACCTTCTCCTTTGATTTCTCTGTTTGTATTTTGTGTTTTGTTGAAAATTACAAATGAGGGTCTCCAAATTCTCTCTGGTTAAAGTATCTCAGCTATGTACTGTTACAATAGTGGCACACTGGTGTCATGCCATGATGAATGAAGGATGCTCCAATGCTAGGTATGTTCTCTGTGCCCCCTTTCTTACTCTCTCCCTTTTGAGACATTAGAATATCAGTTTTAGCTCATGCAGAAAGAAGGAGTCTTGTGTGCATTTCTGTTGCCTGGATCTCAGTACATCTCTGTAGCTCTCATTGAACAGTTGATGAGTTCCTGGTTGTTTTTGAAATCAGGGAGGGCACAGGCAATGGTCTGCAAAGTTACTGAAGAAAGTCCGGGAATCATTTTCGAAACTGTAGAAAAATGGAGAACCATGCATGCATATGTTATGTTGTCTTAAATCAAACTCTGGGTAGAGCTGTGGTGACACATGCTGTTCATGAAAGGCTTAGTGCAGGCCTTCTAATCGGATGGATTGTCTTGTTGTGCAAAAACTGTTATTACACTGTGTGTGAAACCAACCATGCTGCAGGGGAAAAAATTAAATCGCCTGACTGAGAGGTCACTGGTGAATAGTAACACAAGATCTATTGCCGTTATTAGAGACTCTAGGGGACATTCACCCTTTTATGGTCTTTCAACTGCTGGAATGAAATATTTTAGTGGTAAATGACACCCTTTTGGGAAATCTCCCTGAAGATTCATTCTTTGCTGTTTGTATATAGAAAAAAAAAAAACGGTGGGAGTGGGGGAGCACAGGAGGCCAATCACATTATTCTTTCAGCTAGCCTAACAAACTTTCCTGATTTGATGTGGCGTGGTAACAGTTGCTTTTAAATGTTTCTCGTTAGACCATTCTTAGTCAGTGTCCATTAGGGCCACACTCCATCTTTTGTACCATGCCAGGGACTTTGTAAATTTTTTTCTGTAGGGTGTGCATGCAAGCATAGATTTAGACACCAGGCTGGTGGGTTATGTACTTTAAGATACGATGAAGTGCATTGTCTTCCTGCTTATTCTATTTATTTGCTTTTTAAGAGTCTTTGATTATATATAGGACAGATTATGTGAATTCAGGTCTCCGTTCTGCTTGGAAATTGTGTTGACTGGAAATTATGAAATATTTTCCAGAAGTGAATAAACAGTTATTGATCTGAGGTGTTTATAACATAGTCATTAAAGCATGGACTGCAGCTTCTTCCCCGTGGCTAATATTCAGTATTATTTGTCTGTTTATTCATAGTTTATCACCATTCAGAAGTTTTCTGCCTTTTAGCTAAATGATGCAGGTTAGCTTTTATGGGAACAATAAAGTTGTCATGGCTAGCATTGCAAATGATTTGAATAAATTTTGTGTTTTGTTAATTTTGAAGTCAAGTAGCTGACATTTTCTCCGTTTCTTATTATTTGATTTCAGTGCCTTTCCCCTCCTCCTTTCCTTTAAAGCTTTCTTTCTTTATTGCCCAAAAGCTATGGACCAGCTAGAGTGGCGTGACTAGGGATATAAATTCTATTGGATTTCTCAGTGCCTGCTTTTGTTACAGGTATTTTGATGGGTTCATTAAAGCATATCAGTTGAAGTGAGGGCAGGGAAGAAAATGGAGTCGAGGAAAGGAAATATATTGTCAGCTGGAAGAATACATAGATATTTGAGCTTCACCTGGAAATAAAAATAATTTTGTAGAACGGGAGATAGAAACCCTTTGTCAGGTTGCTAATGAGAGGCTTGACCTAGCTGCTGCAGCAGCAGCATCTTTGGGGATGATGAGAGATGCAAAATGCACTGTTGCTAAGCAACTCTCTTGGCTGCCTTTGGAGCAGGTTCATATGTGCTAAGAGCTAATGAATCCTTGTGTCTGCTCTTTGAAAATGCTCAAAAAAGCCAATGAAGACATTCCCAGACATTTAGCATTTATAAGTACTGAACCTTTCTTGCCATGTCATCTACTCATTAAAAATTAAATTGACCATTTAGTGTGTACTGAATATCACGTTATTTTTCAAGGTGGGCAAGGTTTGAATCCTATATAAATATTTTTTCACAAAAGAGCTCAATAAAAATGACTTCGCTTTTGTCTGCTACTTATATTGTTGTATCTGGAGAATTAAGTTGAAATATCTCATTTTCCTTTCCCTCTTTTAAAGTGCTAGAATATTCCTCTTTGCTTAGATATTTTTGAAATCATACTATTGGCACACATTATTCAGCTCAATGCCATTGTCTCTGAAGATTCTAACAATCTAGAAACTAGGAAATATTTTTAAGGTGGCTTATCTAGCCATTCCCCCTGTCCCCTGACCCTCACCCCCCAAGAATTAAATGAAACAAAGCAGGCCAGGAGTCAGAGAGAGAGCCCGATGATAAACCTAAATCAAGTGCTGAGTCTAAGTTCTCTGAACCTCTAGCAACCTCTGATGACCCCTAGGGAGTGGTGTGAGGGTCACAGGGATCACTGTGACAGGCATGCAAGTGCTAAGTGCTCACTCTTTTCTTTTCTTTCTTTCCTTTTTTTTTTTCTTGTGTGTATTTTTTTGCACTGAATTCCAGCTCATTTGCCATTCAACAGGAACTTTGTGTTACTGGAGTGGCTCCCTTATTCAGTTTTGGTAGTATTTTCATAGCATATGAAGGCTTTGGCTTTTGATTTGGTTGCATGTAAAGAAGATGTCTATATCTTTGTATAAACAGTAAAGTTAATTTCTTTTTTTTTTTTTTTTTTTTTTTTTTTGGTTTTTCCAGACAGGGTTTCTCTGTATAGCCCTGGCTGTCCTGGAACTCGCTTTGTAGACCAGGCTGGCCTCAAACTCAGAAATCCGCCTGTCTCTGCCTCCCAAGTGCTGGGATTAAAGGCGTGCGCCACCACTGCCCGGCAAGTTAATTTCTTAATTCTTTGAATATCCAAAATGTACTAGAGATTCTACAGTACTACAACAATGGTATACTGTTCTCTAAAATGAGAACTATAAAAGAACTTGCCTCATTAACTTTAGCATGTGAATTAAATGACAGAACCCATGGTCAGCAAAAGTTACATTGATACTGTTCTTTTTACACATTGTATAGCTATTCTATGTTACAAGTGCAGTGCCTGGCGGTAGCTAGACAGAGCTTTTCCTTGTCTGTCATTTTCCAAGTCCTTTGAAGGAGAGCTATTCAATGTTGTATATGTTTGTGTGTCTGCTTTTTTCATATTTATTTACTCACATACATGTGTATGTGTGTTTGTACATATGTATGTGAAATATGTGTATGACAGTCAGCCAGCTTGTGGGAGTTGGTTCTTTCCTTCCATCATGAGGGTCCCAGGGGTTGAACTCAGATCAGCAGGCTTGGCAGCAAGCGACCTTACCTGCTGAGCTCCGTTCAACTTTGTGTGCCTGTTTTAAAGTACTTTTAGATTAAGCAAGGAGATTAAGCATAGTGTTTTAAAACAGTGGGGCTGTGGAGAGTGTAAAAGTGCTTGTCCCAAAGCCCCGAGGACAGGAGCTCACATCCCCAGCACACAGAAAACTTCAAGTGTGTAAGCGAGCACCTATAGTCAGTATGCTAATGTAAACAGAGGCAAGGAGGATTCCTAGGATTGCTGGGCAGTCAGTCTGGACAAATTGGTGAGCCCCAGGTTCAGTGAGAGACGCTGTCTGAAGAATAAGATGAAGAGTGATCAAGGAATATATCCAGTACTGAATTCTGACTTACACCCCCCACCCCCAAATCTTACATCAAAATTTTTGTGATTACATATTTTAAAAGGTGGGAAAAAGATAAAATAACACTTAATACTATGTTTTACATAACCTAGTGTATCTGAAATATTCAAAATTTAATAAAAAAACCAAATTGCTGAAATATTTCGTAGATTCTTTTCCATAAATCCTTCCAGATCTGTTTTATGTTTTACTCTTACAGACCATCTCAATTAAGTTGGATATGTTTCTAGTGTTTACCTGTGTTGTATGACAGACTTTTCCTGAACAGACACAGCACACACATCTCCTCACCCCAGAAAGCGAACCCATCACAGGTCAAAGTGCTGATTGCACCCAGATCCAATGTGGTGAATCAGCGACCTTCTACTGGGCTTACTAAGAGGAGTACACGTGAGGGCTTACTTGGAAATCAGGGATGACTCAAAAGCAGCTGCCTCTCTGAAGAGCCTACTCCAACACTGGCGAAGCCTCACAAAAGCTGCAACCCCACAGATGTCCATACAGCCTGCAGGCAGCTGACAGAGTCATGTGATTCCCGATTACCGGGCAACTTAGATTCACCCTGTGACTCTTTCCCAGACATGTGTTTACTTTTAGTGTCTTATAGCTGCCTCCTCCTCCTTGGAGGGAAGGTTTCTATTGGAGGAAAGTGCCAGGCAACAAGTTACATATGATGACCACTGGGTCAAATAGTATAGAGCCACTAAAAATTCCCAATGCTTGCTCATCTTCATCATGAATGTAGAATATGTATTTAGAAATACTCTTCTAATATTGATTTCCCCTGTCTAAGAGTAGTCTCTTAGTCTCTAGTAGACTAGAAACTTAATGGTCAAGAACTAATGTGTGTGTGTGTATTGAAAAAAATTTTTTTCTTTTCTTTTGAGGCAGGATTCTATTATGTATCCCAGGCTATCCTTACACTTGGGAACTGTAGTGGTCAGGGTTTTCTGAAGGGAGGGAAGCAATATAATGAATATTTATTATATAAAAGAGATAAGTTATGTTAGCTTTCACAGTAGGGACGTAATCCAGGGTGTTGCTTGCTCACTGGAGAGGCAGAGAACCCTAAAACTGCACAGTCCACAAAACAGAATGCTTCAGCTGTCTCAGTCTGACTCTGAAGGCCTGGGGCATTACTGCACAGCTAGTTGCTGGTTTTCAAGTCGGAAAGTCAGAGAAACCTGGTTTTGATATTAGCAAAAGATGGTAGGAATGGGAGCAATGGGCTAGATGATGGTTTCCCCCCCAGGAAGCGAGGTAAGCAGCCATGTTGGCTGCCCTGGAAAGTATCACCCCTGCTGAGGGAGGGTTTTCTGAGTTCATCCTGCCAGGAGGTGCTGGAACAGACCTGCTCATACCTGTGGCTCTTAGGTGATTACTGATTTAGTAAAGTGACAACCAAGATGGACTGAACATTAAGATCTTCCTGATGTATGATGTTCCTCATATTGAACAGTTCTGGGGTTATAGACATGCAGCACCATCACTGGCAGGATAATAATTGCCAAAGTATGTTGTTTAGAAAGTAACTGAGAACACGCTGGAATGCTGGTAAGGTAGGTGTGTGTGTGTGTGTGTGTGTGTGTGTGAGACATCTACATTTTCTAAGACTTTTTCCTTATTAAATTCATCTTGAGTACATTTCATCTCATATTGATAAGTACTTGTTATATTATGGTCCTGAGCAAATACAAGAAAAGGAACACAGTTCCTGCCTGTAATATACATTAGCTGTCGTGAACAACTAACTAGGTCTAGAGTAGACCAAAGTAAATGTAGGGCTAAAGTTAGAATATCAAACAATAATTAGGGTAATTTCTTCCTAAAAGGATAAAAACTGGACTCCCTAAACACCATTTTTCATGTCTGTAAAGGTTGTGGGTTGAACTCCCAGGTTATAAGAAGGAACCTGTCTTAGTCAGGGTTTCTATTTCTGCACAAAACATCATGACCAAGAAGCAAGTTGGGGAGGAAAGGGTTTGTTCACCTTCTACTTCCACATTGTTGTTCATCACCAAAGGAAGTCAGGACTGGGACTCACACAGGGCAGGAACCTGGAGGCAGGAGCTGGTGCAGAGGCCATGGAGGGATGCTGCCTACTGGATTGCTTCCTCTGGCTTGGTCAACTTGCATTCTTATAGAACCCAGGACCACTAGCCCAGGGATGGCACCACTCAGAATGATCACTGATTGAGAAAATGCCTTACAGCTGGATCTCTTGGAGGCATTTCCTCAAGGGAGGCTCCTTTCTCTGTGATAAGAGAGAAGCTTATGTCAAGTTGACACACAAAACCAGCCAATACAGAGTCTATACAGAGTAATGCAAAACAGAGAAAGTGATGCACCTTGGAAATCCAAGATAAAGACAGGGCGCAGGAGCAGGTTGTTCCCAGTACCAGCTGTCATCCCTGTGAGGAAACTCTTGGATTCTCCACTGGCTGCTTTCTACTCTTCCATTCAGTCTTCCGTGGTCATTGAGGGTCCAGCAGCCCTGTCACTTGCTGAAGCCTTATTGCGGGTAACTTGGAGTATTGAAGCAGAGGTCATCGAGGAGCATTGCTTACTTGCCTTGTTCCCATGACTTTTTATATCTCAAAGGACCACCTGTCCAGAGTAGGCAGAGCCCTTCCATGTGAATCATCAATTAAGAAAATGCCCCACAGACTTTCCTGCAGGCCATCTGAGGAGACATGTTCTCAGTTGAAGTTCCTTGTCTCAGATGAGCCTAGCTTGTGCCAAATTGACAAAAACTACCCAAGCCAGAATTTCAATTGTTCCATTTGTTGTTATAGCAAAATATGTGATGCTTTTCTGCTCACCTCAGCCTGTTAGACAGCACTGCTTGGTATAACTTTCTGTTCTGTTGTTAGTATTCTGTAGTTGGTGTTGTCCTGGTAGCTGCATCTAATTCTTGAGCATCTTAATTTGGTTAGTGTGACTGAGGAACACAAGATTTAATTTTAGTTAATTAAGTCTAAAATTTGGGCAGTAGAGTCTCAGACTTGTAGAATCTGTCCCTCACTCATGAGAACGGCAGTAATTTTCTTAGCTGCCTGTTATTTTGAATGCTTCTGTGACTATCTTGAAATGTTTCTTTGTTCTCCTACCTTACTTTATGTAACTTACTAGCTTTGCATTTTGTCTTCAGAGTTGACTTTGAGATTGCAGTAATGGGTTCCCTAACTTGAGAGCATAGAGAAGCAGGGGCTATCTCTTCTTACTGAGTTATGGAGCTGATCCACAGATAGTGTTGCTCACTCAGCATAAAATTTAAGGCAAGGCTGGGTGTGAGAGTCCATGTTTTTATTCCCCTCAGGCTTGCTTGAATTTAGATCCACTTGCCTCTGCCTCCCTAGTGCTGGGATTAAAGGCACTTGTTACCATGGCCAGATTCTTCTGCTTTCTTAATGACTTCCAAAAAACTATTTATCTATCTATTAATAATAACAATTATCATTTGTATATGGGGGGGTGTAGGTGGATATTATATATGCCACAATAGACTTATGGAGTTCAACTCTGTGGAGTTTGTTTTCTCCTATACTTTTATGTGGGCTCTAGGGATCAAAGTCTTTAATCTACTAAGAAATATTACTGCCACCCTCAACTTTAAAAAATGATAATACTTATCTATTTTTAATTTCATGTATATGGATGTTTTGACTGAATGTATGTACTTGCCCCATGAGTGGAATATCTTTAGGGGCAAGCAGAGGGCATAGGAGTCCCTGGATCTGCAGTTAAGGGTTGTGATGAGCAGCTGTGGCCTTGTGGGTGCCAGGAACTGAACCCGTGTCCCCTGGTAGTACAGCATGTACTCATAACCATTCCGCCATTCTTTAGCTCCCCCCCCACTACTTTTTATAAAATGGAATTCACTTTATTTATTTTCTGTGTGTATGATGCTATGATGCATGTGCTTAATTGTGTATGTATGTGGGTGAGCACTCATGCTTGTGTGGATGCACATGTACCAGAGTTTGCATGTGGAGGTCAGAGGACAACCACAGGCATTGGTCCTTGCCTTCTGCTTTTTTGAAATGGGATCTGTTTGCTGTTTACTGTTGTGTGTGACAGCCAGCTAGGGCATGAACCTCTGAAGATTCTCCTGTCTACCCCTCCCATTTCAAGGTACATAACTAGGTTTACAGACTGCTGCTATGCTCAGCTGCACATGTGTACTGTGGATTTAAACTCAGCTTCTCAAGTTAGGACAGTAAACATTTTCCTCACTAAACCATCTACCTGTAGGCCCCACTTTTTTTTTTTTTTTTTGCAAAACATAGAGAGATCTTGAGTCAGAGGGGTCCTCAGGACTTACACTGGGGTTTAGTACTCACAGTGGTAGAAGAACTCTCAGGACTCAGTTTGTCTGTGATCTGTTAGACTGATAGGATAAAAAATAAGATGAGTGAGAAAATCGATCTACAGGACTAATTCCCAGTAGTCGTCTGCCTTGATTCCTCCAGCATGGGGTCATGATGGAAATCATGCAGTATCTCCTGGTGGCTGGTGTGTGCGAGCCTTGGGGTATGAAGGTGCTGTTTGGTCTGTTGCTGTTATCCAGGTTCTCTCAGCTGAAGGACAGTGAGCCCTCCACCCCCCAAAATTTCATTTTTCAATACCTCACCCAAGGACACTATTGCAAGAAGGCTTTTCTGTGGCTCCCCGTGTTAACTCTTTATGGCCCAATGTATACTTAAGTGTTGATTTGGTTAATTTGGGCTGTTCTAATTTTTAACATAGTAGCACTGAAATAATTGCAATCTCCACTGTTTCCCTCTTTCAACTTTTACAAATTTTGTTATTGTTGTTTGAGACAGCGTCTCCATAACCCAAGTTGACTTGGAACTCACAGCATAGGCCAGACTGGCCTCATACTCAAGGCAAGTCTACAGCTCAGACTTCTGATTGCTAAATTAAAGGCATAGACTACTATGCCTGGCTTTTTGATATTTGAATGTACACATTAATATCTTACAAGTGTGGTATTGCACTTCCTCCGCTTCATCTTGTCTTCTCCTTCCTGCTGTGTTTGGTGTTCTCCACTCCCCTTTGCCTGTGCTGAAGGTAGATTTCAGGTTCCCATACTTGCCCACGTCCTCTTCCCAGAGCCATGTCCCCAGTCCTGTTCTGTCTTACAGATATGCAAGTTTCCATGTTGTTCTTTGTCCCCCTTCCCTGCTTTTAGTTACAAGAAGTACTACTCAACATTGCTTCCCCCATTATATGTTTCAGACATTATATTTCAATATGACAGTTTTAATTTTGTCTTACATATTTGATATACTCTAACACAGAAACAATACATGCAGTTATATGTATTACTTTGGGAGAAATTTTATCTCCTAAATTTAGATTTCTCATATCTTTTAAAATATTCGGTCATATATAGAGAGTACTAGATCAGAAACTCATTTTTATGCATGTGTGTGTGCACGTACATACGTGTCATGCACAAGTGTGTGGAGGCCAGAGTAACGCTGTTTCTCAGAGGACTGGAGCTTGACAGTTCAGCCAGACGGCTTGAACTGTGAGCCAGGGTGTGCCTGTATATCTTCGAGTGTTTGGATTACAAGTGCATGGCACTCTGCAGCACTTCTCCATGGGCTACGGGGCTCATGCTTATTAAACAGGCACTTTCCTTACTGAGCTCTGGAATAGAATGCTTTTAAAAACCATTTGATCTTGAAAGATCTCAAACATACTCAGAGAATCGTGAACAGTCTAGGAACCCAGTGTTCTGTACTTACTTATGAGCGGTCTGAATTACATGCTATTCTTCAGTCTCCAATTTTGAGATGTTATTTTTGAAGCATATCCTAGACAAGAGATGGGCTTTGTATATGTGTTAATGACGTGTGTGTGTGTGTGTGTGTGTGTGTGTGTGTGTGTGTGTGTGTGTGAACATGTGTGTGCAAGTTTGCACCTGTGGAACACAGAGAACAACCTCAGATATTGTTCTGCAGGCACATCATCTACATCTATCTGTCTGTCTGTCTATGTATCTATCATCTATGTATCATGTATTTTTGTGTCTATCTATCATCTATCTATCTATCTATCTATCTATCTATCTATCTATCTATCTATCTATCTATCTGAGGCAGAGTCTCTCACAGGCCTGAAACTTGCCAAGTAGGCTAGGCTAGCTGGATAGCTATCCATAGGTGTCTGCCTGTCTCCCTTTCCAGCAGGATTATAGGCCCTCACAGGCTTCAGGAACCTAACTGAGGTTCTATTGCTTTGGGAAGCAAGTGTATGATCTACTGATCTTTCCAGTCCCTGTAAGTAGAGTTTGAAACTTTCTCTTTAGAAACAGTCTATTACTCTCCCAGAATTATTTGTCTGTTTTACTATATCCTTATATTGCATAATTTGAATATACATCAAAACTTTAATATACAATTAGTTGTCTTATGCAGTTATAAACAATAATGAGATTGCATGTTCTTATAGTACCTATTAACTTTTTATGTGCGTGTTTATATGTGGGGAGGTACACGTGGACATGTGGAGGCCAGAGGTCAGCCTTGGGTGTCTTTGTCAGTCACTTCCAGTTATTGAAGCAAGGTCACTCACTGAACCGGGAGCCTACTCTTTAGGATAGAATGGCTTTTTTATAAGCCTCAGGTCTCCTCCAGACCCTTCCTCCTCACACTGAGGCAATCCCACACTGAGTCCTGGGATTGAACTCAGTTTGCCAGGCTAATCTGCTTCTTCCTAGTCAGGCGGTTAGATCTATTCTTTTTGCTGGGTGCTGTTCTTAATTCATATCAATTCTCCCTGTGATAGTTTCTATCTGGAGTGGCTCCCAAAGGCCACTGGAAGTGTTGAAGCCTGGAAGAGGAGCGGTTAGTAGGCTGATGTAGGTTATTGGACTGTGCTCCTTCCTGCTCTGTTTTCTGATGGCTATGAGGTGAATAGACTTCCTTGATGACATATTCCTGCCATCATGTACTGTTGTACCTTTTACGTCCATAGTGACAGGGCCAGGTGGCCATGAGCTAATACTCTGAAGCTATGAGCCAAAATAAAGCTCTCCTCATTAAGCTGGTTGACAGAGGCCGCACAGCAGAAACTAACATAATCTAAGAAAGCTTCCATTGTTAATGCTCAGTCAGTTCTTACCTGTCTCAGGAACATGCTCATATTCGCCTTACATTTTTCTAAATTCTTTAAAATGATTCATTAGGTTTAATAACTAAAATCGTGTGGAATTCTTTTTTCTTGTTGGTTTACCCTTTTCTGGTCGCTAATTGGCTTTTCTAAACTATCCATTGATTAATTTATCTCCCACCTCCATCATGCTCCTGTCATAGATGCCAGCGTCATCTTCCTAATGCTTATTTCATCTCTAGTCTGATGATTTGCCCTGAAGCAGAAGATGATGCAAGATAAGAGCATACCAGATCTGTTTCCTGTCATTCCTTAACAGCACTTTATGGGGTTCACGTCAGGCCATACGCTCAGTCGTCACTGTTGCTCATTGCTTCCAGAGATTTATATCAGCAGCAACCCCCAGAATGTTCTGGGTGGTTTTTTCTCTTTAGAAAAGTTACTGTTGCTTCAGTCTTTGTATGAATCTTGGTTAGTGTAACATTCCAATCAGGTCATTTGTTTACCGTCACTCCTGTGGACCTTAGTAGTGAGGTAAGACCTTATAGAGTCACAGTATGAGGAGGTGTAAAAGTTTTGAAGTTGTTATCATTGAAGTAGGAAAGAAAGGCTTAGGAGTCAGACTTGACCATTAGTCAACTGTGCTGACCCCCCTTTTTTTCCCACTGCTAAAGTATGGAGTAGTGCCTTACTTACACTGTTAGTGTAAGGTTAGGTTACACTGTTAGTCTCTGCTGAGTTTTTATACCCTAGCAAGTTGACTTGACTCTCATGGTTTCCTTAAGCAATCTCTCTCTCTCTCTCTCTCTCTCTCTCTCTCTCTCTCTCTCTCTCGTACTAAAATAAAAAATATTGAGTTCCTCTGGTTTTAGTTCCTAGTTGCTCACTTAGCTGTATGTACATAGTTATATCCCACTGTACAGTTTTTACACTCTTGGTTCCATTTCTGACAGAACACACTTTCCCAGTTAGATACATGTAGGAAAAACCTGACTTTCTGTAATTGAGAGGAGAAATATTCACATAATATATTACTTTGAGGTTATTGGCTTTTAACTTCAGTTATCCCAATCAGATCTCCAATGATTAGGAGCTCACATGGTAGAAATGTAACAGCTGTGTTTGTTCATGGAAGGAAATGAATGCCTTCAGGAATTCAGTTATCAAAATGTTAGCAACTGGCAGAATTAAAGTTTATTATCTTCCTTTTTCTTCTCTAGTAGTTACATTTTCACAATGTGGTCAGCCAATTTTTCTTATGGTTTAAATTTCTTGTCATATTTCTTTGTGTCTGTAGGCCCTTTGATGCTGAGAGACAGTCAGGAACCAGAAGGTAATAAGACTTCCTAGGAAGTCACATTTGTTTTGGGGGATAGCCAGCACATCTCAAACTCCTCTACTGATGCACTCTCTGAATTCACCTTACAGTAGTGTGCAGTGATTCTTGGAGCTGCCAAATTGTTGACTTTATTCTTTGATATATTGGGAAATTTAGATATTCAAATCTGAGTGTGTCTGCTTTTGACATTACTATACCCTTTACCTGAGAGGTACAATTTTCTGGTTCCATGTTAATTTGATCATTGTACTTTAAGTACTTCACTTTGCAAACGGTTGGCTTTTAATAACCATTTTTAGAGGAAACAATTGCAGCATTATTACAGGATCCACTTTGCCTGCAGGAATTCAGGCAGCTGGAGAACAGTCTCGGGATCCTTTGTGTGTGTTACAGATACACTCTGTATGAAGGTGGGAGAATGAAAAGGTGAATAGATGACTCTGCAGACCTTGGAGGGCTCAGTGGCAGCTACAGAGGTCTGGGAGCTAGATTGCTTTGACACAGTCCTCACGTCTATCGGAGATTGAGTTTGTCACCTGAAATATGCTACAGTGTGTGTACGAGACAGATAGCATTACATAACTTTTTCTTGGAGAAGTCACTGCAGATCAGGCACTCAAGCTGGATTAGAATAAGGCCATGTAGCCCATAGAAAGATGATTTGTTGGTCTGTCTTTTTCTTCCCTTGACCTTAAATGACTCCCAAAAGCTAAACAGCATGAATAGTTCTCAACCATCAGTTCTCAACCTGTGAGTCCTTTTGTAAAATCAAGTTTTCCGTCCAGGCTCCAGGCTCCCGGAATAATGACTCTGAGACTCAAGTATTTTTACAGATACCTAGGCCATGAGCTTTGGCTATTTCCTGAGTAGAATATAACTTATTATCCAATTTATTCTAATCTAAATTCTGCCATGTAGCTGGTTACTTCTGTTCAGCTCCCATGCTTCTGATCTCCTCCATGTTCCCTGGGCCAATGCCTTGCTTGGCTCTATCCCAGAATACTTTCCGTCTATGGGAGTCCCACCTTCTATTTTACCGTTTCCCATGGGCAATAGAATTTTTTATTTACAAGTGATACAACCATACAGTATATAAGAGATTTTGCATCACTATCCATCTCAGGCTGGCAGGGTGGAGTGGGGTGGGGTGATGGGATGTCAGATGGGGTTGCATATCAGGTATCCTGAATCTTAGATATTCTGCATATATTTGATATTTACATTATGATTTATAACAGAAGCGAAATTATCAACAAAATAATTTAATGATTGGGGGTTACTACAACATGAGGAACTGTATTAAAGGACTGCAGCATTAGGAAGGTTGAGAACCATTGCTTAAGACTATTTGCTTAATGATAATGTTGTGATGTAACTATAATTGAATCTCAGAGGAGTAAAATTATACCACATTTGCCTTACTTTTGATGCCTATAGAGTCTTTAGATGTGGAGGAAATAATTAGCTTTTCACTACCTATCATTGGACTGCTTTCCAATGAATTACTTAAGCAATAAGCAGATGCTATAATTAGAAATGTCCGCCGGGCAGTGGTGGTGCACGCCTTTAATCTCAGCGCTTGGGAGGCAGAGGCAGGTGGATTTCTGAGTTCGAGGCCAGCCTGGTCTACAGAGTGAGTTCCAGGACAGCCAAGACTACACAGAGAAACTTTGTCTCGAAAAACCAAAAAAAAAAAAAAAAAAAAGAAATGTCAAGTAATTGAGGAAGAAGGAATTAATTAATCTTAAAAAGCCCAATTGTATATACTGTCCTTTTTTGGTAGAATAAATTGAGAGATATTGTGTGTGTGTCTGTGACCAATTTTATTGCCTCATTTTTTTCCAGTAGCTGAGAATACATATGTGTGCTACTACCATATCCTCTAAGATGGAGAACTTTGTTTTTTCCTTAAAGATTTTAGTTTATGTGTATGGGTGTTTTGTCTGCATGTATGTATATGTACCATGTACATGGCTTGTGGCCAACGAAGCCAGAAGAGAGTATTAGATCCCCTGGAACTGGAGTTGCAGATAGTTGTGAGCTGCCATGTGGGTGCTGGCACCTGAACCCATGTTCTCTTAAAGGACAAATGTTTTTAACCCTGGAGCCATCTCTCCAGTCCCTCAAACGAAGTAATTTTAAAATGGCCCTTTAAGTATTAAAATCCTTGGATTCATTTATGCCTATGCTTATAGACATGATTCAAGCATATTCCACTTTTTTGTAATATAAAATTTATGTTTTGTCTTTTCATTTATAATCTTGTACATATTATTATGTGATAGTCTTTGAGAAGTGGCCAAGAAACTTGCATACATAGAATTTAGGTCCACATTTCTTTCACAGGACTAAGCTTTAGGCAAAACTGGACCAGCATTTGTTCAATTCAAAGCCTTGGAAGCCTGAGGAAGAAAGCTGGGGGCTTGCTGTGAAGTGGGGGTGGGGCCGGGTGCAGAGTGCTCTGCTCTCCAGGTGGCCCTGGAGGATGGATGGCATGAATGGTGACTACTGTGTGAGTAAATGCACTTGAAAGCAAGGGCGTGGAGGGAGTGCCCCAGCGTGTCCACATCACTTCTGTGGGGAAGGTCTGGAAGGAAGAGTCAAGCTCTTTTCACATGAGCAGAGATGCTAAGACAAAGCACTAGGTGTATTCCCTCTCTGTCCTTGTATTTGCTTAGGCTAACTGTAAATATCACCTCTGGTTTCTTTTACTTTAAAGCTAGAAATGAGTAGTGCTTTATTTGCACCACTCCTGAACTCAAGTGCTGGGAGTCCCCGGGTGCCCCATGCAGTTCTTCGGAATACCCTTTGACCCTCAGAGACTTACCCTCGCTGGCCGTGGGGCAGGTCAGCACAAGGACTCACATAACACATGAATCCTCAGTGCACCTTTGCAATGCTTTTGCCTAGTTTTTGTGTTTGGGAAGTTGAAGAGAAACAGACACTGTGTCCTGTCTGCTTCTCTCTTCTGTTAGATGATTATCTTGTTCATTGTTCTTTTTCGCTGGTAATTTTTCTCTTTATGTGTTTATTTGTACCTTCTCATTTAGTGATAATTGTGCCCTTCTCTCTTAAGAAACAGGGCTAGTTGTAAGCATTATATAGTCTCATATGTGATGACTGAAGTTGTAACAAAGCATTTTATATTGCAATCTGTAAGTAAATAGTGCTGCTTGTGATTTTTACTATAGAACTATCTGTAAGATTGGGGGAGTTTATGAAGGCTTGCCAGTATGCATATTTTTTCCCTGGAATTTGGAGTTAAATTCTTATATTCCAGTTTTAATATACTTGATTCCAGGGAAATGCTGGCTTGTGTTTCACTTGCTTTTATTTTAATTTTTTTAATGGTAGAAGGCTCATATGATAACTCCATATTCCTGTAATAGTCTAAAATCTTTGCTTCTTGTCACTGTGTCAAAAAAGAATAGCAGAATACATTGAGACATGAATTCTCATCATTCTGTGGCTACCAATAAATGAAGATCCCTCTGGGTTTCAGTTTTATCATATGAAAAATAAAATAGTTAAATGAACTTGGCAAAACCTTTCTGACTTTCTTTTATATATATATATATATATATATATATATATATTTTATTTGAGACATGGACTGATGTAGCCATGGCTATTTTGGAACTCACTTTGTATCCCAGACTGGCTTCAAACTGACAGAGATCTGTCTGCCTGGGCCTCTGTGTGCTGCGTATAAAGGCAGGACCATGGTGCCCAGCCTTTCTTACTCTTAACAAATTCATGATTCTTTTTTCTTGGTAATAAAAATCAACAGCATGAAATCTATCTCAACTGATTTCTAAGTATAATATTGCTAACTATATGAATGTTGTTATATAGGAGATATATAATATATAATATTGTGTAACATTGTAAACTACAAGTTGCTGTACAGTAGATCTCAGGAGTATTCTCATCGCTGATTACTGATGCTCTATCTCCACAGAGCAGTACTGTCTCAAATATCCTTTCTACATCAACTAGGAACTCTATGGAAGAGTCTGGCCTCTTTCGGTACTTTGTATAAGTGGGTTACGTGGTATTTGTTCTTTGTGCCTGGCTTGCTTCTCTTAGCATAATTTCTCAAGGCTCAGCTAAGTCGTTCCATATGATAGGGTTTCCTTCTCTTTGACAGCAGAATAGTACGGACAGCACTTTGTTCCTCTACTCATCCATTAATGGCCGTGGTTGACATCTAGGTTGTCTCTGTTATGAATAATTATAATGATGATGTAGAGAATGCTGCAGTGATTATGAGTTTGTAAATATCATCGTGAAGTCCTCACTTCAGTTTTTATAGGCAAATGCTGAGAAATGAGTTTCCTAGGTCATATGTTAGTTTTATTTGTTATTTTTTCACTTTTTACGTTGTTGATTTAAAAAAAAAATCTAATTTTTTTTGTTGCTTGATAGGTTTGGTTATTCCAACTCTTTCTTGATTACCACTGGTAGAGAGTATCTCTTTGCTTTCGGCCCTGTGCTTTTAGCTCTCACACAAGTGTTCTGCAGCATCTACACAGTTGGACCTAGCTGTCCTAGCTTTGTCTTTTGGGTGGAGCTGAATCCCTTAACCTTAAGTGAAGTTAGTAGCGTGACAGAACCTGCAGTTGTTAATTGCTTGCTGTCTGTCTGGTAGCTTTTTGCTCCACTTCTTTTTCTCCTTTTTGTCTGTTTGTTTGTGTTTATTCTTGCGTTGCTCCTTTGTCTCCTTTTGTGTATTTTCATGCTCATCTCCTTTACAGTTACTCTGGGCATCATATAAAACAGCACTTAGGTCCAGCAGTCTTTTCAGCTGACAACTTGTGTCCCTAAATGCCAATCAGTATATAAACCCTGCCCTTTATTTATTTTTCTTATTATGTTAGCTTTACTGTGTCTATTTATGTATTTCCTAGCTACACTATTTATGTTTTTAGTCTTTTAACTCATTTAATAGAATTAAAAGATATATATGGGGCAGCAAAGTGACAGAGCAGCGAATGGTGCTTGCCCCCAGCCTGTGGTCTGCGTTTGATCCTCGGAACCTACACAGTAGAGAGAGAGCGCTGACTCCTTTAGTTAAGCCCTGACCGTCACACATGCACAGTGGCATCCCTCCCTCCATCTCCAATAAATAAATGCAAAAACCTTGTTTGTGTTCTATAGGGTAAATGTCTCCTTACCATATTATAGGATTTTGATGTCTGTGTATTTACTTTTCCAGCAAACTTTTATATTTTTCTATGCTTCTGTGTTGCTATCGAGTGTACTTGCTTTTCAATTACAACAGGTCTCTTCTAACATTTTCTTTTAGATAGGTTTAGTGGTGATCTCATTTAAGCTTTTATATATCTGAGGATGCCTTTCTATCTCCTGATATTTGAAGTGTTTTGGTCGTTTTGCTAGTGATAGTATTCTTAGTTTGCATTTTCCTTTTTAATATTGCATTTAATTGCATAATTGCATTCATTCACTCCCTTCTGGCTTATGAAATTTCTGCTGAGGAATCTGCTGATAGTCATAGGAGTTTTGTAAGAATCCCATGTTTTAAATCAGTTTGTTCATCAAAGACATGAACTCTGAATTTGAAAAGAGAAACTATTGTGTGTTATGAAGCCAGATAGTGAGATAGTGGACAGGGCACATTGACCAGCAGACTCTAACTCAGAGGTAAAATCCAAGCGTTGTGTTGTTTCTGTCTGTGAGGAGCAGGAGCTTGAGGAGCAGGAGGATTGGGAGCTGGTACTGACATTCACTAGAGAAAGAACCAGACCAGCAGGCCATACTTCCAGCCTAAAATATTTATCATAGATGTGCTTAGTTTGGTTTTTTCTAGTGCAATATATTTGCTTTATTCTTTCTACCTACATGGCTACATAATTTGGGATATTATGTCTCCCCCCCCATTTATATATTTTCATTACTTTGCCATTTTTTTTTTTTTTTTTTGCAGTTCTGCGTGAGAGAGGTTTATTGGGGTGGGGAGCAAAAGGGGGTGAGTGAGTTCATTGATTTTTACATCCCAAATGTTGCCCTCTCCTGGTACCCCTTCCCAGAGTTCTTACCCTTGTCTCCCCTCCACTTGGCCTCTGAGAGGGTGCCCCAGCAGGGTGTCCCCCTCGCTGGGGCGTCAAGTCTCTATGGATTAGGCACATCCTTTCCCACTGAGGCCAGACGAGGCAGCCTCTGCTACATATGTACGGGAGAAGACCAACGGTATCAACTTAAGTGTCATCCTTAAGAATGATAGAGACGATGTAGAATCGAAGGTTATTTAATGTAAACATTTCTGACTCTTTCTTTTTGAACCAGTCAGAGAACAGGCTGATGTTTCTTAAGGTCCATGGCTCTAAAAGCACCTCTACTTTCAGGGCATAAATACAGTATTTTATTTCTCTGCTGACAATATAATTAAAACATTTGTTTCTGAGCCACATGATTAAATACGCTGTTTTATAAAATGCCACTAAATGCACTGATTGCCATTCTCAGAACTAAGGATCTGTCAGAGTGTCCTGGTAGAAACCGTTACACAGGAGATAATTGATTGAGACTCATGGAAGGCAATCTAAGATAACCTTTTGTTTTTAATTAAAATGGGAAATAAGAAGCTTGTTCAAAAAATTGTCTTCCTTCATTTGTCCAAGCTGTGAGCAATGGAGTTTCTGTTCCAGTGAAGCCCTATTACCTGCGAAAATCCTTAAGAATTCTGGCCATGTACTGTGAGGTGTTAGCCAGCAAAGCCCATGTGTTGCCGAGATACACTATGGCAAGGATCATTCGCAAATTAATTTTTTAGCTGTCACACGTTTTGGTGGTAGGGTTAAGAGGACATTTTTCCTTCCTGAAATTAAAGTCAATGCCTTCTAAGAAGCTTAGAAGAAATGGGTTTCTAAGATAGAAGAAACGAGTAACTCCTGGATACAAGCCTTTGACATGTGGAGTGTGGAAGATTAGCTTTTGCATTACATTTTGGTCTACCAAGCTAAGGCTTGGGTTATATAACGAATCCCACAGTATTTTAAGTAGAGTTTTTTCATGTTCTTTTGAGACAGCATGCTTTTTTGTTTTTTGTTTTTGTTTGTTTGTTTGTTTGTTTGTTTGTTATTTTGTCCAGGCAGGCTTTAAGTCACTGTATAACCCTGGTTGGTTGCAAACCTATAGTCCCCCTTAGCACCCAAACCTTAGTCCTCCTTCTCAGCATCCTTAGTTCTGGGATTGTGGTATGCCACTGCATCCAGCTCTTTTGTTTAGTGTGTGTGTGTGTGTGTGTGTGTGTGTGTGTGTGTGTGTGTGTGTCCTTTTGCAAAGTTAAAAGAATGTTTTTACAACTAGAACATAATTACATCTTTCCCCTCTTTCTTTGTGCTCCCTTCAACTTTCTCATGCCTCCTCCTCTCAAACTCGTGGCTTATTTTTCTTTGCTATTATTACATATATATGTGTATAAATATATGAGTACAGCCTGCGAAGTCTATTTAGAGTTGTTTGTATATATATGATTTCAGGACTGATTATTGGATAAACAATTAAGGGGCTTATCCCCAGGAGAAATGAATTTTCTCTTTCATTACTGTTATTTGCTTATAGTCCCTTCTCTTGGGATAGGCCCTTGTGAGATTCCCCATTGCACATTGACATGTACATTGACATTGTCCTTCAGGTGAGTTTAGGCAGCCTTGCTGTGGAGGGATCCTAGGTAAAGCTTCTCTGTCATTTCTAGAAGACACACTCTCAGAGCAGATTTCCAGGTTCTCGGGCTCTTAGAATCATTCTGCCCACCCCGCCCTCCATGTTCCTGAGATGCTGGAGCAAGAGTTTCTAGATGTATACAGTGGGGCTGGGCACACGGCAATCACCTGTTCTCTGCATTTCACTGGCTGGATCTTTCTGTCATGGTCTCTGTCTACTCCAAAGATAAGCTTGTTTGATAAGGGACGAGAGCTCCATTTTCCTTTGGGTAGAATAAATAAGTATTTAGAATACAGTTAGGAATTTTGTTAGTCTTGCCAAGAGGTGATGGTAGGTTGTCCTCTAAGATCATTATCTCACTAGCTCTGGGTAGGTGGGTCAGTTTTTAGTACCTCCTGGTAAGCAGGCCCTTAAGTCCAATTAGGTAGCTTTTTGTTACCATTAAGACATGAGTGCCACTATTACACCTTTAGAGATATCTTGCCATGTTGGTTATTGTTGTGATTTGTAGACTTCACAGTTAGATAGGAGTATTGATGGCTTCCTGCTTTTGGCAGCTTGCATAGCTCCTTTCAGTACTATGAAAGCTAATTCACAGGGAAGAGGCTTTTAGATCCGTCACAACTCAGATCCATTGAGTCCTGTGTCTCAAGTGCATGGTGTCTTCAACAATAAATTTCTTATGGATAGCCTATATATTAACTTTCTTATTTGGTGTCATAGCTGTTTAATAAATACAGGTTTTAACTTGTGTTAGTGTTAGTATGAAATTATAATTAATAACAAATAGCCGACATTTCTAAACCTTCTAATTCATCCTCAGTCATATTTTTGCTTTGAAGAAATGAGAGGTGGGCATTGATTCATAGAGTTCAGACTATGGCCTAATTCACATGTCCTTTAAATTTGTCTTAGGTACCAAATCTGATTCCAGTTTTGATGTTCAAATTGGGAAGACCCTTAGACCCTGTATCATATAATCACATATTGTATACTTTGCCTACACTTGGTGTTCACAAGGTTAGTATATTGCTTGACTGATTGTTTTTTTTTTGGGGGGGGGGAGAAACCTAAATAGTTGGCACTTATTTCTAGTTCATATATCAATTGACTGATTTTTTTTTTTTTGGTGGGGGGAGGGTAGAAACTTAAATGTTTGGTATTGATTTCTATTTCATATTATGAAATTTTAGGACCTAATTTTGCCAAGATCATTTCTTTCCATTCTATTTTTGTTTTATAGTAGCTATTGTCTACAGATAAATTCAGGGATTCGTTTACATCTCTAAGTCTCTGTTTTCACCAGTCTCTGAGGGTAGGCCCTTTGCTCCCAAATTGCTAGTTAGTTCCTTCCCAAGCTATCTCCCTTGTTCTCCAAAGATCGGTACAAAGTAAGGAAGATTGCACTGCAGCTTTTACTTATAACAAAGACTTTAAAATGCCCTTTGCAGCCTTGAAATTGCCTGCCTCATGAAAACAGTTTATTATTTTTCCAGGTATGCATAGGGCAGATCCTGCGGGTTATTCAGCTGCTTGGGACCACACCACGACTAAGAGCTGTCACATTGCGCCTGTTGACATCTCTGTGGGAAAAGCAGGTAAGCTTAGCTATACACTTGTTGTGTATGAAACATATTCCTTTCTCTGAAGAAAAATAATTATGTGACAGTGCTACTCAGATTTAGTAATAGTAGTGGGTATCATCACTGACTACCTTGACAAATTTTGATTTATTGTTGTATATTTGATCTGTAAAACAGTCACTTATGTTTGACTCAGAAATTGAGCACATAAAATAATCTTATTGCACTACTTCTGACATTTATCTCTTCATTTGTATGGTAAAGTAATAGAACTACGGTTGTGATTAGAGGCTTTGTAGAAAGGGTGTGATCTGGCAACTTGTTTTCTGGGATGCACAGTGCATGGGTCTGTAAGGGAAGCCTCTGTAATCACAACAGCATTATTCTCTGCTGATTAGCAGGAGATACATTATAATTTCCAAATGCAAATGCAGGATTTGGAGGTGAAAATGCTGCATAAAACATAATGATTATTCAGCTCGAGTTAGCAAATTACCTTTTTTTGTGAAATGATTTTATTAGGATCGTGTGTACCCTGAACTGCAGCGTTTCATGGCCATGTCTGATGCACCCTCTCTCTCTGTGGGCAAGGAGCTCCAGTGGGAGAAACTTATTGCAAAAGCTGCGTCCATCAGAGACATATGTAAACAGAGGTAAGACAACTTCTTTAGGCCGTGAGAGGGTACTTTTCACTTAATTCTTTTTGTAATACAGAAGGATACATTATTTTTCAAATGCAAGTATGTTTTTCCCTTTTAAATTGGGTCTTTAATTTTAATGTGTAGGGTATTTATATCCCCTTCTAGGTAATAATTTAATATTATAGTAACATGATATATGTTACTATAATGTCATGATATGACATGACATGTTTTCTCTTCTTCTATATATAAATGCCTGACAACTAAGCAGTAGACTGTAGTCATAAATAATTCTTTGTTTTTTGCTTTTGATTTGTGGTCTCTACTGGGTAGCTCAGACTTGCCTTGAACTCATGATCTTCCTATTTCAGCCTCTTGACTGCTGAGCTTACAGATGTGTGTCACAGTACACCACTTAGGCCACATTCCGGTAAACACTTATAGTAGGAAAGGCCTAACTGTGACTTGTACGTATTGCATACAAGATGGTATAACAAGGGAGAAAATGATGCTGCCTTTCCTTTCATCCTCTAGTCTTTTATGAAAACATGAAGACAGAGAACTGGCTGCTGGTCTAGATTAGGGATCAGTTGAAGAGCTAAGGCTGAAACAACATAAGCAAAGCTACCGTTGCTTAAGTCTCTTCTTCTTTTCCCACGACTTGAATGGGGGGGAAGTAAAGCTGAGTAGAGGAACTAGATTGGGTGCATTTGATGTAATTTCTAGTTCAGTAGCTTCCCGTGAATTCACATTCACTGGAGCAGTGTAGGATTCCTGTGAACATACTGTACTTTTGTCCAGGATCCCAGTGTAAATGATGTGTCCTGGAGGTGTGCAGGAGGTAGACACCATTGCTGATTACGTGGATCAGTCCTGTTTCTAGTAAGACTCTAGTAAGAGTCAGAATGTGTAAGAATATAAACATTAGCACTACTGTACGAAAAAGCCACACTTATGTAATTCAAGACCTGTGTGTCTGGATGTTATTAAAATCTTCGCATGGAACAAATTACAGAGACAAGTTCTTAGCCGACCTTCTTATTTTCCAGGGAAAGTTGAGGTGCAGGAAAGATTGGATATCAGACTAGATCAGTCTTGAGAACTTACTCATTTTCTTTTCTTAACTGTTCTCAAATATATCAGTTTTTTCCCCAGCTTTGGAAAGTCTTTTCCTTTTGGGGGACAATGAGACAGATGAATCTTGTCAGACAGTTTCATTTATTGATAGTTTGTTAATTAGAGAAAGGACCTTATGTCCTTGAGGCTTTCAGAGAGTAGATGTGAGCAATTGTTAGGTTAAAGACATTCTGGGGGTGGCACAGTATATGCTGAAGAGGTAGGAGAGGAAGGGCGTAGGACACGGGTAGATGCAGCCTGGGGGGGGATAGGCGTACGGTCAGTTAGCCCTTGTATTAGTATATTTAGCATCATGGTGATGCTAAAGATATTCACCATTTTTAGTGTCATGACCATGAATCATCTGATCTCCAATGTCTGCTTTCATACTATCTGATGCCAGAACAACCACCAGACAGAAATAGCTTTGTCTGTTCCTGTAATCTCTTTAAAGATTGCCCAATAATTTAGCACTGTTAAAAATTTGGGAATGACTGAGGGAACTGGAGGGGTCAAAGATACTACAAGAAGACCTGCAGAGTCAACTAACCTGGACCCATGGGGGGCTCATAAAAGCTGCACTGCCAACCAAAGAGCACGCAGGAGATGGACCTAGGCCCTCTACACATGTAACAGATGTGTAGCTTGGTCTTCATGTGGGTCCCCTAACCACTGGAGCAGGAGCTGTCTCTGACTCTGCTGCCTGCCTTGGGATCCCTTTGCCCTAGCTGGACTGCCTTGTCTGGCCGGAGTGGGAGAGAATCTGCCTAGTCCTGATGTGACTTGATATGCTAGGGTGGGTTGGCACCCATGGGGGGGTGTTTCTTTCTCTGGGGAGAAAGGGAGGGTAGAATGGAAAGAGAGAGTGTGAGGGTGGTACTGGGAAGAGAGGAGGGAGTGGGGCTGTGATCCAGATGTAAAGTGAATAAATAAATAAATTAATGAAAAATTTGCCAATTCTGACAACAGGATTTGTGGCTCAGAGATGAAAACTCATTGAAAAGTACCTTCTTCAGGGCTCCAGACAGCTCAGTGGCTAGTGTTACAGTGCAAGCATCAGAACCTGAATTTGGATCCCTAGTGCCCATACAAAGGCAGAGCATGTTGATTCATATCCTTAACCCAGCAGTAAAGTGGAGAGAGTTAGATCCCTAGAATCTTCTGGCTACGCAGTCTAGCTGAAAAAGTAAACCCCGGGTCCAGTGACAGACTTTGTTTGAAAAAATAAGGTAGGGAGTGATTGAAGAAAGACATCAGATATCAACCTTTGACCTCCATGTGTGTCAGCATAGACAAGTAAACCTGCAGAAGAATGTTACCCATATACATGTGTGTGTGTGCATATGTGTGTGCATGTACACATGGACACATGTGTATGTACATGAATTTGTAAAGGTGTGTCTTAGTCAGGGTTTCTATTCCTGCACAAACATCATGACCAAGAAGCAGGTTGGGAAGGAAAGGGTTTATTCAGCTTACATTTCTGCATTGCTGTTCATGACTAAAGGAAGTCAGGAATGAAACTCAAGCAGGTCAGGAAGCAGAAGCTGATGCAGAGGCCATGGAGGGATGTTTCTTACTGGCTTGCTTCTACTGACTTGCTCAGCTTGCTTGGGTTCTTCTAGAACCCAAGACTACCAGCCCAGGGATGGCACCACCCACAAAGGGCCCTCCCCACTTGATCACTAATTGAGAAAATGCCTTACAGCTGATCTCATGGAGGCATTTCCTCAAGGGAGGCTCCTTTCTCTGTGATAACTCCAGCTTGTGTCAAGTGACACACAAAACCAGCCAGTACAAGGTGTCTTCTTTTTTAAACTGCTGTATAAAAATAAGCATTAAATTGCAGCAGAACATAATCATAATATAAAGATCTTCAAGAACATGTATTGTTAGCATTTAATGGTAAATCTTTAGGAGTTACATAGGGTTAAAAAAGAATTAATGCCTTTATTATATTAAAAAATCTGAGAGTAATAATGACTCTTTGGCTCTAATTTTGATTTGGAACTGTCATTTGTTGTAGGCCCTATCAGCATGGTGCAGACATGCTTGCAGCCATTTCTCAGGTGTTGAATGAATGCACCAAGCCTGATCAAGCTACTCCAGCCGCTTTGGTGTTACAAGGTCTTCATGCACTCTGCCAGGCTGAGGTAGGCATTTCTGAATGGTTCAGTATAACTTTTCAGCTATTTTTACAAGGGTGTAAGATCAAATTTGAGTAAGTGAATGTTTCAGTATTAATTCTAAGATTTTTGTTGGGGGCGAGGGGAGAGTATAACAGGATTGCTTTGCACACAGTTTTTTCTGAGGAGATTTTGGTTCATTAGCTTAACACTCTACAGAGAACCTATTTTTGGTTTGTGTTTGGTCTTAACTTGTTTTTGTTAGGTTTAGAGGGGATTTATGGAGCTGTTGAATGTGTTTATTTCTTAATTTTTTTGATTAAAGAATTTTAGAATCAGTTAAGGCAAAGAAGTAGCCATAGGTCAGTGGTACTTCTGTACTCTGAATAAACCATGATTGACCTGAAGACTGGCAAAAGAAGCATCCCTTCCTGGTGACTAGATCTGCCAGACGGGTGAAGAGCAGAATAGACTTGCCAATCATTGCCTGAAACAGCCTGTTCCCAGAGTGATCGTCTATCAAGGAGAGTCTTTACTGTTTTGAACAAACAGGGTAATCACAGTGAAGATCATCCTTTCGTCCAACCAGTGTTTTTTGACAACCTGAGTGTGCACACTGCAGGTTCTAAGGGAAGAAGACCTCTCCTAGGGTGGTAGCTAAGCATGGTTGATGATGATGATGATGATAATGAAAACTGCTATAATATAAACAACAACAAAACCAGTGTCCGTATGTTACTCTTCTTATGTTAAACACCCTATGCTCGTTTTCAACAGTTGCAGTATAGGAATTAGCAGGAGGATAGACCTTAGAGAGTCATTCACTCAGAATCTTGGTTTGAGAGTAGTTTGTGCAGTGTGAACACTCCCTTCTCCAGAGTGGGATTATAGTCCCTGTTCGGTAAAGGATGTGTCCTCAGGGTGATTCTGTCAGATCTACTGGTCTGCATTTGGAAAGGTGTTAGACCGTCACAAGACTGATACAGCAAGTGACGGCTCACTGACTTCTATTTTCTGTTGCTTAAATTAGTCATCTGGCACTGGAATGCACTTCTTTACCAATTATGTCATTTTCTCAATAAATAGCTAGATTTATCATTAAACATTTTTTTGATAGCAGCTGAGAAAACAATGTGTCATATACATCCACCTCCCAAAAGGACCATTTTTTGCCCCTTTGAAGTACTTCCTTTAAATTTTTATACCCATTAACTTTTTTTCTAACAAAATAGTAATTTAACCTTTTGTTCCTCTAATTTCATTGTTTCCAACCCCAACACATCCTCTGCTGTTAGTGTAAGACTTAAGTATATTACTGCTTACCTTTAGGAGGTACTCTGAGTTCATCAAGGAGCTTTCTTAACCTGTTTATCTAAGACATCATTACTAGCCATAATTAGTACTGAAGGTAGAAGAACATTGTCTATGCTAGAGAACATCTTTGTATTTAGACCATGGTGAAAATATACTTAATAAGTACTAAGAGCTGCTAGAGTATGCTCTTTGGCTAATTCACTTAGTCATAGTTATGCTTCAGATGGAGGTAAATGGATAGTACATTCAGAAAGACCCTGGCCTAATATTGCCCATATTGGCGCTGTCTAGATGTTGGACTTGCCCCTGGTTAGTTGGCACCTAGTTAGGTAGAGTCTCTCAAGGAAGTTGTGAATAGTTCTTTGCTCTTTTTCCTGACACCCACATAACATATGCCTGATTTCTTCTTCCAGTGCTATCTTCTCCCTCATCACTACTGCTCCATTTCCCTCATTGCATACTTAATGGCACCATTAAGATTGCAGAACACTTAATCCTAAACCATTCTCTGACCCAAACCATTACTTACAAATATAATTTTGAGCCCACTAGAATACTGTCTTTCTTTGCTTCTCAGTGTTCTTCCCAGAGCAGTGGTTCTCAATATTTCTAATGTCATGACCTTTTAGTACAGTTCCTCATATTGTGGAAATTACTACTATAAAATTATTTCATTGCTACTTCATAACTATAATTTTGCTACTGTTATGTATCATGATGTAAAAATATGATATGCAGGATACCTGATGGGTCATTCAACTCTGAAAGGGATTGAGACCCATAGGCTGAGAACCATGGTCCTAAAGGCACTGAGGCATCTTGTCTAGGTGTTTCATTAAATAAAGCTCATCTCTTACTTCTCTGCTAGGATAAAGGAGTTATTCTTTCTCATCTGGTCTCCTTCCTCTTATCATTATGTGGTCTAAATATCACATCTATTTTTAAATCAAAACTTTTCTTTAAAAAAATCTTCCTTTGACCAAACCTGGCTGTGATGCTACACACCTTTAATCTCAGCACGGAGGCAGAGATTGTGCTGCTTGATTCCTAGAGCAAGTTCCAGGACAGCCAGGGTTGCTCAGAGAAACCCTGTCTTCAAAAACAAACACAAACACAAACAAACAAACAAACAAAAATTAAGAAAGAAGCAACTTCTGATATGTTAGGAATCCAGTATGTGGTAGTCTAACGCTAGCTGTTAGTATTCTTAAATCATGTAGAGCAGCAAGATGAGAATTAATGCATCATAGAACAGTGCCATCAGTTAACTTAACTTCTTTGTGTGTGTGTGTGTGTGTGTGTGTGTGTGTGTGTGTGTGAGAAAATGCTTTATTTTGTTATTTTTATTTTCTATGTATTTCTTGCCTAGAGTGTAAACTTTTATTGATGAATATACTACATGCCATGTGTTCTTCATAAATATTGCAAATGTCCTGAGGTGTTTTGTTTGTTGAAACTCTAGTATTGTTAGTTTTGGTAATAAATATGGTCTTTATTGACATTTAGTACTGGATAGCTTTATGTTCTTCTAGATAAGTAAGAATAACCCCCACTTTGATGGTAAGTTTCTCTCTTTCTGTCTTATGTAAGGCTTTTCACACTTATGTTTGTATATTTTCATTGTGAATTTGCTGCTGGCTGTCCTGTGATGTATGCTAAAGTCATGACATTTATTTAGTTCAGCATCTCTTCCTAGGCCATATTTAATATTTACTATCTTGGGGATAGTTTTTTCTTTTGGGTTGGTGTGCTACCCTCAGAAGTCAGCATTCATTCCCTGAGGCCGTTTATTCTGTTTTCTAATTGGTAACATGTGTGAAATACTGGTGTAATCACCAGTTCAAGAATGGGCATATTCAGCATAGTTATGAATCTGTTTCAGTCATGATTTGTCTGTCTGTTACTCTTTACGTCTTTGACTATCAAATATCATCAGAGGTATAGAAAGATAGCCTGAAAGAGTGGAATAGATCAATAAAGATAAGAGCACAAACTTAATAACCCTGGCTTTGAGAAAATACATCAGCTAGAAAAACATTTTAAATTAATTTCCAGAGCTTTCCAAACCTTGCATCTGTGTAAGAGGTACAGTAGTACAGCCCCCCCACCCCCCAGCCTACCTCCATCAACTTGGTAGGTAATGAAGTCTTTGGTTTCGAAAGTCAAAATGCTGAACTTTATTTGTCCCTAGTGGAGTAAGGTTCATGTTAAAAACTACTGCTGCTTCCTCATTTACATGTCTCCATAGGACAGGACTCTAAAAGGATGGAGTCTGTCAAATGCTAAGTGTGTCAGAGAAATGACTGTATTTACATTATGCATTTTGTGGTTCTACTTGACTAAACAAACAAACAAAAAAACCACAGCTGAGCTCCTAGAAATCCCAGCTGACCAGAAAGATGCTAATGCTTTTTTGATAAGCAGATAATTCATTCCTTCTTTAAGACAGTTAATATATTGATTTTTGACTTCACATATTTCTTTTAGGATAATATTTTTCTTTGCTAATATTTCTTTGATGGCTAGAACAAAAATTGCCCTTTCGTGATATATGAATTATAGTATTTCATTTTGTAGTGAAGGAACAATCTGGCATTTACTGAACACCTTAGAAATTCTAACCTGCCAAATTTCTGTGAATCAGTGTGGACATCTGATTGTTCTTTAGTTCATTTAGATTTATTCTCTTCCTTCTGAATTGTTGTTTTACCAAATGTGATGAAGTTTAAAGTTTTCTCTTTCAGTCATAGAATGTACAGAAGTGGAAATGAGTGAGTCCCAACATGCTCAGAATGTTACACAGCCAACTTTTATTGCATATAAAGTTTTCTAAGGGTGAACATAACTTCCAGTGTGAACAAGCTGTCCAGGGTTAGATAAAAAACAGTGTGAGCAGAAATAAAGTCAGTGCATTGCACTCAGAAAGATGTCTCATTCTCTTTGAACACTTTCTCTCTTAAGGTCTTAAGATGGGGAAAGGAGGCACACTAGGCCAGTGATTTCTTAGTCAGCTGTGAGTCTGTTGTGGCAAAAATTAATAGGCGTTTCAGAATCACTGAGAAAAGCTCTTTCATCTTGTCCAGCTCCATCAGGGTGTTACACTTTCAAAGCAGAGCATTGTACAAATGAGCGGTAGATAAGGCCTGGAGAGGCCTTTCCTGGGGCTTCTTGACCGCTGGAAGAGTTCATTTCAGGCCATTTGTCACAGCGGTGATTTCCCTTGAGATCCCCTCTGCCAGCGGTATGTTTTGGCTATTCTATCCTGTTTTATTTATTTATTTTCTGAAATCATGGTGGAGGATAGTTGTCCTTGCCCTCTCCCATCATCCTAACCCTTTGTCTAAGGTCTCCTTTACAACTCCATGGGGTAGGAACAATTTTCAATGGGACCCAGCAGGTCTAGAACGTTTTAGAGAGTTAGTGTGGTATAAAAATGTCCAATAGAAATCCTGCATTTTGTCTAAGCATTTTTAGCGTGATAAATATAATTTAGTATGGAAATGTGATCCATTGTTCCATGGCAGGTTTTCTCAGCTGTGTACAGTAAGGCTTCTGTCGCCTACTGTGGATTTGGTATTTACTGCACTCTGGACCTCTTTGTTGTTTCTTGGTTTTGTTTGTGGAGACTTTTAAAGGTGGATTGGCTGCATAACCTTGCAGAGGAGTTGATTAAGTTTAATTTGCTATGCATTAGAGAGTGGATTTGCTGGTCTTTTTGAACTGCCCTCTGTTATTTGTAGTGTGGGGCTTATTTTTTGATGCCTTCAGTTCTTTCTGGGCATGAAAACTCTTTTTGTACATTTGTTGAATCTATTTCCATGCTGTGCTTTTTATATTCTACACAATGACTCTTTGCAGTTGAAAGTTGTAGTTTGGTTGTATTTTTAACTTTAAAAGGACAGCAGGAACTTGCCTTTTATTAAACATACGTGGATATTATAACATATACTCTGCTTTTCTTCAAGCAGGTTTTAAAATATAGTTTCTTATTTTTGAAATAAATTTTTAACTGGATGTGTTATATAATGGCTACTATTCAGTGCTCACAAGCCATGTGTGGGAATTGTGGGGGAATAAAAATAATGTGTGTGTGTGTGTGTGTGTGTTTAAATAGACCAACTTAGCTTTCCACTACTAATTGGTTGTTTTTACTTTTTAAAAAGGAAACACTCAGAGATTATGGGAAGTTGAGTTCTATATCAAAACCTTCAGCAGGAAATTTTAAAATTGAGGTCTGGACTTTTTGTCATGTCCTGATTTTGCTTCTCCTCTGCAATTCCAGTCCTCCGCCATCTGCCATTTTCTAATATTTGTTAAGATCTTTGCAATACCTTATCCTTAGAAATGATAACTTTCAGGATCTCCCTTGCTCTATGTAGTTCTTTTCATCCATTTTTAAATCATATTTTGTGTTTAATGGATTCTTTTCTGAAGAACTTTCTTACTTGAATTAGAATCCTGGGTGTGAGGAGTATTAGCTGCAGTGAGTAGTCTGTGAGTGAACATGAAGGCTCTGCACAGTATCCAGCTGGGAGTTTCCGGCTCTCAGTCATACACGGAAAGCATTCTTTAAAAGATCAAACAGGCTGGACACTGGGAGGGTTTTAATGATGCCAGTTAGCATCAGAGCCGTCAGACTCAGTGGCTGCAAATTGTGCTCATCTGAATAAATGCCACTGAGCTGGAAATAATGATGCGACTAAAATGATGCTAATTGTACCCCTCTGCCATTCCAGTGAATCAGATCTATTGGTTTAAACTCATCCAAGGAGTAGGTTTTTCTTCCGGGGAGTAAATGAGGACATAGGGAATAGAAAGGCCATCAGTGAAGGAGGGCAGCACAATAAATGATGTTAATGGGTTGAAAGGCTTTGGATTTTGAGATCTGATTGAAAGCATTATTTTGGTTCCTTCCAAGAAATTAGCAAGGGTATTTCAAAAGCTTTTTATCTGGTCTCAAATGACATAAAATCATGCTTTTCATAAAACTGTCGTCTCAGATGTGCTTAAACTCATTTCTGTGCTATATAAATGTCTAAAAGAACAGGAGTATTTTACCTTTTATCTGCCTAGTATAAAATACCACCAAGAGACTCATTGCTACAAACACTAGTGACCCCTGATTGGAATTAACCTTGATTGTGTGATTAAAATCATAGTCGTTGTAATTACTGGAGGCAAGTTAACTTGCTTAAGGAGTATGTAGAACTAAGAGGGCAAGGCATTGGTAAGTCTTCCTAGGGAGTGTTCAGAGTCCCTCCTCACACGCCGCCGGAAAGAAGGCTGGACAGAGTACAGTGTGTGCATTTTCTTTAAACTTGTTGGCGTTTACGTTTGAGAGACTTTCATTAGCCATCAGAAAACGGCTTTCTTTCTTCATGGGTATCATTCTAAATGTAGCTTTGTATTTTGATTTTGTGTGTGCACTAGTTCCTTGTGATGCAGGCTACTTCAGTAATATACAGAGCTTTGTATTTTTGCCTTGTGGATTTTTCTCCTCTAAGAATCTAAAAGTAGCATAATGGAATGCATTATGCCTAAGGTCTGAATCTGAGCAGTGAGTAAGATGTTCTCTGGGGCACCATCCCTCTTGTTTCAGGGCCATGGCACTGGGTCTCTACTTATGTAAATTGCCATTTAAGGAATTTAGTCGCTTAAGCAGTTGACAGGGTCATATGCCTTTGATTTCTAATGATGGAGGTACAGTCAGATGCAGCAATGTCATTGAACTGCTTCATTTGTGTTGTATTTGCACTCTGAACTGGAGTAAATTTCCTTCTCTTTGACTTGTGTGTCAAGTACTCTAGCTAAATTATGGACTTTGCGGGAAAATGAACGACAGTGATATCGCATGTGTCAGGTAGATTCTCTAAAGGGGTTTGAAGAGAGGAGGTTACAGATTAAAAACTTCCAGAGATGAAACAGATGTTTTTTTGTGTAAGTTCCCCAGTGTCTTGTGTGTTTAGTATTGAAGTTTCATATTGTTGTCAAGAGCAGTTTTTAAGTGGCTTGTTTATGGGGTTTGTCCATACAGTATGAAGACAAATTATACTTATTTTGCCTTTATATTACAGGAGAAATTAAATATTATTCATATTTCTCTGGATTGGTGGTTTCTTTGCCTATACTTATATGAGAGGAACATATTTTTCCAATTGTAGTCAAATATATTAGTCAAAGTTCTTCAGAGCAATAGAACTGATAGAACGAATGTGTGTGTGTGTGTGTGTGTGTGTATGTGTTTGTGTGTGTGTGTGTGTGTGTGTGTGTGTGTGTGTGTATAAACAGGATTTATTAGACTGACTTACAGACTGTGGTTCAGCTAGTCCAATAATGTCTGTCTCCTCATGAAAATTCTTAAGACCGACTGAGATGCCAGCTGGTCTTTAATGTATGTTGGAAGCCTGCAAGGAGGCTCTAACGGCAGTGAAGGGATACCCAGCAGCAGGATATGTAACCTTGCTGTTGAGAATAAGGGAAGAAAGCAATTGAAGAGCACACTTTTCGTAGGCTGCAACCAGAAGGTGTGGGTCTTAGGATCTCAAGTGATCCAATTAACTAAAAATTTCTCACAGGTGTGTGTGAGCATGTAGAGATTTATCTCTCATTCATTCATCTTATTAGCTCTGCTAATTCCAGATATAAATTCTTAGTGCTGCTCTGAAGCACCATTAAGCTTGGTTTGTGAAATTTTATTTTCTCTTCATGTTATCTATAGGTGAACCTATACACAAATTATTTGTCTACTTTTTCTTGTTTTTGAACTTTGTGAAAACTATTTTCCTGACAAATGTGTACTGAAAAAGGCTTTATTGATGCATAATTAACCACCATAGAATTCAGTTCTTAAAAATATATTCATAAAGATGTGCAGCCATCTTTGATGCTTCTAGATGCTTTCATTCCTGTGCTAGACTGAAACTGAGTAATAGCTCTTAGAAGGTATATAGGAGCTCAGGGGGTGTGGCTTAGTTGATGAGAGTACTTGTGTTAGTAGTGCTGCTCTGGGTATCAGTGTATAGAGTGTTTGTTTGTTTTTTTTCTTGTTTTTTGAGACAGTGTCTCATGTGTGTCAGAGAGACCAAGAACTGACTGAGGCTAAGATAAAACTTAAACTCCTGAGCCTCATACGTCCATTTTTGGAAGAATGTCTGGACTACAGGCCTGTGTACTAGCACCCTGGTTTTGTCAGTGCTGAGGATTGAATCTAGGGTCTTCTTTATGCTAGGTCAGCACTCTACTAACTGTTAAATATTCCAGCTTTATGTAGGTTTTTATATAGATATTTTATCTTTGCTTTTCTAAGCATATTCCTGGGAATTGTCTTTTTGTGATGAATGCTAACTTCTTGAGGAATTACCAAACTGGTTTCACAGTGTGTCTACTGCTTTGCTTTGCTTTTGTATGTGTGTATGTGTGTGTGTGTGTGTGTGTGTGTGTGTGTGTGTGTGTGTGTGTGTGGTGTATATACATGTATATGTGAAAGAGTATGCCCCTATGCATTGAAGCCTGAGTAGGGCACTGGGTGCCCTCCTCTATCACTGAGGCCTGAGTAGGGCACTGGGTGCCCTCCTCTATCATTGAGGCCTGAGTAGGGCACTGGGTGCCCTCCTCTATCACTGAGGCCTGAGTAGGGCACTGGGTGCCCTCCTCTATCACTGAGGCCTGAGTAGGGCACTGGGTGACCTCCTCTATCATTGAGGCCTGAGTAGGGCACTGGGTGACCTCCTCAATCCTTTCCTCCTTCCCTTCAGGCAGGATCTGTTTTTGAACCTGCTGTTCATCCCCAGGCGTCTCCCCTGATTGCCATTTTACATTGTTGCAAGGACTGAGTGAGACTTCCTCTATTTTACTCCTTTTTTCACTTGTTTGTTTTGTTTTCTAGACAGGATTTCTCTGAGTAACCCTGGCTGTGGAACTCCCTGTGGAGGGTTGTTGTCCTCCAGCCTTGCTAAGTCCTGTCTCTGCCTCCCTACATTGACGGTGCTACAGGTTTTTACCTAGTTTTGTTACATTTGTGCTGGGATCTAAACTAGGGTCTTCATGGTTATGCAGCAAGCCCTCTTAGCCACTGAGCTATCTCTCTGGCCCCTCTTCTTTAAAAGAAATATTTATTTTAATAATTCATATTTAATGAAAGAAGATTCATTCATTCTCTCATTCATTCTTCTTTGTTTGCTTGTTTTAATTTCCTAAGGATCTTACTATCGCCCTGACTGGCCTGGAAAACTCTATGTAGACCAGGCTGGCCTTGAACTCTCAAAAATCTGTCTCCCTAGCCTCTGAGTGCTGGTACCAAACCTGTGTGACATTACACAGAGCCTCCTCTTTGCTTTGCATGTATATGTGTGTATAGTGTGCATGTGTGCACATGTGTTTATGTGTAAGTCTTGGGTTGATGTCAGGTTTCTTCCCCCATCTTTTCTATACCTTGAGTATCAACACAGGGTTCCTCAGCTGAACCCCGAGGTTGAGAAACTCTGCTAATCATGCTAGCTAGCTTCTTCCAAGGATCTGTTGACTCTGCCTCCTAAAGGCTGGGGTTATAGGTGGACCACCATGCTTACCAAGCATTGCTCAGAGGCTAAGAATCCTAACTCCAGTCCTTACATTCCAGTGGCAAGACCTTTACCTGCAGAGTTGTCTCCCCTGACTGCCAGTTTACATTATTGCAAAGAATGAATGAAACTTTCTCCATTTTACTTCTTTTGTTTTCTAGACAAGGTTTCTCTGTGTAGTCCTGGCTGTCCTGGAACTCCCTTTGTAGACCAGGCTGGCCTTGAAATCACCTGACTCTGTAGAGCTCAAAGATCATCACACTCAGCTTATCTCTTCATTTTTAACATTTGTTACTGTGTGTCTTTTTTATTTGATGTATTCTATTAAATGTGAAGTGAAACCTTATTGTGGTCTTGATTCATATCTTCCCAATGATTTACAGTGCTGGGCATGTTTTCAGATATATACACACACACACACACACACACACACACACACACATATGTATATGTATATATATATACATATATATATATATGTGTGTATATATATATATATATGTGTATATATATATATATATATATTGCTGAAAACACTTGACTAATAATGGCTACCAGTTTATAAATAAAAAGCATTGAAGAAAAGTGGTTGAGAGCTGGAGAGACAGTATTTAGCCATATATAATTTTAGTACACTTGGGATTTGTTGGAGTTGGTATCTACCCAGTATAGAACAGTAGTGTGTGTAGTTGATTCTAAGATACTGAGCTAACTGAAAGACAGCCTGAGGTCAAGCTAGAGGACTTGTTTTCTAAGACATCCAACTACACTTCTTTTAATTTATTTATTTTAATTTTTTGAGATTATACATATATACATATATATATATATGTATGTATGTATGTATGTATGTATGTATGAGTGTTTTGTTTGTATGTGTGCACCATGTATGTGCCTGGTGACCTTAAATTCCAGAAGAGAATTAGCTGGCCTAGAACTGGAGTTAAAGATGACTGTGAGTCACCCTATGGGTTCTGGGAATTGAACTATGGTTCTCTGCAAGTGTAGCAAATTCTCTTAATGGCTAAGTCATCTCTCCAGTTTTTGTTTTCTTCAAAATTTAATCATCGAGTTACTCATTTATATGACCCACAAATCCCATTTCTGGGAATGTACTCAAGATAAGTGAAAATGTGTTCACACAAAAGCATTTGCATGTCGACACAAAATGTTTACAACCACATTATTCATAAGAGTTACAAAGTAGAACAATTGAGATAGCTCTCTCGTCAACTGTGTCTTAATTTAAATTTATCCAGCCAAGTAAATTCAGTTAATTCAATCTGTATGCCTACCATGCATGAAGAGCTACTAGACTCTACAGATACAAGGGTGGAAGGATAAACATGGTTTTAACCCTCAGGAAACTTATACTCTAAATTCAAGACCTTAAACAAGTGGCTGTTTCAGGAGTTTATATATTTGCAGTGGTAAAAGATCCTAGAAAAGCAGCAATGCAAATTACTTTGGAAACTTAGGGGATTTGTACTAGTGTAAGAAGGCCATCACAGTTTCTACTATTAATGAGACATTTGTAGTTGTTAAATTAATGATGAAGGTAATGGGGAGGACCTTGAATTAGTTTTTCTTTGTTCTGTTCCCTCTTTGCTGTAAACAAGTACCTCACAACTTGAGACAGGCAGGATTTTTCTGGGTCATGGTTTGTAAAGGTGCTGTCTATCCATCATGGGGTTGAAGGTACACTGGACTTGAAGGCAGTGGAAGTGTGTGACAGGGACTGCATACTTGGCAGAGCAGGAGGCAGAGGCAGAGGAGTGCTGGTATTTATTCCGTCTTCTTACTCCACCTTCTCTGGATTCATCCCCATAGACACCCAAATGCGTCTCCTCAGTCATTACAGTCCAGGGGAGCTGACAGTGAAGATCAACCACTGCAGTTTATTGAATGATTTCTGGTTGTTCTGTGTGAAAATTTCTGGCTCTTTAGTTTTGTGTCCCTCCCAGGGTGCCCCATGGCACCCCCTCATGTGATTAACATAATTGACAGTAAATGTTTGTTACCGTGTCTGTGAACTGTGAGCTAGTTTAGGTGTGTATTCTCTTCTTTATTTCTGGTTCCGAGTTTATTAATAGAGTGTGAAGCTTAATAGGAAACTATAGCATCTAATTATTTATAAGACAGCTTGGATTGCACATGAAAATTCTCATTCCATATTATCTCACTATCTCAATGACTTTCTTTGTATAATATGCATGTTGAGTTTTAAAAGATCTTCTCTTGTGTAGTACATGGTTGTTATTTAAAAATCAGAAAATATGGGGCTGGAGAGATGGCTCAGCGGTTAAAAGCAGTGAGTTCAATTCCCAACAACCACACACCATCTGAACTGGGATCTGATGCCCTCTTTTTGTGTCTGAAGACAGCTACAGTGTACTCATATCCATAAAATAAATAAATAAATTTATAAATAATCAGAAAATACAAATTAATAAGCTTAGAAATGAAAAGTAAGCCATAACACCACTATTTAGAAGTAACCGAAAGGATGTACTGTGTATAATTTTATGATGCTTACTGTTCATGCCTTTGTATCTATATACATATTTTAATGGCCATATGAGCTTTGCTACAGAGTATATGTATTATTGTTCATTTACCACCTTGTGGTTGGGTATTTTGTTTGTTTGTTTGTTTTTCCTGACATATGCAGTGCTGTTGTTTTCATCTTTAGAGTTAAACCTTAACACATATTCCAAATATTTCTATAAGCTAGGAGTTGCTGGTCCAACCATGTGTAATTACAAACCCAGCAATTTCTTCTACCCGACCTGCTGTGTGCATGACTTGGGACTGCTGCTTTCCCTGTCCGTTCTTCCGTATGGTCTGTCAGCTTTGCATAAGTGTCTTGATGTTGTTTTGGAAAACATGCCTGATCCCTGTACCTGGATTCCTAATTTTTTCTGTTACATATTCCTAGTACTTAGATCTCGTCTGCCAGTCCTAATAGTGGGCATTATTGATGATTTGGTTAGACTCCACTGAGGTTCAGCTACGTGAAAAAATGCCAGGAGAGCTTAGCTGTTTGTTATTTTTGCAATAGAACTTTATAGTTATTTTCTTGTAGTGTGTGAACATGGCGTTGGAGGGGACCTCAGAACACCTCTGGACTTAGCCTCCTCAGTGTGCTCCTCAGGGAGGCCAGGCTTGCATGAGGTTGTTGGCATCATTATAATAAGGTGTGTTTTTATCCCAGGTGCCATTCTCCTCCTCTGTGGCTATATTTATGAGAGTTGAAACTCAAGGTAGTGCAGAGACATGTCTGTGCTTTCTTCCTATGTGAAGTTGCTGTCTAGTTTTGCCTCATTCCCTGCCCTTGAAGTTACGATGAATAGAGTCAAAGGAGCAGTCCAAATTGCCATTGTTTCCCTTCTTAAAGTGTAATACCAGAGCCAACGTAGGTAAATGTAGCAGCCACTATCCTGATGCTTCCAGCTCTATTTCACTGGCCTTCGTAGCTTCAGTTCCCAGAAATGTTTTAGCAGGTAAAATCCTGTGACACAGAGGAAGCACAAAAGAACTCAAAGGTAAAATGAGCATTTTCAGCCGCTGTATTTCACCCTGTGTAAGTGCCTCTGCCAAGTGATAATGTGGAGGTTTCCTGGAGAGTGCAGCCTGCACTGTTGGATGACCTATGTACCAGCCAGTGTGCTAGCTCTTCAGGCCCTCCAGGCTGTCACTGTGATGGCTAATGTAGGGGTTCATGATGGCCTTCAAAACCAAATACTGACACATCCAGCAAGCTGAGTGTCTGGTCTTAGAAATGACTGAAGGTAGACAAACTCAAAAAGAATGTAATCTCCGTTTGTTATTGCTTCCAAATGAAGTGTAACTGCAGCACAGGCACACTCGTATATTGAGTGTTTTCCTGTTAAAATGGTAGTGCTGAGAGATTGTTAGCACTGCTCACATGGAATGATGGGCTGGAAATGTACTTGTTACAGAAAGAGTTGCCAACACCCAGATTTCTTTTGAAAGATTTATTTCTGATTAATGTGTGCTTGTTTGTGTATGGGACAGGCACATGAATGTGCACGTGGGTGAATGCAGATGTCCACAGAGGCCTGAGGCTTTGGATTTTCCCTGGAACTGGAGCTGGCAGACACATGAGCCTCTTTTTTTTTTTTTTTTTGGATTAAACACCAATGTCATATGACCTTTCTATTTTCTTTCTTTCTTTCTTTCTTTCTTTCTTTCTTTCTTTCTTTCTTTCTTTCTTTCTTTCTTTCTTTCTTTCTTTCTTTCTTTCTTTCTGTATTTGCTTTATTTACATTTCGAATGTTTCCCCCCTTTCCAGGTCTCCCCTTTGGAACCCCCCTATCCCACCCCCCTTCCCCTACCTCTATGAGGGTGCTCCCCTCACCACCCACCCACTCCCATCTTCCCTCCCTAACATTCCCTTACTCTGGGGCATCTAACACCCTCAGGCCCACTCCTCCCACTGATGGTCAACAAGGCCCTCCTCTGCCACATATGTGGCCAGCACCATGGGTCCCTCCATGTGTATTCTTTGGTTGGTGGTCCAGTCTCTAGGAGCACTGGGGGATGAGGCCAGTTGACACTGTTGCTCCCTCCATGGGGCTGCAGTCTCCCTCAGCTCCTTCAGTTCCTTCTCCAACTCCTCCATCTGGGACCCCAGCTCACTTCAATGGTTGGCTGCAAGCATCTACCTCTGTATTTGTCTGGCTGTGCCTGAGCATGTGAGCCAGTTGATGTGGGTGCTGGCAGCTGAACCTAGAGCCTCTGTATGAGCAGTATGTGTTCTTAAACACAGAGCCACCTCTCCATCCCCAGTGAGTGATTTTCTTTTCAGTTGCTCTCAGTCTTATTGACAGTATTATAGCAGCACATTTCCAAATGGCTCCACATGATGTAGGCTGAGTGCCCTGCATGGGGGAGAGGGTGTCAACATCCAGAAGCCCCAGCAGTTTCTTATCAGGATCGTCCTCACTGATCCCCTGATGCAGTGCTGAGATCTCAGGAAGATAATCTCTCTCTACTATTTCCCTGTCCCACTCCTTCTCCTGCACTTGATAGAGACACCTTTCATAGGACCTCTGTGAATCCACTTTTTTGGACATGTGACTGTGGGAACAAGCCTGGATCGGTGGAATGAACCTCCACGTGTCTGTCCCGGGCGCACTGTGGCTCTGAGTGGGACAGGAGACACGCGGGAAGTGGCCGCACATCTTCCCACACAGTCCGACCATGGGTGGGCAGGGTGCCGCAGATGGGCTAGCCAGAGCACAGCTGGGGTTCCCACCGAGACCGGGTTTCAGCGACTTGGGGTGCCAGGTTAGCTGCTTAGGCTTGGGTGAATGGGTACCGTCTGGGAGCGCTGGGAAGCCCTCTGCGAGAGATTAGACCTTGTGATGGAGGGTCTTACTGGAGACAGTAGAGATCGTGCACATGCACTTGTTAGAGTGAGGTCATTACCCTAAATTCCTTTATGATGCTCCTGGGAGGTCACCTTTATGGTTTTGGTGTAAAGGCAGTCCATATTGGGGGATCCTAGCTAAAGAAGAAACAGAAAGCTAGTTAGCATGCACACACACACACACACACACACACACACACACACACACACACACACACTGTACAAATTTTAAAAGTGTTTAGTCAGGGCATTTATTCATGTATTTTTAAATTAAAAATTATTTCATTTATTTTATTTTTTACAGGACCTGTGAATATCTGTTACGGTTTCTGGTGTGCAAATGTCTGGTGTGTGTGTCTGCGTGTTTCTTGTCCTCTGTCTTTGGCTCTTTTTCTTCTGTTTGTTTGTTTTGTCCTATTCTGATTCGTTTTGTTTTGTTTTTATCTTATTATTATTCTTTAGTTGCCCTTGTGTTTTCTAAGGAGAGATACAATGGGTACAGATTTGGATGGGAGGGCATATGGGGAGGATCTCAAAGGAATTGGAGGAGGGAAAACCATAATCAGAATATATGAAAAAGTCTATTCTTAGTAAAATAAAAAAATAGAAGATTATTGTTTGTAAATTTCATACATGCATATCACATTTTCCAAACTTGCCCTTTACCTTCTGCCCCTTATGTCTCCTCTACTACTTTGTTCCCTCAAATTCATGACCCTTCCTGCCTGTCAAACACACACACTTATATTCTGAGACAGGTTTGTAGCCCTGGCTGGCCTGCAGCTTTCAGCATTATAAAATCTTGCTAGTAGGTATAAAGCTTCTAGGTCATTAACAGCTTGCTTTCTTGATGTCCTATGGCTCAAGTATATGGTATCTTCAAAAACAGTGTCTTATCGAATTCCAAGAGCAATGTCAAGGACCTGTACTGCTTTGAAGGTCAGTGTGACCTAATGACCAACAGCGCACAAAGGCGCGATAACCCACATCTGATACTGGGGCTTCTGTTTTTGGCCTGTGTTCCCAGGAGAGGCATTATTCTCCACCCCTCATATAGGGAAACTCTACTTAAATACTTTGTTTAGGTTATCTTAGTGTGTGTGTGTGTGTGTGTGTGTGTGTGCGTGCGCACGCACGCACATGCATGTATTCTGCCTGCATGTATATGCACCATGTACATTCCTGGTATGCATGGAGAGCAGACGAGACTGCCAAATTAACTGAAACTGGAATTACAGAATGTTCTGAGTTACCATGTGGGTGCTTGAACCTGGGTCCTCTGCAAGCACAATAAGTGCTCTCACCTGCTGAGCCATCTCATCTCTCCAGGCCCTAAAAATCTTTTTATATATGTATATTATGTATTTTAGGAATTGTCTAATATATTGAGTTTTTAAATTGCGTTTTCAAAGCTATTTAGAATTTCTTCTCTTTCCACCCTTCTTCTACCCAACTGTCACATTCCTCACCCCATTCACTCTCTCCTTCCCCTAGGTCTTCCCCTTTCTATCATTTGGGTTCTGTCCATCCTCTCCCCTTGCAGTACCCACCGCCACGCTATCCCAGGATCACATTCTAGTTCCCTGACATCTGCAGGCACTCTACTTTAATCCCATGCATCGAAAAATTCAAAGTCAGGGCAATATACTGGAGAGAGCATACATTGGTTGCTCTTCTGAATCTGAGTTACCTCACTCATAATGATTAATTCCAGCTCTGGCCATTTACTTGTAAATTTCATAATTATTTTTAACAGCTTAATAATAATAATAATAATAATAATAATAATAATAATAATAATAAATTTTATATATGAACCACATTTTCCTTATTCACTCATCAGTTGATAGACATCCAGGCTCTTTCCATTTTTTATGTATTGTGAATGAGACAGTAACAAACATGAGTGAGCAAGTATCTCTACAGTAGGTTATAGAATCTTTTGGGTATATGCTCAGAAGTGGTACTGTTGAGTTTAGATTTTTGAGAAACCTTCACACTGATTTCCATAGGGTCAAATTTTCCAGTTTGTACTCTTACCAAGAATAAGTATGTTTTCTCCTTTCTCCAGACTTACATATTTGTTTTCAATTATTTTATTTATCTTACTTGTTCTGTCTGGAATACGATGAAATTCCATAAAGTAGTTTTCCTTTATATTTCACTTATGGCTAAGGATGTTGAGAAGTTAAAAAAATATTTCTTAGCCATTTGTATTTTTTCTTTTGAGAACTCTGTGTAGTATCCCACTTTAAAATTTGATTGTTTTCTTAGTATTTTGAGTTTGTTGTATAATTTCGACATTAACCCACTATTACATAAATAGCTGGATCCTCTCTAACCCATTGTTTAGGCTGCCTCCTCACTGAGGTGACGACTTTCTTTGATGTACAGATAGTTTTTAATCTTATATGGACCCGTTTCTCAGTGTGGGCATTAATTCCTATGCTTCTGGAGTCTTATAGAGGGAATCCCTTCTGTGCCTGTAAGTACTGTCTTCTCTATCAGATTTAGGGTCTCAGCTTTTAATTTGACCTCCTTGATCTATTTAGCGTGAATTTTTTTCATGATAGGAGAAAGAAAGGTCTGGTTTCATTCTTGTACGTGTAAATTTTTAGTTTGACAAGCACCATTTGTTGGAGATGCTGACTTTTTCCAATGTGTATTGCTGCCATCTTTGTAAGCATCAGGTGCTTACAGGGGCATGATCTTGCATTTTGATCCTTAATTTTACTTAATGTTTCTGTTCTTGTACCTTGCTATTTTTATTGCAATGTCTCTGAAGTATAACTTAAAAATAGGAATGGTGAAACCTCCAGCATTTTTTGTTTGTTTGTTTTTAAAAATTATTGAGGAATGTTTTAGCTGTCCTGGATCTTTCATTTTTTCATTTTAACGTTAACTTTTTTTTCCTGTTTCTGTGAAGAATTGCATTGGAATTTTGATGGTAATTGTACTAAATATAGATTGTTTTGGTAGGATGGCCATTTTCACATTAATCCTACCAACCCATGGACACGAGAGATTTCTCTGTCTTCTGGTGTCTTCTATTTCTTTGGTGTTTTGCATTTTTCATTGTATAGGACTTTGCTTAGCTCAGTATGCTTATCTCTGTTATGTAGGAAGACTGGATTTTTGTGGGTTAATTTTGTATCCTGTCACCTTGCTGAAAGTATTTATCAGATGTAGGAGATCTCTGATGGGGCATTTAGGTTCTTTTGTGTATAGAACTGTATCATCTACGAACAGGGATTTGTTAAAAGTATTTACCAGCTATAGGAGATCTCTGGTGGGGGCATTTAGGTTCTTTTATGTATAGAACTGTATCATCTACGAACAGGGTTACACTGGCTTCTTCCTTTCCTTTTCGTCACCACTTACCTTACTGCTCCAGCTCAGACTTCAAGCACTATATTGAATGCGAATGGAGAGTGCGGATATCTTTGCCTTGCTTGTGAGTTTAGTAGACATGCTCCATGTTTTTCTCCAATTAGAATGCTGCTGATTGTGGGCCTGTTGGATATTGCCTTTATTATCCTGAGATATCGCCCTTGTATTCCCCAATTCTTTGTAACTTTTAGCAAGAAGGGATGTTGGATTTTGTCAAAAGCTTTCTTTACTTCTGAAGAGATGATCATGTATTTTCTGTTGTTTGGTATGTTAATGTGACACATTATATTTATTGATTTATATATGTTGAACCAATCTTGTAACTCTTAGCTAAAGGCAACTTGATCATGGTGGGTGACTTTTTGTTTGGATTTGGTTTGCAAGTCTTTTATAGAGAACTTTTGCATTTATTCTCACCAGAGAGATTATTGTATAATTTTCTTTCTTCGTTGTTGTTGTTGCATCTTTATCTTCTTTCCTTTTTCTATTTTATGTCATAGTTTGAGAAATATTACTTTTAGCTCTTCTTCACTGGTCTCATAAATTTATGGGGGGAATCCGTCTGGGCTTGAGATTTTTTGGATTTTGTTTAGAAGGTTATTGCTACTTCAATCTCATTGTTTGTTTATGTCTTCTTGGTTTACCTCTGGTAGGTCATATACAATAAAAAATCATTTCTTTTAGGTTTTCCAGTTTGGCGGAATATAGGGTTGTGATATGTCTTCAAAGTCCTTGGATTTCACTGGTGTACACTGTACCATCTCCTTTTTACAAATCCTAGATTCATTGATTTGGATCCTCTGCGTTTCTTTCCATTATTTGGGCAAAGGGTTGTCAGTCTTAATCGTTTCAAAGAACCAGCAGTTAGTCATTGATTCTTTGTGTTGTTGGTTTGTTTCTATTTCATCAGTTTCTGCACTGATCTAGGTTATTTCTCCCTGCATCCTGCTTTGAGATAGTGTTTGCCCATATTTTTCGAAGGCCTCAAAGTATTAAGGTACATTATTGAATTGCTTCCTTAGGCTCTCTCTCTGATTTTTTGATGTACTTGGAACTAAACCTTCCCTCTCAGGGCTGCCTTCATTGTGTAGCATAGATTTATATATTGTGATTTCATTTTCATTTAGTTCTTTGGATTTGTGATTCTTCTATTTTATTTGTACAATGGTCTATTCATCATTAAATAATGTGCTAACTTTCCATAACTAGTTTTTGTAGTATCTATTGCTATTGGTTTGGAACTTTGTTTTATTGTGGTCAGATCAGATACAAGGGGCATTTCAGTTTTCTGGTATTTGTTGAGACTATATTTTGTGTCCCAGCACTTGATCTATTTTAGTAAAGGTTCCATGGGCTGCTCAGAAGAATTTGTAACTAGTTGTGTATGGATTATTCTGCAACTGTCTGTTAGGCTCACTTGATCTGGGATGTTGTTTAGCTTTATTACTTTTCTGTTTTGTTTTTTGTTTGTTTGTTTGTTTTTCTGGATGATGAGTCTATTAGGGAATGCAGGGTGTTGAACTTGTGCACTGCTAATTTGTAGGATGGATCTGTTGCCTTTTTTTTTTTATCTAGTAGCATTTGCTTTATGCAATTGGGTGTCACTGAGTTCGGTCTATATTTGTTTATGATTATAATATCTTCACAGATTGTTGCCTTTCTTACTATGAGGTCAACTTCTTTATCTCCTGTGTTGAGTTTTGGTTTAACATTGCATAGTGAAGTTTGAACTTAGATCTCACTGATTTGAAAACATCAGTTGTTTTGTGGTTATTATAAATTGAATCGTTTTTTTGGGAAAAAAAGCTTTATTGAAATTCACATACAATAAAATTCACCCTATTTAAATACACAGTGATTTTTGTTTTTATTATGTCTGTAGAGGTCTTCAATCATAACAGCTAGGTTTGGAACAGTTTCATTATCCTCTAGGACTCTGTGCTCTTCAGCTGTCACTTCAGAATGTTCTACCACTGTTTGTACTCCACTTCCAGCCTTATATAACTAGTATCCTACTTCTTATCACTATAGACTTACCAGTTTTGGGCATCTTATGTAAGTGAACCACAGATATGTGGTGTTTTAAGATGACTTTCACATAGTATAGAGTTTTCTAGGAGTCGCATGCTACATCCTCCTCTAGGATACTATTCTTTGTTTCTTTTTTCTTTTTTTCTTTTCTCTTCTCTTCTCTTCTATCTTTCTTTCTTTCTCTCTCTCTCTCTCTCTCTCTCTCTCTCTCTCTCTTTCTTTCTTTCTTTCTTTCTTTCTTTCTTTCCTTCTTTCTGTTTTTTTCGAGACAGGGTTTCTCTGTGTAGCCCTGGCTGTCCTGGAACTCACTCTGTAGACCACATGGCACACACCTTTAATCCCTCTGTTTCTTAATGCAAAAGGAAAATCTTGTATCCATTTATGTACCTTAAAATAGTGTATGCATGTGTGTATGTGTCTGTGTGTCTTTCTGTGTTTTTGTCTGTGTAGTATTTTTCTGGTGTATGTTTATGGATTATGTAGTTACCCACCTGCAAGTGTATACTTAGCTGATGTCATAGGAATAGCTGTTTAGTTCCTGACTTTAGTTTTTGGGGAGGAGGAGCAATAAACCTTTCTGTCAGTAAAATGATACATAACCTTGCAACTTTGTTTCCCAAGTATGGTAGAAGACATTTAACACTGTTTTGTAAAGTATGAGTAACTATTTTAAACCTTCATGTTTCCCTGTAAAATAAAATTTAAGTAGGTGGTTGGAGAAACCCTAAATGTCATTTCTTATGAAAGAATGGCCACTCTGCCAAATATAATGTAAAAATTACAGTAGTTTTAGATGTCATATACAAAGCTTATATAAGATATAGGAAACCAAATAAATTATTTTAATTAAAGAAATATCAAAGTCATAAATGAGTATGTATTTCTGTTAAAATATTATATGTACTAAGTATTCGATGTACATGCTTGCTGCATTAGTTACTTTTCTTTTACTATGATAAAACACCATGACCAAGGAGGAGTTTATTTAGGCTTACGGTTCCTGAGTGTTAGAGTCCACCATGGCAGGGAGGCATAGCAGCTGGAGCAGGAGGCTGAGAGCTCACATCTTGAACTTCAGATAAAGGAATAGACAGTAAGCTAGAAACAGTGAAGGCTTTCAATCTCAAATTCTGTCCTCTGTAACATGGCAGCAAGCTGTGCCTGAAGACAGTATTACCACCAGCTGGGAACCAAGTGTTAATGTGTTTGAGACTATGGGCAGCATTTATAACTCAAACCACCACAGTCTACTTCCTGGCCTCCATAGTCGCATGGCCATAACATAATGCAAAATGCATTCAATCTAACTTCAAAAGTACCCACAGTCATGGTCTCAACAAAGTTTAAAAGTCCAAAGTTCAAAGTCTCTTTTGAGACTCAAGGCAATCTCTTAATTGTAACCCCCTAAAAAAGTAAATGACATGTTTATAACATATAATGTCATGGAATATACATTACAATCACCAAAAAGAATAATTCAGGAATAGTGAGGAAATGCTGGACCAAAGCAAGACTGAAACTCAGCAGTGCAAAGGCCAAATCCTATGGCTGTGTGACCACTCTCTAGGATTTAGATGACTCTGACCTTCCAGCTTTGCTGCCTGCAACATCTTTTTATTAAACTGGTCCCACTCCCTTTGTGAAGCTCTCCTTGGCAAATATTTCATTATTTTGGCACGTTTAACATCTTGTCATTTCTAATACAACCCAGACTTCTCTTTCATAGGTTTATGCAATGGCCTCTCAGAGTCTTCATCCAGGCACTTCCCTGCCAGGAACATACAGCTTGGCTCTCGAAGCCATGGAGTAAGATTCTGTGACCTTAGAAGTTGGAGGGTTGCTCTGAGGGTACCTATTCCAGCTAAAGGCCTCCCCTTAATGGGACTGAGCTTTGCATCTCTTCCAGCACAAGGCTTAGCTGCAATATTGCTTAAAGAGTGCCGCTTTTTCCTCTTTAAACTGTACAGTGTGTGTGTGTGTGTGTGTGTGTGTGCGTGTGTACTTGTGTAGGTAGGTAGGTATGTAGGTGTCATCTGTCTCTCTCTTTCTCTCTGTTCCGCTCTTATTTATATTTTTGCATTACCTACTCTTTAAATTGTAAGCCTGTGTAATTGTCGTCTTATAACAACCACTCCAGAGATTCAATGTTATGTTTCCTTGAAATAGCCTTTGTCAAAGGAATTAGACCATTGCCTTTAAGGTTAGACTCAGACAAATTCTTAGGATATGGGCAGATGGCATCTAAAGGCTTTGCCAAAATACCACACAAATAACCTCTGGCCATCTTTCTAACACTGCTGTTCCTTCTGAAATATTGTTTCCCTCTTGTGTAGAGCCTCCATGGTCTGCATGGCTCTTAGCACTACTGTATTCCAAGATTCCTCTAAGATGACCCATCACGGTCTGCTCATAGCATCCAACCGTCTTTCTAGTGCAGAGCTCCAGATCTTCCATGTTTCTCCAAACACCCCACCTCCTGGTACCACCTTCCGTCTTAGTTACTCTTCCATCGCTGTGATAAGATACCACGGACAAGACAATGTACAGAAGAAAAGAGTTTATTTGGGTTTATGGATCCAGAGCAGTGAGTTTGTCAAGGGGTGACAGCCAGAGGAGAGAGCTGAGAACTTGCATTTAGAACCGAAAGCAGAGTGCAAACAGCAAAATTAAAGCGATGGAAGTTTTTAACCTCAAAAATGTCCCCCAGTTATATGTATGTCCTCCAGCAATGTTATACCACCTAAGCCTCCAGAAACAGTGGCACCAACTGAGGCCCAAACATTTTGATGCTTGAAACAATTGGTGTCATTTCTCATTCAAACCAGCAAAGTTGAAAGATCAAATTATAGAGGAGATTCAGAAAAGATTAAAAATTATAATGCTATATATACATTGAAATCACACATAGTGTGAACATGAGCATACTATACATGCTTTTGTGACTTTTCCTAACTGTGTGTGAAGATCACACATGTACTATGTATGCTTTACATGTTTTACATGTCTGCTGGCACATGGGTGTGGAGTTCCAAGGTTGACACTGGATGTCTTACTCTCTCACTCTTCACCTTAAATATTGTCAGGATTTCTTACCTCCTGTTGCAGCGAGTCTGTCTACGCTCCTTGCTTTTGAGATCCTGTCCCTGCTTCTGGAGGGTAGGATTACAGTTGGGTTGGGTTGCTATGCCCACCTGGTGTTCACATGGATGTTATAGGTTGGAATTCTGGTCCTCATGTTTCTGTGGAAAGTGCTTTACTGAGCTGTCTTCACAAACCACCTGTTATTTTAAACTAACAGTTTGTCAGGGGCACCATACTGTTTTGATTGTCTGTTTTGGCATCTAATTGAATGAGCACATGGATATAATATAGTTAATGAATTTCAGATTGTGGGATGCTGATTTTAGTTATCACTATTAGTATAATTTTTTATAGAACACATTTTGATAAATGATTTCTTAATCCTTGAAGTACCTTTATTAGCGATTTGCCCTCCTACCTTTTTGGAGGTGCAAGCAGGCAATTATATTAAAAAATATTGGCGTGGGGAAAAAGCATTTTTCTATATACAATAATTAGTTAAAAATAAACAGCAGTTTATTTTAAACTTCGGATGGAGGAATAGTAAAGGTTTTCCTGGAAGTAAAATGAGAAAAGCGACGGGGGCTTTCCTTGTTGTCCTTTACCACAGGATGCCAAGGCCTGTTTTCATTTCTCTCCTGTTCCTCCCCTCCCCTCGTGTGTCCTCCTCCTCTTCCCGTCTTCTTTTTAATGCTCCTTCCCATGGCAAATAGACTCTCGTTCTCTCTCTTGCTTACTAGCAGCTGCTGCATGCTTTCTCAGAAGGCTCCTTCATCACCGCTGTAGCACAGATGTTTTTCTGGTACTTTCTGAAATACTTAATTGCATTGTTAAGGTATTGAGAATAATTTCACATGGCATTCATAGCTCACTTAGATTTGTGGAATTTTTATGGAAGTTAAAATTTGAAGTTTTAGTATTTTCTTAAGAGCAGCTTGGTTTTGTTTTGATCTTAAAAAGACTTGGGTATAAGGTATTAGCATTTATGATTTGTAGTGAAGAGTTCATTAAAGAGATGTCTGCAAGCTACTGTGCCTGTGGGAGGAAATGTCTTTCCTTTATAAATGATTTATGTATTTATTTATGTGTCTTCATGTGTACGAATGTGTGTCCCTGCATGAGTTTATGCATACCATGTGTATGCAGGTACCTATGGAAGCAAGAACACGTACAGTTCCCTGGAACTGGAGTTGTACGTGTTGTGGGTGCTGGGAACTGAACCCAGAGGCCCTGCTAGAGACATACGTGCTCTTAACTGTCGAGCCATCTCTGTAGCCAAGGGTTGAATGACTTCCTAAGGGAGAGGCAGCTGTGGTTGGTTTAAACTGACTCTTTCCCCAGAACTTTAATTTCACTGTGTCCTCCTCACACGTCTGTATCTACATGACATCATTCTTTATCCCCTCTCCATTTTCACCATTTACCTCTCCACCTTATAAAAGGACGCTGGTCTCTATTCATTGTCAGTGCTTTCTGGTTCTCTACTGTGACCTGCAACAGTGCCAAGGCATCAGAAAGCGGGTAATGCAAAGAAGTAGTTTTAAATCAAGTCACCATCTCTACTGACATTATTGCCATGTCTGCATTTGTATTATTTCTGTCTAATGATTATTTTGTAATATTGCAATATATTTATGTCTTAATTGTGTGATCATTGTGCAACTCAGTTTAAAAAGCACCTGAGTCTTATGGTGTTAGAAAATGAAAAACAAATAGATTGATTTATATACACATTTTTATGGCAGGGACATTGGACAGGTGATCCATAGCAGGCTTTCACCCACGAAAATGTCTTTGGAGAAAACTGAGAGGAAGTGGAATGAAAATGCAGGTTCTTAAAGGAAAATAAATAAATACACACACACATACACACACATACATGTATATATATACATACATACACACACACAGATATATATATCTTTAGTATTTTAAGCTCTTTCAGGCATTTTCTATATATTATAAAATGGATGATTGTAGATCTTGCAATGACATTTTATCTCACAGTATAAACATAGTAGACTGTTTTAGCAGTTTTATATTAAACTGGCAATATTTACCATATATTAGCAAATAAGTCTGTCACAACCTTCAAATTCATGTAAGATGCCAACTTGTGAAAAATTGTCAAGACTCTCAGAAATTCCATGAGCACAAATAATTCCTCACTGAGCTCTATTATGCTGTGATAATAACTTTTCTTGTACAGTCAAATTGGTGTATTAGAAATTACACAGGTCTGGGAACGTTGGGCACGTAAGTTCTCCCACTTTATCTCCTCCATGGTCACATATCTGACATCAGCTCGCTTCTCATTTTGTACTGTGTATCTAATGGGTGACTTGCGCAGTTACTTTGCACCCGGAGTTCTGTAACGTGTGTTCCTGCATCAGCCACTGCCACCTCTGAGCTTCTTGAAGGTATGAAGTGTATTCTAGCAACCAATGTTTTCTCTTCTTCCTCTCACAGTGTCCCAGCTTAGTATCCGCTACACAGCACTTGTTCGATTTGTACTCCTCAAACTGATGAGGCACAGGCAAAGCATTTTGAGTCTTAGGAAAATATTAGCTATTCTTAACTTGTTTTACTCCTTAGGATTTAAAGTGAAAGCTTTCTCATAAAGTATTTACTTTATGTGAATAATTTAAAAAGTTGTTACTGCCAAATAGTATAAAGAACTATTAGAACTTTAGGGGATTTAAAAACCTTTTAGTGGTGCTTTTTAATTGTATTTGTATATTAAGCATGTTAAACATCTCACCTGACTATAAGAAATGGCTTAGAAATGATAATATTCTCCTCTTTAGATTCCAACATGAGAATAAAAGTTTTGACATTATCTTCATGCCTCTTGTAAGTGAAAGAGTGTAATTAATGTTTGAGTTTTAGAATTCATGGACAAATTGACTTCTTTATGGTGTAGAAACCATAGAGTTTCCCACTACTAGAATTCTTCTAGTAAAGTCTAGAGCTTATTGCCTTACCTATAATTTCCTGTTTTGAAATTCTAAGGAAAATCTATTAATGCAGTTGAGTATGTTTAACTCAAAGTATAGTTTAATTTCCTTCTTTTCTTCCTTCTCCTCTTCCTCTTCTTGTTCATTTGCTTTTGCATTTTTGAAACAGGTGTTATGTAGCCATTGCTAGCTTGGAACTCAGTGTATACCAAGTTGGCCTTAAGGTCTGAGAGATACACCTCCTTTCTTATTAGGAGTTACTATCAGCCATGAGCTGATTAGAAACCAGGACCCTTAGGCTTTGCCCCACACCTAATGATCAGATACAGTATTATAACAAGATCCCTTCCCCAGTGGAGAGTCAGGTCATGCATGTGGTACACTCCAGGCATCCATCTAATTTAATTGTGAACTTATCTCTAAATAACAATCACATATTGTAGTTTCAGGGATTGGTGAACTATGGCTACCTGGTCCAATCCAGTCCACTATCTGTTTTTATAAACAAAATTCTTTTGTATTATAGGCATATCCATTTGTGTATATAGTGTTTTGAGCTGTTTTCATGCTATAAGGGAAGAGTCCAGTAGCCATGACAGCAATACTTGGCAAATGTATGGCTCTTAAATTCTGAAATATTAACCTTCTTTCCTTCGCAGAGAAAGTCTTATGATAGATGCTGATTGGTCTTTTACTTATTCATCAACAAATTTTGTGGGGAAATGCTGTGCTGGATGGAACAAAAAACCTTGTTTACATTTGTAAAACTTTATTTGAGGAAACATTTTTTTTTGATTCCCTGGCTTTTTCAAACTGAGGAAAAACTCAATTCCTAAAGAAGCCTGTTAATTTCCCTCCTTTGGCACTAGTAGGTAATAGATTTTGTTCTTAAATCAATCTTCCTTAGGAGGAGATTGCATCTACTAGAAGGGGCAGTGTTTGTTTCCTTGTTATTAGGAGATACAGATAGCACTGTCTGTGTAAGTCAGCTACTCTGAGCATTTATACACAGAGCATGAGATAGCATCTGTGTGTGTATAGATGGGGTGAAGAATCACCTCCATTGGACACAGAGTCACCCTAAGTTTTGGTTAGTCCTTACTGCTTATTTAGAAATGTAGTTGTGTAATTTCATCTTTTAAAGTTATTTAGGCTTAATAAATATATCAGGGCATCATCTGTTCAATGTTTAGTTGTTTTCTACAATATTTTTGGAGGCTCTGAAGTGACTGCTTAACTTATCAAATATTTGGCCGGGCAGTGGTAGTGCATACCTTTAATCCCAGCACTTGGGAGGCAGAGGCAGGAGGATCTCTGAGTTCGAGGCCAGCCTGGTCTACAGAGTGAGATCCAGGACAGCCAGGGCTACACAGAGAAACCCTGTCTCGAAAAACCAACCAACCAACCAACCAACCAAACAAACAAAAACCTTATCAAATATTTGTAGCACATAGCACATCAATTTTCAACATGAAAACTCAGACCATATGTCTCAATTTGTGTGCTCATTATAGTTTTCTATTTTAAAACTAAAGTGAATGATGTTTAAATTGCTTGGCCTTCATATGTGTGTGTGTGAGTGTGTGTGTGTGTGTGTGTGTGTGTGTGTGTGTGTGTGTGTGTTTGTATATGTTCTTAATAGCCTAGATTGGTCTTCAACTGATGGTCTTCCTATGTTAATCCCTGGAGCACTGGGATTTATAGGCTTGTGCCTGCCATCATGGCCAACTCTAGGTGGATGATACTTCGTTCTTGTGCTAGAAAATACTTAATGTCCATTACTTTCAATTCTTTATTTTCTGGACAAACTTACTATAGTTGTGGTTGGGTTCTTTTTGGTATGTGGGTAGGTAGGTCTTAAGCTATAGTGATTGAATTTCTATTTTCCTTTGTTCACTTTGGAGTTTTACCTTCATTTAAGAAAAAAAAACAAAAAACAAAAAACAAACAAACAAACAAAAAACCAAGGAGTAGATGGCCTTAAAAAAATCAGGGTAAGGAGGTGGTTTTGGCGGTTACAGGGCTTGCACTGCAAACCTGATGATCTCAGCTTTATTCCTGCATCTTACAAAAAGCAGGAAGTGCTGAGTTGCATCTGCAATCCCAGAATTCTGGAAGTGAGCTGGGAAGCAGTGACAGGAGAATCTGCTGGAAACTTGGAGGGCCAGCTAGCCCGGAGTGTAGAGAGCAACAGCAACAGGAGAGACCCACACTCAGCAAGGTAGGAGAGAACCAGGTCCCCAAAATTACCCTCTGACCTCTACATGTGCACTGTGGCATGACCCTCAATAACACACACACACACACACACACACACACACACACACAATTGAACACATTTTTACCATGGGTTTTGTATTAAATGAGTGCGTACCAAGAAGTAGATAATTAGTTCTGATAGAATCTAGTACCAGTAAAAGGTGAGTGTGCTCAGGACTTCCCTATGCCTCTTGCTGTTCCTACAGAGAAGTCGGTTGAGTATATGTTAGAAGAGTTTGTTCCGTACAGGAACGTGTTTCATGAAACTGCAGTTTCTCCTTCTGGGATATAGAAAAGAAACCTGATTAAAATCTGCCTGGCTGAGTTATGTGTTATAGTCATGTAACTTGATGTTTTTGTGGGACTCTAACAGAGGGAGTGGAGACTGTTTCTGATGCTTTTGCCAGCTCTTAGGACACTTGTCTTCCTATTGTGTTGCCTTATTCAGCCTTAATATGAGCGGAGGTGCCTAATCTTACTGCAAATTGGTATGCCATGTTTGATTGATATCTCTTAGGAGGTCTGCCCTTTTCTGAAGGAAACAGAAGAAGAGTGGATGGGAAGGGGCTAGGCAGAGAGAAAGGAGGAATAAAATATATGAGTGAATAAATAAATCAAAAGAAGTTGTCCTGGCCCCTGAGCTGGGAGCCCCTCTACTGACTCCTTAGTAGATTATTCTGTTCCTTGAAAGACTTTCAGCTCTTGCTTGTGTAACGTGCACACTTTTCCACCTCTTCAGGTATCAGAATGCTTAAAAGGTGCACTTCAAAATGCTGAGTTGTTTCTCTGAGTAGCTTTGGAAATGGGACAGTGGTGTTGGGGCTTGTTCATAGAATATGGTAGAAGCAAATAACTTTTCATCAGTTAGTCATGGTGGGATTTAGAAATGTGCATCTGCGTTCTTTGCCATGAACAGAGCAAAGGTTGAACAGATGTAAGAGAGAAATCATTGGAATGATGTCTTTAGATTGTGAGAGACTTAGGAAGCCACTCTGCGCTTGTACTGATTTGTGTCTCTTTTCCATAACCCTGCCTTCCTGATTAACTAGTCTCAAACAGTAAAGCACTGAAATTGCATAAATAAACTCCTGTTAGCCATTTTAAAACTATTTATAACCTTTAAGCCCATATTCCTGGGGTGAGGAGTGCTTTCCCCCCATTGTTTCTGTCCCATCAATTGTGTGTCTTTCGCTTCCTCTTCTCCCTGCTTAGTGTACTTTGGTAACAGAAGCATCCTGTTTTATGAATTGTGTGTACTGAATTGGCTTAAGAGGGCTTCACTATGTGATGGTGGCTTGAGTCCTTTAATTGTAAAGGCAGTTTCTTTTACCTTCATTATGAAAAGGGCACACGAGGCATTTTCCATAGTCTAAAGGTTTTTATAAAGCTTTCTCACTGTTGGAGTAAAGAATCAGGACAAAAGGAGTAGGCTGCTCTCAGGAATTTCTAGAAATAGCTTTTGAAAGTAAGATTAGGAGATAGCACTCTGTTCTGTGTGCAGGAACAAAGTAATTTTGCAGCACAGGAATTAAGAGCAAAAGCTCCTATGCTCCTGGGGTTCGTTGGTTCCCCGCATTGCTTATATAAGAGCAATAACCATCTTTTTCATCACGTGAAGCACATTTGTATGCAGTTGTCTCTGCGGCCTTTACTGTCCCCCTCACACTATCCAAAGAGCAGGTGTTACTAGCATTGTTTCCATTTTGCAGCTGGGGAAGCAGACAGAGATTAATGGCTGCCATACTCACACAGCTATGGAATGGGAAAGCCTGGGGTCCCCTCCTCTAATCCCATGTTCCTTCTGCACTTCACTTCACAGCTTCTTTAATCTTTACTCTCCGTATTGCTACAGTTGTAGAAGACGAACACAGGAAAAGTATCATTTTGTTTCCTCAGCAATAAAATATGCATAATGAAAGCACTTAGCATGGGATGAGTCACTTCTCAGACAAACTCAGTAAGTCATTTGTACATAGGTATTAACTTGCTGTCTGCGTGCGATTTGTAGGTAGGTATTGTGCTGGCTAGATTTTATGTACTTACCTTTTCCTTGTTTCTCCCTTACTATTGAATGGCGGGTTTAACACTTCTGGATGGCACTTTCCACTTAGGATTTTACTTCACAGTTGTCTGGTTTGTTAGCTTTAAAAAGTCTGTTGTTTTAAGCTGCTCCTTGACAGGTAGTATGGGTTTTCTTCTGTTTAGCTTTGAAGACGGTCTCTTTGTTTCTGTCATTTAACAATCATAGTGTTAGCAGCAGCAACAACCTTTTATCTTAAGAGGGAAGCTAGAGGTTTATGTTTTTATTGACTCTGGGCATTCTTAGCCATTATTTCTTTAGTGCTTCTTTTCTGTTCTTTTTATAACCCTTAGTGCCAAAATGCTATGGAGAAGTTAAAAAATAATATGGAAAACATATTAAGTAGAATGGAGTGATTCTCAGTGAAAAGTGCAAATATGTGTTGCAACACGATGGACCTTGAAAACAGCATCCTGAATAAAAGGAGCCAGCTATCAAAGACCACATGCTTTTGGCTTCCACTTACAGGGAAAGTGGAGTACAGGCAAATCAGTAGAGATAGAAGGTGGAGTTCTGGGTCCTCAGGGTTGGGAAGGCTCGGAGAAAATGGAGAGTAAGAGTGAATAGTGATTAGAGGAATGATGACCAAGATGGTTTCACACTGATTGTGGTGCTCAGAGAAGTATGTGCTGAGATCGCTTACCTGGGGCAATTGTATGTGGATATGTGGATTATTTCCTTCAAAAAGTCTCATTAAATTCATGCAGACTGTTGAATTCCTGTTCATTTCCAACCCAGCCTCTCATCTGAACTGCTTAGTGATGTCACTTAAATATAGTTACCAAAACTGGCCCTGCTGCCCTGCTAGTAACCAGCTGTCAGTTTTAATCAGCTGTCCTCAGGTTCAGTGTTCTCTTCCTGGTCCCCCTCCCATCCCAGGAGTCCGTATGGAGTTTAGCTTTCATGTTCCTAAGTCTCCTCTACCCTTTCTTGGTGCTTCAATCCCATTGGCTTCTGTGATCCTGATGCTTTTAAGGATTCCTGGTCAGTTATTTGGGAACACGTTCCCTAATTTAGGCATATGTGATGACTCCTCATTATTTGACAGGAATATTTCAGAACTAATGTTCTTGTCTTAGTGTGTCCTGCCACGGGAGATGTGTTGTATATTTTATTACTGTTAATATAGACATTGTTCCCCTGTTAAAGGAGATTTATGCCACATTTCTCTACTGTAATTACTGTATTTCATTCATAATTAATAACTCTTGGGGGAGATGCTTTGATACTGTGCATTTGTCTTGTTTGTTCTCAAACTTGTGCACCAAATTTGGCACCTATCAGTAGTAGATGGTACTCCGACAGTGAATCCTGTGGTATTTGCCTGGTAGCAATTTTATTTTCATTGCTTTTACATTATAGTTAGGATTCTTTTATAAGAAAGGGCTGCTCTTCTTCTATATCCATATATTCATTTCTCAATTTGCTATATCAATGAATATCGCCATAATTGTAATATCATTACCTATATTGCTACTTATTCAAAGTGTTCAAGTGCTGACCATTCAGAGAACTTTCAGGTTGGTTACTCTGTTGTCTTCATAAGCCCACATCCTGTTGTTGAACACCTCTCTCCAGTATAAACAGTCTGCTTTATATCCTAGACTGAAGTTTTCACTATCTCAGCCCTGCAGCCAACCAGGATCATTCTGAGATTAAACTCCCTTTTTAAATATTGCTCAGTATTTTTTTTTTTGTCAGCTTTCTGTTGCAGTATTTGTTACTTTAGATGATCAACTTAGAATCAGACTCATGGGGTATTTAGTTCATGACTGACTCTTTTTGCTTCTGGGTTTGTGACAAGGAGCATCGTATTAGGGCTGATGTAGAGACAGTCTTTTCCTCTCACGGCAGAGGAGTGAAAAGGTGAAGGAGGAAGAGACCAGGCCCCCACATCCCACTGTGAGGACAGGATTTCTAAGATGGAAACTTCCCAACATCCCCAATCTGGGGTCAGTTTCTTTGCCATTGGATACATGGGAACTGTTTAAGCTCCAAAGTCTAGCACTGACTTTTACATTTATATTTTATAACATTTATTTCCTTGGGTTGGGCTAGGGTAACTGGCTGTTGGATTAATGATGCCCATGATTCCAGTAAATATTTTATTACATTTTATTTATTTTGTGTGTATGCATGTGTATATACATGTATGGGAGTTGGTGCACATGCCATGTGTTTTGAGGTTAGAAGACAACGTCTGGTTGTTTATTCTCTTCTTCTATCCTGTGGGTCCTGGATGTTAAACTAAGATTGTCAGAGTTGGACAGCAGGTGCCTTTACCCTCCAAGATGTCCGACCAACCCATTTCTTTTTAAATTTCTTTTTCTTTTAAAGGAAAGCTTCCATGTAGCCTAGTATTTTGAGGCTCCATGCAGCCAGTGGCAATTGGCCGAGCCATCTAGCTGGCCCTCTAGTCTTTAAGTTTTTAAATTCCAAAACCTTTAGATTATTATTTTTAAAATTTGCCACTTATTTTCCATTATGTCATGTTCTTCCTTTGGATTGTAAACAACTTACCATTATTTCTTTTAAATGTTTTTGCTTTTACTTGTTTTATTATACTAAGATCTTAGAATGAAATCCTTTGCTTTTGGTAGTTCGCACTCACGATAGGCTCTATCACTGGTTAATTTTATCTTTCATCATGAACTGATTTTTAGGTGGGCCTGTTTTTATATTTCTACGAAGAATTTTGGGGTATGCATTTCAGACTTCTTTCAGAGTGCTTCAGGTGCCTCAGCTCACTGCCATTTCTGATGTCATACTCCCTGGTGTCCGGGTTTCTAATCCAACCTCTAAACCAGGGATGGTCCTTCCAGGTGCTGGTCTTTAAGTGGGAGTCTCAGGCCCTACTCCTTATCTTCAGTAGGATGAAGCTCACATCTCCTATTTGCATGAATATTTAAAAGAAGTTGTTAGCTTGCAAAACTGACAACTGCATAAAATACATGTATGCACATGCAAGTATATACCGATTTATTTCTGCCCTATTTATTTCGTATCCCCTTCCTACAATTTCCCCCCTGTAAACTCAACTACATATTTTAGAAATGAAAAGAAATCAGTTTGGGTAGTAATTGTGACTCAAGACTGTAATCAACATTAGGGACGCTGAGGCAGAAGGATTGCCATGAGTTCAGGACCAGCTCAGGCTACATAGGAAGTTTCTGTCTCAAGAACAAAGCAAGACAAATCACAAAGCAAAAAGAAGTCAGTTTATATCGGAGACAGATTAGTTATGGGTTAATGAACAACAGAGACAGAATAAACCAGCAAAAGCCAGACTAATCTGAAACAGCTCAACTGGTTAAGCAACCAAGAGGGTCATATCTGCAAGGTTCAAGGAGAGCCATATAGCATGGAGGTATTAGGCTGACGCCAAGTAGTCTTGAGGCTAGGTCTGTCATATCCGATCAAGAATGGTCCAGTTTGGGAAGCTCAGACGGCTAGGGAAAGCTGCTTTGCCAGAGGCTTGTCTATTCTTGTTTGTGGGTACATCTTGCTTACATGTAAGGCCCTGCTTTATATAAGGATTCTAGAACATTGTCTCATAGTTTATGAAAAGAGTAGCTTTATAGGCATTATTTTTAAAACTTTCGGTAGAAGAAAGTTTTTGAATCAAAGCTGTGAATATCCTTTCTCCACACTCAGAGAGGACTGGCTCGCGATGTGCTTCTGTAATTGATGGCTAGAGTTTGGTTGACCCCACTAGCTCATCAACATGCTGCTGCAGTGTGAGGCGTACTTTGTCATAGTGTCTGGATTTGTAGAACTGTTTGAGTGACAACCATTGTCTGGGCAGTCTCACACGTGAAAACACTCTTCCCTCTTGTCTGTAAGATGGTTCTCTGTTACATCTTCCCATGAATCCTAGTCAGACACATGTAGGCTATCTCATTTTCACCAGTTCACCCAGGTCTTAATTCTGATGAATGTGCCCTCTTCCCCATTTCCTTCTGTGTTGTAGGTATTGACCCAGGATGTTAGGTCGCAGGCATCTCTGTTTCCAACTCATGTCCCAAGTTCTTTTTTAAAATGAATTAAAGAGATGATTATTTCAATCATCCTTGCTTGGGATTCTTACATTGGCTTGTTTGCTTGGTTTAGGATTTTATTTTATTTTATTTTTTGATATTATTATATAATTATATCCTTTTGCTCACTTCAAACCTTCCCATATACCTGTCCTTGCTCTTTCAAATGAATGGCCTCTCTTTTTTTCGTTAATTGTTAATATATATATATATATATATTCCTAAATATAGAAATATAAAATATAAAAGAATTCCCATACCAGAAGAGGGTGATTAAAGACTCTAAGAAGAGGAACAGGGAGTTTACTGTGAGATTGTGTCTCCTAGAATGCTAGAGAAAACACCCGTAGTCTCACTAACTTGACTGCCTAAACATGAAATGATTGGGACAGCACCAAGAGACCTGCTAACATGATAGCATATAAGTTCAACCCTACACAAAGAACTACTGGCATCTAAGGAACGCTGAGAGTGGGAGAAATAGTCTTCCCCAGGGAGGGGCACAGCAATTGGTTACCCAGCTCCAAGTGGTCAGCCCGGTTCTTTTAATTCCTTGTTCTGACCCTTAGGCTTTAATTCCTGCCCCTCAGTGTTGTGTTGCCTTTAGTGCTTGATGAAGACCAATAATGTCTTACATACAACTGTGTTAGGTCAGCAAAGGACAAGTACCAGCTCGGTGGTCATTGTCTTTTAACACCATAATATCTAGTTGAAAAGACAGTTTCCATACACAAAAATAGCCAGCAATACCAGTGTATAATTAAATGCTAAACCGAGAGGCACAGCAATTAAGTGTTAGAAGTTGAAGGGGAAAAAGGAGGAGTAGAAAGAGGACTTGAATTTGAAGAGCAAACCTTATTGGGGAAGTGTGATTTAAAACAGGTCTTGAAATAGCCAAGATTGGCATTAGGTAGGTGTTTAAGGTCAGTGGTGAGCAGGGGCAATCTGGGAGGTTACTGAGCAGCCCCTTTAGCTCGGGGAGCGGTTAGAAAGAGAAATGAGAGGAGGGGGAGCTGGGGGCTACTTTGACTTGGGCTATAAGATCACCATATGAACTTTAAGTGAGTCACATAGTGATATTATCAAGAGATTTCGCTATAGTAAGACTGTTTCATTTTGTGTTCCTCAACTCTGAAATCTCTGGTGATTTCTTTTCTTTTTCTTTTTCTTAAACTTTGGTCCAAATCCTTTGGTTTTCTAGGAGTTCTGTGACCCACCTGCTTTCCCAGCATGCATACTTTTTATGCCAACACATGGTTTTCATGGCTGGCTTGCTATCTTATGGTGCATCTGCATGACTTCCACCCATTTCTTCTCCAGGTCGCTCTCAAGCCTCACCATTTCTTGACACTCAATGGCAGGATTCCCTCCCCCTGACATTTCTTTCCTTCTTAGATTCCTCTTTCAGCTCTTTTATGTCCAGCATAGGTCTAGTCATTCCAATAACTTAGAATGACATGTTTCACTTCCTTTCTAATACGGCTTGATAAATTCTTCAGCGGACTGAACTGCATTGTATATTGTGTTTCCTTCTGGGTTTGTGTACTGCTTTGGATATGTGCATGTTGCTTTGTGGGTAGCTATTAAGGAATTGCATCTTTTAAATTAATATTAAGTAATATTTTAAAACACTGATTATTTGCAGTACTACAGTTGTATTTTTGTAAATGTGCTTATAGCATTCCTTTTTGGTAATTATTTGTTAGATTCAGATTATGCAGTAGATTCCAAAACAACGCACTTTTTTAGTTTTTAATATTTCATAGAAAATGGAAATTAGAGTAAAACCCATAAGTCCAAGTTTTTCTGGAGGTATTTTTTTCCTGCTCTTATTTCCAGCCATTTCTTTTCCATGGGGGGGGGGAATCTGTATCCTTTAAACATATATTATTCATGTGTCTTTGACATGTCTGCAATTATGACTGCATGTGGCTTTCCCTAAATAATTTATATTTGTAGACAGAGATAAGTTGTAGATATTAATTGCAGTGCAACAGAAGTGATGGGCATTTTAGAAAAATTAATCCTGGTTGAACTCTAATTGGTCCTTTGTTGGCGCTTTTCTTGTCTGTGTCTTAGAATTTTAATAAAATATCTATCAGTGGAAATAATCATCTGTTACAGCTCAAATTAACATTAGGAAGACATTTAAATAACTGTAAAGTCAGACAGTGTAATGACTAGGAGCACTAGTTTAAGGAAATTGGGTCAAGTAATGTAACATTTGCGTTTGCTTCCAGAGTTAACGCTCAGCAGCCTCTTAATCCAAGAGTACTTTAGAAATACTTAAATTATTTATGATAAAATTATCTTATCTCCTTAACATTTTTATAAGGCAATATTAGTTGAGAAGTTTTTGAGTCATATATATTACCCCCATCCCCAGTATTCTGGATGGGGTATATTACTTTTATCTTTACCTTTTTTGGTATATTTCTGGAAGTACATGTTAAAAAATAGGTACACGTGTGTATATACACACATATAAAAATTGGAGTTATGCAGGGAGGATACGCATGCGTGCACGTGTGTGTGTGTGTGTGTGTGTGTGTGTGTGTGTGTGTGTGAGAGAGAGAGAGAGAGAGAGAGAGAGAGAACATGTGTGATGCTGTCATTATTGTGACAAATACCCACAAAAGTGGCTTTAAGGGAGACACTTTGTTTTGCCTCCCACCTGCAGAAGCTCCGCCACACTGTTGTGTTCCTGTAGCTTTGGGCTCTATGGCAGTGTACCATGGCAGAGAAGGCCTGATCATCTCATGCTAGCCTTGGAAGTTTGGGAGGAGGGGGAGGTAGGGAAGAGTGGGAGAGGGAAGGAAGAGCACCAAAGACAAGATACACCCTTTATGAGCACAGCCTAGATGACCCACTTTCTTAAACTGTTGCCACCTCCCAGAAACCTAGTCAGATGAGAACTTATGAGTGGATTAACTCGCTGATGTGGTTAGCATTCTCAGGGACTTCACCCTCCAAGAGCTTTAGGAGCCGCACCTCAAGCCTTGGTGTGTGCTTGGTGGGATGCTTGATATTTAAACCATAACGGGAATCGTTTGGTAACTGCAGCATAGTTGTTAAAAAACAATTTTGTGAGGCAAGTTGCATCTTCAACCCTTTAAATTGATCTAAAACTTTCTTTTTATGGCTACTACCTCATAAAATCTTATCTTCTAGCACTGTCCTTTCTTTCTTCTTATATTGGCACAGAGTACTTTCTATCACTCTGTTCAGGACTGGGGATGGAGCCCATGGCCTCCTCTCTGCTAAGGTGTGCTCTCAGTGAACTCTCCCTAGTACCCTTCCCTTTCCCTTTCTTTTTTTCCTTTTCTTTTCTTTCCTTTTCTTTCCTTTCCTTTCCTTTCCTTTCCTTTCCTTTCCTTTCCTTTCCTTTCCTTTCCTTTCCTTTTCCTTTTCCTTTTCCTTTTCCTTTTCCTTTTCCTTTTCCCTTTCCTTTCCTTTCCTTTCCATTTTGAGACAGGGTCTTGCTACATTGCCCAGGCTGGCCTTTAAATTTGTCTTGCAGCAAAGATAGACTCTACTCGGAATCCTATCACCTAGGCTTCTCAAGCAACTGGAATTACGTGCCTGAACCACCATGCCTAGCCTGTAATACTCCTAACTTATGACTTCATCTGTGTTTGAGGCTTTTGGGGTTGTTGACTTTTTACCTTTGCTTCATAGGTTGTCTGCATTCGCTCCACTTGGAATGCTCTCTCTCCAAAGTTGAGCTGTGACATGAGACCACTCATACTGAAGACTCTGAGTGAGCTGTTCTCTTTGGTTCCTTCCTTAACAGTCAATACAGTTGAATATGAGGTATGTGTTTGCAGCCCACGAAGCTGATTGTTCAGGAAAGGTGTATGATGGGATAACTACTTTTAGAATTAATCCTTCATTTTTACAACTAGTTTACATAAAAGGAGATTATGTCTTTATTACAAGAATTGTCAAGATTTTAAAAGTGTATTTTATGTTAAAAGTAATGTTTCTAAAATAATAGTGGATAATAAAACCATTATTTTAAATGTTTCAAGTCAAAAAGCATAAGCATTAAAACGTATAGAGGCAGGATATATTTTTGCAGTTTTACAAGGTCATGTTTATCATTATAACAGCCTGAAACACCCCTGTGAATCTTTGCTGTAAGGTTCCTATGGTGCTGCTTAACGCTTGCTTCCTAGCTCTTCTTTGAGTGAAATAGTCAAACAATAAAAATTACATTTATGTCTTTACTTTTATAAGCTTCAGTCTCTATTTCTCACCATTACTCCTTTCCTCTGAAAGAGCTATAGAGTATTTTTATTGGCGAATGTCCAGTTTAGTGCATCTAATAAACTGCCATACTTTCAAGATTCTGTAACAGTCCTTTGGGTGTTTCAGATCAGGAGATTAGACAAAAGTATTACAGAATATTTCTAGTCACTTTAAAGATTTATTTTATCTATATGTGTGTGTTCCACCCATGTGCATAAGTGTGCGTTCATCACATGTGCCACATGTATTTGTGTATCTTCAGAGGCCAGAAAAAGATGTTTGATTCCCGGGAGCTGAAGTTATAGATGGATGTGAGCCAGCTACCATGGGTTCTGGGACTCTCATTCGGTCCTCTAGAATAGCAGGAAATGCCTTTAACTGCTGAACTCTTTCTGTAGCCCCATTTCCCACCATTTAAAACCCTGCACAATGAATAAAATCAAATCCATCATTGCTGAGGTTTAGCATCTAGGAATCTGCCTGTACAAAATACATACTGGGTACATAGTTGCCAGGATGTTGCAAGTTTACTTTTATGTATGGGCTTTACTTTTATAAGTATAAGAGAAAATACCTATTCCTTAATACTTTGAGGGAAACCTTTGAGTTGTGACCCTTAGGGTATGTAGTACAACAGTTGTCTTTGTTTCTGGCTATACTACCTGGGCACTCAGTCTTGTTTTGTCCAGAGCCTACAGGGTGATTGACCAAGAGCTAAGTCTAAAATCTACAGCAATGGCATATTGGGCTCATTCATTTTCTGTCCTCAAGGTCAGAAAAACTTACACTTTTGAATGGCTTGTACTTAAAGTTATTGAAATTTTGTTAGGGATTACTTTGTGAAGTGGTTTTTATGTGTTGGTTTTGATGTTTGTAAATGGGTGGCTGGGAAATGCCTTTGACCTAGATTATCTTTCAGATTTTACATCTACTCGATTTGTCTTTACATAGTCAGCATTTTTTCTGTTACTCAGGCAGACTACATTGAGACCATGAACTCATTTCTTTCTTCTAAGTCAGAGTGGTCTGAACAGGAAGTACTCTGCTGGTTAGCTGCAGTACAGACACAGTGGAGAGATTCCGCCCTGCCTCTTCCCTCCAGCATCTGTCCCTTTCTTTCCCTCTCCCTCCTCTTCCTTCTCTGCTTTCTTCCATCTGCTTTTCTCACATTCCATCTTCTTCTCCCTCCCTTCCTCCTCTCCTCTTCCTCTTCCCTCCCTAATCTGTCTGTCCTGTTCTCTTCCTCTTCCTATGCATGCATTAGGTTGCTTTCAATTTCAACTGCTTAGCAATTACTTGGATTGAAGCCAAAGTTACATTCAGTTTCCCTAAAACATTTCTTTTTGTTCCTTCTTTTCCTCTTTAACTTTTCTTTGTGAATTTCATATCATGTAACCCAATCCCACTCATCTCCCCGTCCCTTTGTATCTGCTCTCTGCCCTTGCAACCTGCCCCCCAAAATAAAAAAGAATAATATAAAACAAAAAATCAAATCAAACCAAACCAAACCAAACCAAACCCATCTTTGTCGTGGCAGCTGTGGGGTGTCACAGAGTCACACAGTGTAGCATTTTGTTCACACTTCTTGCTTCAGATGTTCATTGCAATGAACATTGATATGATTCACGGCCTCTGGCTTCTGCTACACCATCCATTCTGACTCCTCACTGGGACTTCTTTTGGATATCCTGCTGTTGCCTGTGTCATGGAGTCCTGTCATGGATCTGCAGAACTGACCCTTTCATATGCTCTAGCAGATCATCGATAGGATAGATATTGGGCTGGGCCAACTCAATGCCCTAGCTCTAGGCTTGCACAGTAGCTGAGTTGGTAAGCCCATCAGCCCTCTTGGGCCTGCATTACTAGGCTGCCTGCACCACTAGGGAGAGCTCTCTAGCACTGTCCCAGCTAGATGAGCTAGGTCACCCAATGCTACAGCCTGCAAGAGGTGGGGCCAGCTCTCCTACCTGCTACAGGTATGAATTGGGGGATGGCATCTCTCCTATGCCCTCAGCACCTCATGGCAGCTGAGGGCAGGGCCAACTCTCCCAAGTTCGTGCCCTTGGAAGCACTTCTCACATCACTTCTATCCCTCATTACTTGAGAGCTTTCAGTTTGTCTGGACTGAACTCCACATGACAGTTCTCTACAGTACCATACCCAGCCATGCAGTGAAACAAAGGCTGTCTCCCAATGTGTCTTCAGACCTTCCTATTTCTTTTATTCATGCTATTCCCTCTGACTAGGCTTCTTTCTTTTCATCTTTAATTTTTAAAATATGCTTTATGAATTGTAAAATTGCATTATCTCATTCTATCCTTAGAGAATTTTCCTCCAGCAGACAACTGCTGCTCTCCAACTTCTTTGTGTGCTTCTATGAACTTGTCTTTTGTTTTATACTACAGGGATATATAATTTTCCCCACTAAACTATAAACAGTGAATCATAGAGTCCACGATTAAATTGGATTATGCTTTTTAAATTGCCTTCCATTAGTTATGGTATATTTATTCATCGACTCAGAATACATTAATTCAAACCATATTAGGCCATAATGGTACTGATAAATAATGGTAGATACTACTTTCAAGTTCTTACTAAAATTGAAGCACTAAGGTTTTAAGAGTCATATCCACTGAAGAAATCATCATTTATTGAATGTCTGATATATGCCAGGCAAGTAACTACATGAAAGTTGGTGTCTAACTCAGGATTTTCCTGCTGGGGGTCCTCACTTTCCTGTTGTACTCCATTGTCCACATCCTTGTCCTTCAAAGTTCAACAACTGGCAAATGAGTGTGGTGGAGGAAGCAACAGACCTCATTAGGGGGACATTCGGGAATGCTGATTTAATTGGTATCCTCAGACTGACGTTGAAGATATGTAATGCTGCTTCCCATTGACGTCAGGGGCATGGGTTTTGTAAAGTTAAGGGGGGAAGAAGAATGGAGTATGAGTCAGAGGGGTCAAACAATAACCTTAACCCTGCCCTATACACAAGGAAGACACTGAGCACCAGCAGGCAAACAGTTCTGAGACTGACTAATTATTCATTAAATAATTGCCATTAAAAGGAACCAGTCGAGTATTTGTGTTCATAGTCTTTGAAATGAAAAAGAGAGAGTGATGGCCATATGACATGTGCAGCTTAACAGGGGATTAACCACAACACGTACTATCATGCACCTGCCATGCATCCAGTTAGAGCGAGGTGGCCTAGGGAAGGGGTCGGGTGGGACGAAGACTAGTGTCACAGATGAGTGACATTTGTAGTGGGACTTAAAAGGTCAGAGACCATGGTCAGCTTTCTAGATGGTGTCATCTTGGCATTTTTAGATATGCATGTGTGTAGATGGTGAATTTGAATGGTTCTCCTTTATGAGTAATGGGTTCAGTCAGTTAATGATGCAATGACTTAAATAATAGCTTAGTTTCTAACATTTGTTATTTCAGATTCTTCAATTTAAGTTGAACCATTTCTTAATTTTTTTTCCTTTGTACTTCCTGATTTTTCAGAATTTTAAAGTTCAAGTTCTCAGCTTCCTCTGGACTCACACTCAAAACAAGGTATTTTTATAGGAATATCAGTGACCGAGAACAAACTGGGGGATTAGCTGTGAAAAGAGACTCAGGATAAACAATTAACTCTTGTGACCTGAAGTTTTGATTTTTTAAAAAGTGGCAATTAGTAAGCTGAGATTTAAAAATGGTTCTCAACTGGTCTGATTAATGATGGCAGATGTGAAGGCTGTTGGCATTACCCCTTGCTTTTATATGGTTCTTTCCCGCCTCTGCTTTGGTCCTTCCACATATGTCTATCAAAAGAAGGCAGAGTACACAGTACAGTCTGTGTGTTTATGTGGCTTCGTGTATGATTGATATATGTGGAGGCCAGAGGACAAATTCAAATGTCATTCCTCAGTCATACCTTTCTTGGCACAAAGTTACTTAGTGCCAGGCACGGAGTACACCTAATAGGCTAGGCTGGCCATGCAGCGAGACCTGGGAACCTGCCTGTCGCCATCTCCCCTGAGATGGGCTCCAGGCGTCTGTCAGCATGCTGGGATTGCTAGAGACACACTTGCCCAGTGGGTGCCTGAGCTTGGACTACACATAGGTCTCTTGTCCTGTCAAACATGGAATTGTCAGACTCTAAATCCTCACAGTCCTACTAAGCCATACTAATTCAGAGGGACCTCAGTAATTAGATAACTTTTGAGGTTCAAATTAAGATAAAACATTGAATGTTTTTGAGACAACTGGCTCAGTTTTATTTTTGTTACTATTAGAGGTGCTTTTCTCCTGAAGAACGCTTGATGGTGATCAGTCATTCTTCCTTCTGCCATAATGAGTTTTTGTTTTTTCGCCTCTCCTACTTGTTTTTTTTTTTTTTTTTTTTAAGCAGTATTACTTTAGAATGAGAAATCGTTTCTTTTCTCAAGTGTCTGGTAAATGTTCTTTTGGACTAAGTAGCTCTTGAATATCAGTAGGATCCTGGCATTGGTTAGAGAAGATTTTCTTGCCTCCTCTAGATCTGGTGTTTGATATCTGTTGCTTTCTGTTTGCCTCGTCCAGGATCCCATTGTAGCAAGTGCTGCATATAAATCTCTGTCTCACTTCAGAGCTGGAGAACACACCATCCTTCACCTGCCAGAAAAGGTAAGGACTTCTGCTGTTTTGCTGCTATCTCTTGATTTTTTTTTTTTTTTTTTCTGAATTACATGACTTCATTTCTGGTCATAGGAGCGAGCTTTTTACCTTATGAGTGTATATATGTACCTCTAGGTGGAACACCAGTGCAGCATAACTTGCCCTTTATTCTTTTTAATCTGTGAAACTGTGAGGTCTTATGCACCATACGTGATAGGTTTGAATCTCCTTGCAGCAGATGAAAGGCAGTGTGGAGCAAATGGAGTTATCTTAAATGACTGGAGCCATGGCTTGCCTGGAAGTTCTGAGCAGCTCTTGGAACCACTTTCTGTCAAGTTCGAGTGCCATCCTGGAGTTCAGTTCCAAGCATGGGCTGACAGATTAATATTTTCTATCTCCTGTGGTGCTAAAGATCTTTATATCTCACAAACAACAAATGCTATAAGGAAAAACTCTTCTTTTTAGTAAGGTGGAAAATGATTTATATGGAATGAAGAAAGTGTTATTTCTTCTTATGGCTCAGCAAAAATATGGCATATCTTAGCTTTTAAAATAAGTAAGTTATTAATGTTGTTATTGTTATTGCAGTGTTGGGGATGGAATTCCAACCTTGTACATGTTAGGCAGTTATATTTACTTTAAACTAAACGTAAGGTCTAGTATCCGATGGACATAGAGGTATATTTCTTTGATCTCAGCACTCTTGGGATGTACAGGTAGGTGGGTCTATATTATTTCTAGACTCGCCTGGTCTACATAGCAGATTTCAGGCTAGCCAAAGGCTACATAGTGAGACTCTATCTTCACAGAAATGAAGAAAAAATTAGTACTTAGCTAATTTAACCAGGTTTAATATATCATGTTAAGGAGTTCAAACTCTGATTTTGCTTTCATTGCCAGTAAATCCAAATACTACAGATGACAAATGAATGCTTTTATGGTAAAAGGTAGTATTGTATTATATGAAGTTACATATAATTTTACCCAGAAATTACCCTGGAGACCAAATGTTGTGAATTCCTTGGCATCTTCAGGCAGAAAAACATGTTTGGCTTTTGTTCTGTGGTAAGTCTTTACAGAGATCAGAAGCTAGCAGGGTCTTAGCCAACTTATTGTTTACTGGATTCAATTGGAGCTACCATGTAAAAGAAGCTGAGCATAAGCTCTTGTGAAACAGAATCTTAAGCAAGGCAGAATTTCCTACACCATTGAGGACTCCCAAGGACTTGACTGGCCAGCTTATCCTGCAGTGGTTACAAGTGGAAAGGCTTACCTAAGGTTTTTATAATGAAAACCAACGGGACTTCAAACTGAACTTTGATTAATTATCCATGTCTGCTTTTAAAATATGTAGCTGGGGTTTGAGAGGTGTCTCACTGGTTAAGTAAGAGAACTGACTGCTCCTCAGACAATCTATGCATAGTTTCTAGCATCCCTATAGTGGCTCAAAACTATCTGTAACTCTAGTTCCAGGGGATCTGACACCCTCTACTGGCCTCCATGGGCACTGTATAGTATGGTGCACTGACATACATGTAGGCAAAGCCATACAGGTACAGTGGTGCACCTAACTCTCAAGAGACTGGACACCCCAGGGAGTTTAGAGATCAGGTGGGGTGGGGGCTGAGGGTGGGAACATCCTTGTGGAGACAGGGGGATGGAGAGAGGTATGGGATGTGGAACAGTCGGAGGGTGGATGGGGGGGATAAAATCTGGAGTGTAAAATAATAAGTAAATAAATAAATAAATAAATAAATAAATAAATAATAAAAGAAAATAAAAATAAAACAGTACTTGGAATTTGGTGTGAAAGCTCCCACCAGCAGATTAGTAAAACACCTTTTATTATGTTTCTAGTAGGCAGTTGCTAATTTAAATCATAGCATAACAAGTACCTCTGATTTTTGCTGTTATTCCAGAAATAGCCTAGTGTTGGTAATAGCTTTTATTAAGCAATTCTTAAGCACTACTTGCAACTTATCCCATTAAAACATTGGCTTGTTTATCTTTTATGCCTTTAGGGTTATATTCACCATCTGATTGTGTTTGTTAGAGATTATACGCCATTAACTGGTATACAAAGTTCCTGTTTAGCTATTTTCTTAATTAAACTCTTCTATACCTTCTGATCCATGCATACCTCAAACTGGCTCTTTATAGCTCCTAATGTAACTAGTAGTGATACACTATACATGGACTCTACGTCCCTGCTTCAGATATGTGTTAATCTTAGTCATCAGACTGTAGAATGATAAAGGAGAGCCATTAAGGCATATTCTTTTCTAAGCACGCTTTTCAGGTTGAATAGTAGAATCAGGCTTAATGTTAAAATCCCCTTCTCAGATAGGTCTTCTGCTTCAGAGTAGCAGTAGTTCACAGCCAAGGATGTGCTGATGGGATATAACAATCTTCCCCTCTCTGCCTCCAGTTTCTGTCACCAGGAACCTATCCTGTGTAGACTCACAGCCTCCAGTGCTGAACCTTGCTGCCACTACCTCCTCCTCTCCGTCCTCGTCCCCCTCTTTATCCTCCTCCGGCTCCTCCTTTTCCTGCTGCTTCTCCTCCTGCTCCTCCTGTTCCTCTTCCTCCTCTTCTTCCTCTTCATACTCCTCCTCTTCCTCCTCCTTGAGAATTTCAGACATCTACTGTTGAATAACTACTTACTGGATATTTGCTAAGTGTTGGGCTCTGTTTCATGGGCTGAAGATATTAAATGACTTTATGTGCTTTTTGAATTTGCAATAATATCATTGTTTAATCTCAAAATGAAAATTAAATTTGGTAAAAACAAATTTTGAAGACCTTTTCTTTTCTATATTAAAAAATTGACAATTGTTTTGCCCATTATTTGTATGTATTCTGTTCATTCTATTTACTGTTTTATCCTCATTTCTTTAGCATTCTTCTATATAGGAATTTCCTGCCTCCCCCCCCAAAAAAAATCCCAACAACAACAATAAAACATAATACAAATCAACTAAGACAACATAGAATTGTTTTTCTGGTAAAATAACCAGTAGTTGATAAACTTTTAGATAGAAGACATTGTTTTTTTTCTTCTGGCTTAGAATCATTAAAAATATTAAGTCATTTTAAAATTAAACTTATAAGGTCTTAAGATAGTCTTGTTGATTTCTGAGGTTAATTTTAGAAGTGATAAAGAAGAACTCATTATGTATCCAGGGTTGGTATAGCTGTGGTGTAACTGCTTGGCTTTGATTTAAATGAATGTCATTGCATTCATCAGAGGCTGTTTCTCTTTTTAACTAAATTTATGCAGATACTTGACACGTTCTACATTACGCTCCTCGCTTGTGCACACACTCTTAGATTATTATAGGTTAGACACACAGAAGGTTATCTGGTTAGGAATGTGCAGTAGGCTAAGTTTTCTCATATTCAATTTAAAGGAGATTTTAAAAGTAATTTGTCGTTTTTTAATTTGGCTTTGAGTTTTTCCAACAAAGCTTTTCTATAATTTCAGAGGTCTTGTAGTTTCCTGTGTGTCTTCTAGGGATGTATTGAGCTTTCCCTGGATGTTTAGGGATACATTGAGCTTTCCGTGGATGTTTTAGCAGCTAATGTGTTGCAATTGCCCAAATTTTGTAACTTCAACAGATGATCTTACAAGTGAATGCTCTGGCTCTGAGCCTATTAAGTTGTTACATTTAACCCAAGGGGAAAGACTGATGTTAGATAACAGGAGGAAACAATACCTTAAGACCTGACCAAAGGCAGGAGAGACGGCTCAGTGGTTATGGGCACTTACTGCTCTTCCAGGGGACCTAAGTTCCCAGCACCTACATTAGCTGGCACTCACATCAGTGTGCACTTAGACTATTTAAAATGGATGGTTGGGTTTTCTTTATCCTTCCCCCTTGGAACTTCCTGTAGTGGCTTTTAGAAATGTCAGTGGCCTGTATACTGTTACTCATTTTGAGTGATGTCACTTGATGGAGCAGAAGGGAGAGGGACAGGAAATAGTATGTGCAAAATGATTATACCCCTTCTCTGTTGAGCAATTCTGGAGGCGTTTGGTTCTTTAGCACACTTTGCCCAGCAGGTACGTCTCCTCACATGGAGGGACAGCAGTGTTTTTTTGTTTGTTTGTTTGATTGTTTGTTGTTGTTGTTTTGAGACGGTTTCTCTGTGTAGCCCTGGCTGTCCTGGAACTCACTCTGTAGACCAGGCTGCCCTCGAACTCAGAAATCCACCTGCCTCTGCCTCCCAAGTGCTGGGATTAAAGGCGTGCGCCACCACTGCCCGACCAGCAGTGGTTTCTTTTTCTCCTCTGCTGCCACCCCATCTCCTTCCTCTTTGCTTTCATTTTAAACAACTTTTTTGAGATGTAATTTACAAACTATAGGACTCAGCCATTTAAAGCTGACAGCTCAGCATGTCTAGAACATGTAAAGACTGTGAGAACATTCTTCTCAAAAAGAGCCCATGTTGGGTTGGTGGTCATCTTTACTCTCTTCCTCTCCAAATCCTAAACAAATATTAATCTTCTTTCAGTCTCTGTGAATTTGTCTTTTCTGGACCTTTCTTATAAACAGAATCATCCATAATGTGGTCTCTTACGAATGACTTCTTTTACGTAGGCTTTTCAGGGCTTCTTTATATGTAGCTTATATCTCTATGTATCTCTGTACTTTATTCTCTTTTTTAAAAACTGATAATTTTTTTACTGCTCCAAGCAGTCCTTTATCTAGTCCCCAGTACATACTCTCATGTCTGTTATTTTAAAGGAAGATTCACATGTGAAAGAAAGCATGGTCATGTGAATTTCATTTAACATGGAAATCTTCAGTCTCACCCTCTGTCCTGCAAGTGACATGACTACTGTTCTTATTGGTAGGACAATGTGCTACAGGCTATCCATGGCACTTTCTATTTAGTCAGTCAGCTATTGCTAGGAAACTGGACTGATTCTAAGACTTGGCTACTGTGACAGTGCCACCGTAACATGAGCATGCAGGTATGTCTACAGCAAGCCACCTTTGCTCCCTTCAGGTATATACCCAGAAGAGGAAGAGCTAGGTTATAGGCTAGTCCTGCTCTTGGTTTGTTGGGGAGCTTGCATACTGACTTAGATCCCCAGCAGTATATTACGGGTTCTTTCCCCTACATCATTGCCAGCATTTGGTATATTTTTAAATATTTTCTATTTGCTTCTCTGATTGAAGTTGGACTCATAAAGTCATTTTAATTTATGTCTGCCTAATGACTAACAGTGGTGCACACATTTGCATTTATTTATTAGCAACATGTACTTGAAAAGTGTCTGTTAATTTTTTCATTTTTGTTTGGATTGTTTTTTAATGTTAAATTTTTAAGATTCCATACATATGCTGAATATTATTCCCTGTTGGATACTAGAAGGTGAAGGGTTTTGCTAGTGCCTGTGCTTCCCGTCCTCTCTGCCATTGTTCTAAGGAGCACTATAATATGATATGGTCACCATTTGTCATTTTCTGGGCTGATGGAGTCCTACTCAAAAGGTCATTGATGGTGCTGGAGAGAAGGCTCAGCAGATCAGAGCACTGGCTGCTCTAACAAAGGACCCACGTTCAATGCCCACAACTATCTATAGCTCCAGTTCAGGAGGATCTGATCCTTTCTTCTGACCTCTATAGGCACCACTCATGCAAGTGGTACTCTCATCCATGCAGGCAGAACACCCATACAAATAAAAACAAATTGCTCTGCAAAGTCATTGTCAGCCAGGTGTGGCCTTACACATCTGTAATCCAGACTTGGGAAGCAGCAAAAAGAGAATCAGGAGCTCAAGCTCAGTCTCAGCTACATAGCAAGTTGAAGGCTAGCCTGAGCTATCTGAGGCTCTCAAAAAGAGATCCTCTATCTCCCAAGTGAAAAGGGGCTGTTGCCTGTGCCTATACCTTGAAGTATCTCCCCTAGATTATTTTCAGCCTCTAGATTCTTATGTAAGGTCTTTAATCAATTTTGTGTTGATTATTCTATATTAAATAGTGAGCCAGAAATATCGGTCTGGTTTCAGTATTCTCTGTGGATATGCAGGGTCTTTTTTTTTTTTTTTTTAAATAGTCTTTATAGAGGAGACTTTTCTCTAATACATGTTTTTAACCATTCTATTGAAACTGGGTATATTTAGATTTTTATCCATCTGTTTTTTCCATTGTTTTTTGTGTCAGTATTAAGCTATTTTTGTTTTTATACTTCTATAGTATAATTTACAATTTCCTCTCAATTCCTCTCCTCAAGATTACTTTGGTTATTGAGGTTTCTTGTCCTTGAATATGAATTTTAGGATTATTATTTTCTCTTTCTGTAAAAAGTATGATTAGAGTTTTGATGGGAGTCTCCCAGAATCTCTGTTCCTTTTGGTAACTTGGCCATTTTGAAAAAATTAATCTTAGTGATCTGTAAACATCGGGCATCTTTCTATCTTCTTCAATGTTTTCTGTATCTTTACTTCTTTGCTTAAGGTTTATTCCTGGGTATCTTGCTTAGGAAAGAGGTATTGTGAGTGACATTGTTTCCCTGGTTTATTTCTCATTAAATTTGATGTTTAGAAAGCTATTACATTCTTTTTTATATTGCTAATTTTCTAAAAGTATGCCAGATTTAAGATTTTTTTTTCTGGTGGAATCTTTAGGTTTTTAAAACATAGTATTGTGTATAAATGTGTAAATGTGAATAGGTTTTCTTTCTCTCCTATGTGTTCCTTTTCATTCTTTCTCTTGTCTTACTGATTTGGCTATTGTTTCAAATACTAACAGATAACAGATAGTGTAGAGAACCTTATCTTCTTTCCGATTTGATAGAAAATGCTTTTGTTTTTCCTTGTTTAATATAAAGTTCACTGTAGTTTTCTGTCTATAACTTTCATTGTCTTGAAGCATTATTCTGTCTCTTTTTTCTACAGGGTAGAAGTTTATCATGAAGGGGTGTTGAATTTTGTGAAAATTTTTCTACATGTAGTAATTATGCAATTTTTGTCCTGGGATTTTTTATGTGCTATATTTTTCAAATTTTTCAGAATACTTACTTGTTTTAGCTTACATGTATAAATGTTTTGCCTGCACATATGTATACCACATGCATGCTTGTTGGGTGGATTCCCTGGAAATGGGGTTACAGATGGCTGTGAGCCACTGGATGTGTTTTGGGAATCAAACCTGGGTCCTTTGGAGCAACAGGTGCTCTCCAGCCCCTGTTTACTATATTTTTATGTGTTAAAATTTTTTATGTGAACCACCCTGTATTTCTATGAACCCACTTGGTCATAGTATTTCATCATAATGTTTAATCCCTTTGGTATATTGAATTAGGTTGCAAGTGTTTTATAGATGTCTTTTACATTTATGGTTACCAAAGAAATTGGCTTTATTGTTTTTCTTGTTTCCATATCTGTTTTTGGTAGCAATTTAATACTAGCTTCATAGCATGAGTTCACAAGCAGTCTTTTCTGTTTCGTGGAGTAGTTTAAGAAGTATTGGTGCTATCTGAAAGACAATGAATCTATCCAGTCCTGGATTTTCCTTTATTGGGAGATTCTTTTTTTTTTAATTCACTGTACAGCCTGATTGCAGCCCTCCCCGCGTTCTTCCATCCCCTTATCCTCAGAGACCCCACACCATGGGTGCCAACTCACCCTGGAACATTAAGTCACAGATGGACTACGTGCATCCTCTCACACTGAAGTTCAACTTGGGGAAAGTGATCCAAAGGCAGGCAACAGTGTCAGAGACAGCCCCTGCTCCAATTGGTAAGGGACCTACATAAAGACCGAGCTATCATCTGCTAAAAATGTTGGGGTCCTAGGTCCAGCCCACACATGGTCTTTGGTTGGTGGTTCAGTCTCTATGAGCCCCCATGGGCCCAAGTTAGTTGACTCTGTAGGTCTTCTTGTGGTGGCCGTGACCCCTCCAGCTCCTTTAATCCTTTCCCCCACTCTTCCACAAGACTCTAAGAACTCTGCCTATTGTTCAGTGCATCTGTTTCCATCAGCTGCTGCATGAAGGCTCTCAGAAGACAGGTAGGCTAGGTTCCTGTCTGCAAGCATAGCAGAGTATCATTAATAGTGTCAGGTTTGGCTCTCTTTTGGAAGATTATTAATGAGGCTTCAATCTCATTGTTCATAGTTGATCTGTTTAGGCTTTTCATCTTCTTTAGTTAATTTCTTTATATGATATGTATATAGAAATTTATGTATTTCTTCCACATTCTTCAATTTATTAGAATTTTTTTTTTTAAAGCTTCCTCCAAAAATTCTCTGGGTTTCAGCGGAATCTATTGCTTTTCCTCTGCGTTTTATAGTTTCTTCTTTCTGTCTTTTCTGCTGCACTCTCTCACGAGGGGAGAAACGCAGGCACGGGCGGGGTCCCCTGGCTCCATTGCTAGGCCCGCGCACCCTAGGCTTCAAGATTCACCGCTCATCGAGGCGTAGCATTCGCGGGGCCTGACGCTGTGGGGGTGAGACGCCAGGGTCACACAGCACCGGCCCGATGTTGTGGCTGCCCCCAGCTGCTTGACTGGTGCAGGGAGGGGGTGTGGATAGAGACTAGCTGCAGGCACTGTCCATCTCCATTGTGCTCAGACCACTTGCAGCCCTGCGCCCCCGCCGTTAAGAGCGCTCTGCTGCTGTGGAGCGGGTCTCCTTGAGAGCCCAAGTGTCACAGCTCCTTAGACAAAGTTTTCCGACGCCAAAATAGTTTTTATCTTTATTCGTTCTGGATGGCGGGCAGCGCTCATGGGGCAGGCAGGTGGAGAAGGAGGGGAGAGAGAGAGAGAGAGCTACTCAGGTCAAAGTGTTCTATTTATAGTTCTGAGAGGAGACAGGGGTTTGGTAGCCGACACTTTCCAATGGCCAGCTTGGGGACCCTATTTGTTGCATCATTTGCTTTGCCCAGGACTCAGGGTTGCTCTCTATGTGTCGAGTCTCACACAATTCTCACACGCCAGGCCTCTCTGTATACAGGGGTCATGAGAGCTATGGGAATCTCCCGGGAGCGTTGGCCAGAAGCATGAATTCTGGTCCCTTGTGTAGGTTCCACTGTTCGTGGACTTTCCACCGGGTCTCCCAGGGCTTCCAGCCTATGCTCAACCGGGCATTAGACTGCCTGATATAGATCACTGCCCCACACTCTTCTAGTTTGCTTGGTGAAGTCTTTGTCAAAGCTGTTTATGCTTTCATAGGGCTGATTCTTTTTTCATCGATTCTTTAGATTTCCAGTGTTATTTACATTATTTCATCAAATTCATTTTTGATCATTTTTTCTTTTTTCTTTTTTTTTGTATTTTATTTATTTATTTATTTATTTTTTGATATTTTATTTACATTTCCGATGATTCCCCTTTTCTTTAGAAACTCCATGTCCCCTCCCCCTCCCCGCCTCTGTGAGGGAATTCCTCCTCCCACCTACCCGCCCACCCATTCCCATATTCCCACCTTGACATTCCCTTTTACTGGTGCCCCTAGCACCCTCAGGCCCAAAGTCCTCTCCTTTCTCCCTGGTGGCCATCGAGGTGATTCTTCTGCCTCATATGTAGTTCAAATCATGGGTCAATA
>CM052702.1:83315315-83331796 GCA_028551405.1 Uromys caudimaculatus
CCCACGGAAAGCGGGCGGAGTCCTTGAGCTCTGGGGCTCGTTTTGCCCCTGCTAGAGCCCTTTCCTCGTTCCTGGTGAGCTGTGGGGCGCGTCCCTGGCCCTCCGCTGGGTCCTGCGATCTCCGGCGAGGGATCTTTGTCCCGGCGCTGATCAGGTGTGGGGCCAAACATTTATTTATCAGGTACATCTGGAAGAGAAGGACACATGTGTGGTGGCACATGCTTGGATTATCAACGACAAGTCAGTTTTCTCTTCCACTTTATGGGTCTCAGGGATCAAACTCAGGTCACTGGGCTTGGAAGCAAGTGCCTCAATGGCTGAGCCATCCCATGCACCCTTTATTATTTCTTTTCTTTTTGAAGTTTTATTTTATTGCTTTTAATGATTGAGTTATGTTCCATTGCATGGATATACTTCCATTTGCTTATTAATTAATAAGCTGATGAATATTTGGATGCCATTATATTTGGGAGCTATAATGAATAATGCTTCTTGAACATTTGCACATAAATCTTTGTATGAGCATAGACTTTTGTCTATTTTTGTTATATACCTAGTATTGAAATTCCTGGGCTTTATGGAAATCACTTTACTGGTTTCTCAAACATTCTTGATGCTTAGAACCAAGAAGCACATCAGGGTGACAGCAAGCTAACTCTTTTATTCATCTAGTTTTCAGGAATTAGGAGGCTCTAGTACTGGTTAGAATTTCAAAGACAGGTCTCAATCATAGAAGACTTAGAAAATTGCAACTACAAGCCAGAGACGCTTGGGAAACCCTGCTTGTCAGAACTAAAGGTTCTCCTTGTGCCAGGGCATCTAAGTTAATGTTCTCCCCATCTGTACTCCGCCCATTGTTATTTCTGAAGTGTGGCTGGCTTAGTCCTCTTAAAGCTAAGTTCTCAGTGTGGAATCTAAGTGACGTCTTGTCTTGAGTACTCAGGAGGTTAAGTTGCTTCAAGTAGTGGAGATAATTCCTTACGGCTGAGCAGTCTTGCTGGAGTCAGATTATTATACATAAGAGAAGCATTTGCTGTCTGTTTTCTTTTATCCTTCTGAAGACTCCTGACTCAGTGCAGTCGCTAATGAAATGGTGCTTTTGGGACCCATGAAGAAGGCAGTCTGCAGGAATTGTTAATTATTTCTAAAAATAACTCCCGGAGACAGGCAAATGGTAACGACTAGGTTCTGGCACTTTATGGTTATAGCAACCACTTTTCTGTATTTTGATTCCCTACCCTAGTGCTTAATTATCTCTGCATGGACATTATGATGGTGTGTCATTGAAAGTATTAAAAATTAATTAATTGCCTTACCATTATGTTATAGAAAATATGATTGTGCCAATCTTACATTCTTATTTTGGTTCACACAAAGCTAAGTAATCACAAAGCAACTGAAAAAAAACTTCAAAATGCAAATTCCGCACAGTAAAGCAAAGCTACTGATTACTGATTTTAGTGTTATTTTCGTAGCAACTATTGCTAAGTCTAAAGAATGTCAAGTAAAGCATTTGTCATGTCCTAATTTTCTCACTAGAAGATTTGAAGCTTAGTCTTAGAGATACAGTTGTAATAACGGTTTTTAAAAATTTAAATTTAATATTTGTGTCCATGTATGTGGTGTGTGTCACATGTGTGTGCAGCCATGGAGGCCAGAAGAGTATTTTGGAATACCAAGAGCTAGAGCTGTAAAGAGTGGTGAGTTGCCCAGCATGGGGCTGGTATCCAAACTCAGGTCCTCTAGAAGGGAAACAATTGCTCTTGTCTCCTGAGCCATCTCTCTAGCCTCTAAAATAAAAACTTAAAGTAAAAATCATATAAATAAAATATTTAACTATAAGCCACAATAGTTGAACACACTGAATATGTCAGTGTTGATATCTTTACTGTGTGATGTGGTATTTTATTAGTTTCTTATAATAATTGCTTATGCTGGCTTATGATGATGTTCTTATTGTATTGCTCTCAGTTCATTAAATGGAACCGAGTTCACACCAAATAAAATGAATTTACCATTCAGTCAGTCTGGGACACGAATGTATGTGTTGGGGGTCAGGGGCTAAGGCAAGGTCTCTCTATGGCTGTCTTAGAACTCACTACATAGATTAGACTGGCCTTGAACACACAGAGATCCACCTGCCTCTGTCTCCCAAGTGCTGAGATTAAAGGTGTGCATCACCACACCTGCTGTTACATGAAGGTATTTTTAAAATTTTGTTTAAGTCATCTTTTGATATTGAAGAGTGATTAAGTCTAAGACATTAGCATAGAGTCAAAAAAAGACTATAATTCATACATCTTATTTTCATCCTCTCTCACATGTCATTGCTTATTTCAGATAAGGCCAGAAATGCCTATTCCTGATGAGTTGGATGAAGAGGAGTCTGTGGACCTTTCCATTCCTGGCTCTTGCTATCTCAGACTGCTGACCATCACTGCTCCTTCTGTTTTACCAGGTGATTCCTATTTGACAACCACAGGGCTGACATTTTCCAGTGGTTTTGCCTGTGCGGTAAATTGTGGGAGCTTTTTGTTTTTGTTTGTTTGTTTGTTTTGTGTGCACATACTGTCATTTACTCTCATATAGATACTTTCTAGCTGAAATGCTAAGTGTACCTGTGTGCTCTAAAGGGATGGTCTTAGGTAATATGGTGTTTTCACCATCATCATTAGATGACAGTAACATTTAGCTGCACACAATTGTTCTCAATGAGAACTAGAATTCATCTCAAAAGCTGGTTATTGTGTAAAACAGGTTTACAGTGGAGCTCCAGGCCACTGCTTTAACTAATGCAGTTATAAGCTAGGTAAGAAACACCAACTTTTGAGAGATTTACTTGTGATTTTATTTTTATGAATTTATTTTCTGTTTTAAATTAAATTTATTTATTCCCTTCCAACCCAATATCAGCCCTTCCTCTCCTCCCAGTACCCCCCTTCCCCCCTTTAGAAGAAGCTCCCCTCTGGGTGTTAACCGCCACCCTAAGCCCTCCCCAGCACATCATGTTGCTGCAGAGAACTAGGCACATCCTCTCCCACTGAGGCCAGACAAGGTTGTCCATTTAGGGTTGTGGGATTCACAGGCAGGCAGCAGGCAGGTAACAGGCTCAGGGGCAGTCCCTGCTCCAGTTGTTTGGGGGGGAACCTGCATGAAGACCAAGCTGCTCATCTGCTACCTATGTTCAGGGGGCCAAGGTCCAGCCCATGCTTGCTCTTTGGTTGGTGGTTCAGTCTCTGGGAACCCCCAAGGGTCCAGGTTAGTTGACTCTGTTGGTCTTCCTGTAGAGTCCCTGTCCTTTTTGAGTTCCTTAATTTTTCTCCCAGATCTTCCATAAGACAATCTGGGTTCCATCTGATGCTTGGTGTGAGTCTCTGTGTGTCTTCCCATTGACGTCTGGGGGGAGTGAGCCTTTCAGAGGCCAGTTATGCTAGGCTCCTGTCTATTCTTTCTTTTAAATATTTTATTATTTTATGTGTTTGGGTGTTTTGCTTGCATGTATCTCTGTGTGCCATTCACATGGCTAGTGCCTGGGGAGGTGTTAGGGACAATTATGAGCTGCCACGTGGGTGCAGGGAGTAGAACTCAGGTCCACTGCAAAAACAAGAACAGGAGGCATCACTCCAGACCAATTTATTCTTCCTATAAAGTATATGAATCACAGTATTAAAGTTTGAGAGCTATAAATTAATGGCTACATTATTTGTACATTAAACAAAAGTAAATTAATTAAACAATGGATCAAGGTATGTGCACTGATGCATACAGGTGGGTTGTGCTGATGAGGCAGAAGCAGAAGGTCACGCGCTAGAGGCCAGGGTTAGACTTTGCCAGGCATGGTGGGTTTGAGGCTTACCTGGAATATACAGTGAGTTCCAGGGCTAGAGGCCAGGGTTAGACTTTGTCAGGCATGGTGGGTTTGAGGCTTACCTGGTATATACAGTGCGTTCCAGGCCACCCTGGGCTACATCGTGAAACCATGTCTTTTTTTTCTTTTTTAATTATTTTATGGATCAAATTATGTGGTCATTGGTTTTGATATAAAGTTTATTAGACCTTTAGCCTTTAAGAGGCATGCTGTGCACTTGTATGGTGTTCACACATGTAAAACTTTCACTGACCCTATTTAAGTCTTACCCAAGAAACAGTAGGAGATTACAGCTGAGATATGGATTATGGGCTATGATTAAAATTTTATATTATTTAAAATTTATCTCCTGGTTATTAAAATTTCCTTAAAAATTCCATAGATGATCCATCGTGATAGCTGAGATAGGGATTATGGGCTGTGATTAAAATTTTATATTATTTAAAATTCATCTTCTGGTTATTAAAAATTCCTTAAAATTTCCATAGACAATCCATTGTGATTGGAAGCTCTTCAGTGTTAGCCAATATTTTGCCTTTTTGTTCAAATTCAGCCTTCACATATATACATGCAAACACTTAAGTTTTGAAAATGAAGTTTAATAAAAAAAAGTTGTTATAGCTCGTCAACATAGTGATTGTTACATGTGATTATAGTAATCTGTAATGTTAATAGCTTTTCTTCTTGATTTCATGACAAGTAGAGATTCCCTGGAAATTTAGCCAAGTGCGAATTGTTTATTTTTAGATGGAATTCCTGACTGTCCCTGCCTCCTTTCAAACTGAACAGTAGAGCATACCCAAAGATACCATGTTTTCATGTCTCCTGTTCTTTACAACAAGCCTCAAAGACTCCTTCCCTGTTACTTTCTTCTCCATACTTTCTATCTCATGGCTCCCTGGGATCCTTGAGTCTCCCAGGGTTTCCTACAGCCAGCCGGAGTAGGAAAATGCCTTGTTATACAAATCCTCCAGTATCCTGAAACAGCCATGGCCAATAGAACACTTGGGGCTTTAAAACCACTTTGTGTCTGCTGATTTTTGCAGCCCTCTGGCCCGAGTGAGGGTGTGACTGCCTGGGGTAGAGGAAAAGGTTGCTACTGAGATCTTTGAGGACTGGTACCTCTGTGCTCGTGTTTATACTTGATGGCTACAGCACTCTACCAACTGTGGTTTTGCTGTTGTTTTGTTTTGTTTCTTGGAAATCTGGTCATTGGAGTCAAGTTGGTTTTGTAGATATAACTATGTCTGGCAAACCATCACCATAGACAGTGTTTTACTTTGTTCTGTGCTCACTTTCTCTGATTAATCTAGCACAGACAAACAAGGACCTAGGTTGCAGCCATGGGAACAGAGACTAGGAGGATACTGGGTGGATGATGCCCAGTAGTCACTAGTTACTGATGGTAGTGAAGTCATTGCTCTGAAAAGAGGGGATTGTGGCCTGTTTCTCAGGTTAATTATTTCTTCTTCTCCTTCTTCTTCCTCTCCTCCTCCTCCTCCTTCTCCTTCTTTTCCTCTTCCTCCTCCTCCACCTCCTCCTCCTTTTCTGCTTCTTTCTCCGTTTCCTTCTTCTCTTCTTCTTCCTCCTCCTTCTTCCTTTTCTCTCTCTTCCTCTTCTTAAATGTTTTCTTTTTAATTTTACCTGTATTGGCACTTTGCGTAGATGTATGTAAGTGCACTGTGTCTGTGTGTACCTGGTACCTATGGAGGACAGAAGAAGGCATCAAATTTCCTGGGACTGGAGTTACATACAGTTGTGAGCTGACTGTGCGTGCTGGGAATAGAACTCTGGTCTTCTACAAAAGCAGTATGCATTCTTAACCATGAAGCCATCTCTCCAGCCCCTAATATTGACTCTTTAAAGCTCTAGCTTAAAACTATTTGCACTATAGTCCTGTTTGAATTTCGCCAGATACTCTGAGTTTGTGAACTTTTGGACTTAGATTTTTATTTTTTTCATTTTACATAGTATGTTTAAGATCCTTATCTTATTTCCTTATGCTAACTTTATTTTTCAGTTGTTGGATGATTTTCCATTAGATATAATTGCAGTGTTAACATGCTCACCTTGTTGTGTATAGATTTTCATCTTCTTTTTAAATTCTCACCCTGTCATCTGTAAGGAAGAAGCTAAGGCCAAGGCTGCAGAGAGCAAGGGCTTCATGCTCAATGGACTAATTGAAGAAAGTTTAATAAAGTGGTTCTTTATAATTGTGTTTGCAAAGTTTATGGAAATTCATTAGCCACAGTGACTCATCTGAGGATAGCTAAGGTCCTTTGGCCTGGGTAGGGAGGGTGAAAGACTTGCATGTCACAGGTAGAGCTGCCTAAGGGGAGACAGCCTTCTGAATTAGGGTGCAGGCAGCCTGTAGTAACCTGTCGGACGGTGTCTAAGTTCCCAGACTTCAGCACGTTTTCACTCTTTTATCTCCTGCCAATGCCTTTCATTGCTTGATACAATGAGCAGCCTCTTGATGCATTTCTTAAAGCTTAGTTTGGAGACTACAGAGCAGTGTTGACAATGGTAGAGGGTAAGTGTGGAGGAGGCAGTAGACACTGTTCCCAACAGATGTTCTCAGTACTGTGTGTGTGATTGTGTGTGTGTGTGTGGTGTGTCTGTGTTGTATGTTCATGTTTATGTATGTGTGTCAACAGACCAGAGGTTAATACTTTGTGTGTGTGTGGTATATGTTCATGTGTACATATGTGCATGCATGTGTATAGACTAGCAGTTGATAATGTGTGTGTGTTATATATATGTCTATGTATGTGCATGCATGTGTATAGACTACAGTTTTGATATTGTCTGTGTGTTATATGTGCATGCCTATGTATCTGTGTGCATGTATATAGACTAGAGATTGGCTTTGTGTGTGTGTATGTGTGTGTGCATGTTGTATGTGCATGTCTATGTATGTGTATGTATGTGTATAGGCCAGAGATTGACATTGTGTATGTGTGTGTGTGCATATCTATGTATATATGTACATGTGTATAGGTCAGAGATTGACATTGTGTGTATTCATGATGTATGTGCAAGTCTATATATGTGTGTGTATGTACACACCAGAGATTGACATTATGTGTGTGTGTGATGTATGTGTGTGTCTATATGTGTGTATATGGGTATACACCAGAGATTGACATTGCTTGTCTTCTTCAGTTGCTTTCTTCCTTACTTTTTGAGTCAGTTTTTTGCTTGTATCTGGGCCTTGTCATTTAGGTAGCCTGTCTGGCTATCAGGTTGCAGGCATCCTCTGTCTTTGACTCACCAGTGCTAGAGTGTCATGTGTATGCTGCCTGACTTGGCCTTTTTATATATGTTGGGGATCAAATTAATGTCCTCATGCTCTGCCATGTACTTTACCAACTGAGCTGCATCCCCAGTCCCTCTCCTTACTTTGTATGGGTAAGTTTGGTTGCATTCGGGAGATTACACAGAAAAATAGAAGGACGCTTAATTATTGTGCCCGTGAGCACTTACTTTCAGTCATGGTCATTTAAAGGGGACCTTGAGGTCAACATATTCCTAGTTAGATTTGGATGTGGCTGGGTGGACGCTGGTGATTTGTTTAGCTTTCATGCTTTATTTTTATTTCTGTATTGGGCAGCCTCTAGTGGTCCTCGTAGAAATGACACTCAAAGATGAACCCATAGTCTTGCCATTGTTTTTTTTAACATCTTGTTCTCTTCTGTTCCTTCTGATTTTTATGTTGTTTTGTAGTAAGTACAATGTCAAATAGCAAAGATTGTGAGCTTCATTAAAAGGAGTGTAGACAAAGGAAGTAAGGAATGGGTTTTTCAGTTTTTAATACTTGTGCTAATATTGCTACAGAGTGGGCTTGGTTCCAAAGGACAAGGGGACTCATCCCATGAAAAGCTAGAAACAGTGTGCTTCAGGTAGACAGCCAGCAAGTCGCCTGTCCCTGTACAGCACATCAAGTGTATATGTTTGAAGAACAGAAGGGGCTATTTGGGGTATTTGGAAAGATATCTTTAACTTGGCAACAAGGGAAAATTACAGAAATAAGGTCGGGGGAGAGTCATGAAGATTCCTTATTTGAGGTCAGAGGCTGTGTAGTTTTGGTTTTGTTTGTTTGTATGTGCAGTGAAAGGTATTGGATGGTATTAGGAAGGTAAAGGCAACTACAGCTTCTGCTAGAGGATGCTGCAGGGGTGGTCATGAGGAGGAGGAGACTAAAGATGTGGCTTTTATATTAGTGTATTTGAGGAAGGGCAAAGATGATAACTAGGCAAGGTTTCATGAGAACAGTTGTAAAAGAAGGGCTCTAAAGGTGGAGCCACAAGAACTTGCCAGTAGATGATACGTAAGAAATGAAGAAGTAAGAATGAATCCCAAGAATGCAGATGGAAAGCTAAAAATCCCTGAGCAGTGTGGCACTTTGTTCCAGTTTGGGAGAAATGAGGGAGAATTGAAGGGAGAAATGAGGGAGAATTGAAGGGAGAGATGAGGCTCAGCGGTTGGCTTTTCACTTGGTGAAGTCCAACCTGAGGTGGGGCTGGATGCCTGTGCGCTGGTTAAGAAGGAGTGCATTCTGGATCATCACATTTATTTGGATTTTGAACTCTTTTTATTTTATTCCAGCTTTGGAAGAATTCTTTACATCTCTTGTGAGGCAAGAGATGGTGAATATGCCCCGTGGGATATATCACTCTGCATTGAAAGGAGGCGTCCGCCCAGACCAAGGGAAGACAGTAGCAGGGATCCCCAACTTTATACTGAAGACGTACGAAACAAACAAGCAACCAGGACTGAAACCTGGCCTGGCTGGTAAGAATACTGCTGGGTGGTGAAGTGCAGGTTTATAGCGTCGTGTCTTAACTTGTACTTCCATGTATAATTGTAATAGGTTACATGGTAGGACATTGCTAGGCTGCTGCTCACATCTGCACACAGCTGGAAAAGTTACAACAAACAACTGAACTTGAAAAGGAACTCGAAAAATGTGGAAGCGAAGACAAATAGATCTTTTACCCCCTTGGAGTATATTCACTTGGAGAATATTTTGTACTCTGGCTATGGGTTTGATTGGCAGCTGGTTTGGGCAGAGGTCAGGTCTTGTTGGAGAAAAGAGCAACCAGTGGCCAACAAATGTATGGAAATAGTTTTAATATTCTTAGTGCTCAGGGAAATGCAAATCATGACTTCATTGAGATTCCAGCTTGGCCCAGTTAGAAGAGCCATTACAAGACAAGAAACAAGAAATGAGGATAAAGACAAAGAGAACAAGGGATACTCATACACTATTGTTGAAGCTATAAATTAGCTTAAGCCACTATGGAAGTCAGTATAGATGTTTCCCAGAAGGGGAAAACTAGAACTACCACATGATCCCATGTACCACTTGTTGACTTTACGAAAAGTAATCAAAGTTAAGATACAATATAGTATACTTGCACTTTTGCATTTATTAAGACATGTCCACAAATCAGCCTATGTCCATCAAAAGATAAATTAATAACACCACCACCAATAATAATAATAATAACAATAATAATAATAATAATAATAATAATAAATCATAGTCTATAAACATATGAAGTTTATTCCTCCATTGAGAGGAGAAAAATCATGTCATTTGCAGGAAAAGTATATGTCATCTACTGAGTGACAGAGGTCAGATTCAGAAGGATATACTGCATGTTTGCAATCTAGATTTTAAAAATAAGACATGAACGTAGAAGACACTATTTGGGAAGAGGAAGGATTCTAAGAGAAGGTAGGAGCTAAGAGGTAATGGTGATATAAATATGATCAAAACACATGAAGTACATGCACAGAAATGACACAATGGAGTCAATTATTACATACAGTGAATACACCAATAAAGATACTTTAAATTTTCATTGGAACCATACAATAGTGAAGACAAACCATATAGTAACTTGTAGCATGTAGCTACAATGTTTTTCTGTTGACTGATTGTTTTTGTGTGTGTGTACATAAGTATGAGCAAGTGGTATATATGTGTGAAGATGCCTGTGTGTTTGTGTGTCTGTCTGTCTGTCTGTGACTGTGTCTCAGTGTATGAATGAATGTATTCACCTCTGTGTACGTTTGTGGAGTCCAGAGGAGGACACAGTGTGCCTTTGTATATTACTTTGCACTTGATTCCTTTGAGATAGAGTTTCTCACTGAACCTGGCTCTGTGCTAGTAGCTAGTAAGCCCCAGTCATTCTCATACTTCCATCCCCCAGTATTAGAGTTACACATATACAAATGGCCATGATTGTGTGTGTGTGTGTGTGTGTGTGTGTGTGTGTGTGTGTCAGAATCCAAATTTAAGTTCTCATGCTTTTACCCACTGAGCTACCACAGTGGTTTTCAGAGGGAAATTGTCTTACTTCGCTTTCTGTTGCTGTGATAAAAAATGCTCCAAAACGACCAAAAGCAAACTTGGGGAGGGAAGGTTGATTTCACTTTAAAGTCTACAGTCTATGACCAAGAGAAGGAACTCATGACAGGAACCAGGAGGCAGGAACTGAGGCAGAGACCAGCTATGGTGTTGCACACTGGCTTGCTTCCTGGGGCTTACTCAGTGTGCTTTCTATTTAGACCCAAGACCACCAGCCCAGGGGTAGCACTGCCCACAGTGGACTGGGCTCTCACACGTTCGTCATTAATATTAGGAAAATGCCCTACAGACTTTGCTACAGGCCAATCTGGTGGAAGCATTTTCTCTATAGAGGTATCTCTTCCCAAATAGTTCCAGCTTGTATCAGGTTAAAAAACAAAAACAAAATCTAGTCATCACAGAAATGTGTACTTTCAATGTACATAGTAGAAACAAGGAAAGGAAACCAAACTTCTGTTTAAAAGAGCTTAGGAAAGAATAGCAAATCAAGTAAAGATCATAAAAATCTGTGACCAAAGACATAAAGGTACTCCTAAAGTGAAGGTTTAATGAAACCAATAGCTCTAGAAGGCTGAGAAGGCCTGTGTGAGGAAGAGGAGAAGGAAGGCTCCTATAGATCTGACACTGTTCAGAAAAAGAAGTGCTACAAAAAACATTTAAGTGAGTTACAGAAGTTCCTAAAATATAAAACTGATAGGAGAAATACATCACATGAACAATTTGATATTTACTCTTGAAATTCATTCTTTAACCTAATAGTCATCCTACAAAGAAAACTTGGGTAAAAGTGGCTTCTTGACTAAATTTATACAGACTGCAGCAAGAACACAGAAAAAAGAATTCTTCTTTATGAAACAGCATAATACTAACCCCAGAACTTGACAAGACGTACAAGACAGGAAACTTAATGCACCCCCTTTTCCTGTGACCACAGGCGGAAAGACAGAGTGGGAGGGAGCTTGACCTAAGCAACACATGTAAAGGGGAAGACAAAGTGAACTGTATGTTTCAAAGCTAGTATCATTCCTTATGTTAACTTAAAAGGCTGGGCAGGCTTTATGTAGATTCAAATATGCAGGGAAAAAAATCTGAAAAATTTAGCACAAAGTTCTTGATGCCAAAAAGACTTACTAAAAATTATATATAGATGGAAACTTTTGTTTTGATAAGGAACAACCACCAACCACTAACACACACTCATAGTTAATCCTGAAATACTGGCGGCCTTGCTCTTTGATAGTGAAAAAAAAATGAATGTGGTTATCACGACTTTTACTCAGCATCGTACCTATGGCTAGTGAAGTTAGCTGAGGAAAAGAAATGCAAGCTACATGGATTAAAGAAACCAAACATTCATTACTTGCAGATGACATTATATTCATAGACAATCCAAAATATAGTTGAATTCCATTCAGTAGTGTACCGCGCATATATATCTATAAAAAATACATGTATAAAATTAGTTGTAGCCAGGCAGTGGTGGCGCACGCCTTTAATCCCAGCACTTGGGAGGCAGAGGCAGGTGGATTTCTGAGTTTGAGGCTAGCCTGGTCTACAGAGTGAGTTCCAGGACAGCCAGGGCTACACAGAGAAACCCTGTCTCAAAAAACCAAAAAAAAAAAAAAAAAAAAAATCAGGTGTATATTTCATATACTATAATGAATAGAAAATGAAATTTAAAACCTATAATAGCATCATATATATTGACTATCTAAAACAAATCAATAACCTGCATCTTCTCAGCTACAGAAATAATATTGAAAAAACAAATATAGTGATGCATGTTTATGGGCTAGAAGGCTGTGTATTGTAAAAATTTAAGTTCTCTATAAGTTAGTATATAGATTTAAGTAAATCATAATCAGTACAAAACATTTTTGACGGTTGACATTCTTATTCCAAAAACTGTGTGGAAATACAGAATCCCAAAAATAAACCAAGGCCATCTTGAAGAACAGCAGCAGCAATGTAGGAGGACATACATTATCAGATGTCAAAAACTACTATAAACTCATAGTAATTGGTAATTTGGTGTTAGTGCAATGATGCGTAGACTGAGCAAAAGAATATAGTGTGCGATGTGCACACGTAATCAGTGTGTCACTGATTTATAGCAGTGATGCGGAGAATAGCCATGATCTCTGTCACGGAAAGCTCTGCTGTGTTTATTTTTATTTTATGTTTATCTGTCTGTGTTTTATGGTCCACGTATACAAACGTGTCAGGATGCACATGCATGCCCTTACACATGGGGGAAAGTGTTTTCCTTGGTCCTCTACCTTGTTATCCGAGTGTGTGCATCTCTCTGGACCAGCACATAGGTTGGCCCAGTGACTTCTAGGGATCTGCCTGTCTCTGCCTACCCAGTGCATGGGTTCCAAACATGTGTAACCACACCTTGCTTTCTCATCAGTACTAGATTCTGAGCTCATGTCCTCACATTTATGTGACAAGCACACTACTGATTAAACCATCTTCCCAGATCTTAAAGCTCTAAATTAAAAAAAGACAAATATACTGAAGATGTTTATGATGTACATATCTGATGAAGGCCACCTGAAGAATGCGAAGTAATAAAAATTATTTAATAAAAATACTAGAAACTGCTCGAGTTGACACTTAGAAAAGAGGATAGTTCACCATCACTTGTTTTCAACATTAATTGTTCACTGCAGTGGGAAGTCCGTCCAATGAAAGATAGGCTGAGCACCATCAATGAGTATAGCATGAGTAGTTAGAAGGCACGTTGACAACATGACCATTTAGCAAAACTAGTACTAGGTTTCTTCCTTGGGTCTTGTGACCTTGCAAACTATGCTCTTGAATAGACTGTTGACAGGTAAGGGTGTGGGGGAGGACAGGTGTCATTTTCTTAAGTTGCCCTTGCTCCAGGAATAATTTCCTACCCATACTTGGGCAAAGAGCTGTAACTAAACCCATTGGATCACATACAAAAGGGAGGCAGGAAAGTAGGAGGGGCTTCTTGGTTGTTGGGAAGGAGGTTCCAGAGGAGATGGAGAAGAGATAGAAATGACTAAAGTCACAGTGTGATAGGATTAAGAGGGGTATTCACAGGACCGTGAACATGTGAGAAGATAATCAGTTTTAACATCAAGAAAAACTTGGGTTGAAACTATAATAAGATCATTTCATACCACTGGAATGGATAAAAGATGGAAAATACCATGTTCCCATGGGCTTTTACATCTGAGGATCCAACCAACTGCAGATCAAAAATATTTCTAAAAGTTTACAGTTGTTCCGAACATAAGCAGACCTTTTCTTGTGATTAGTCCCCAAACAATGCAGTGCAGCAACTGTTTAGGCCAAACTGATGTCTGCATTGTATTCTTTATAAATAATATAGAGGTCATAAGAAATGCAGGACGAAGTGATTGGATTATATGCAGAGGCTATGTCATTTTATATAAGGGACTTGAATATTCATGGATTTTGCTAAGCATGGGGACTGATCACATGGACACAGAGAAAGGCCAGCACAGTAACTGGGACAGCTGTTGCGAATATAAGTTCCTCTGATATTTTTAAAATTGATTGTGAAAAATTTCCTACATCCTTGGGATTTTATTTTTACAGAATTTGAACCCCGATTGGTGCTGCCAGAGACATAAATTCCTCAGCAGTACTATTTGCCCAGTGTTTAACTCAGGAGCTATTTGATGCCTGTTTGCAGTAAAATGAATACACAAATGTTGCATATTCATGTGAAGGAATAAGATGAGAGAATGAGTAGACCCCAGCTGCCAGTAAGAGCAAGATGATTCTCAAAACAACGAGGGTGGGCAAAGAAAGTGAGATGAGGGCTTCTTCATGGTCTAAGTCCATTCACAAAAAGAACCGTGATAGGCAAAGTGGCTGCTAGGAGTGCTGCTGTGGGCTGAGTGGGAGGCATGACAGGATGGTGTACCCAAAGGCCTCTGAGATGCACATAATGACCTGCCCCTTGATCTGGGTTCTGCTCAGACATGTCTTCTCAGGGAAAAACAGTTTACTGAGCCATGTTTATAAAGTGTGTGCTTTTCTCTGTCAGTACTAAGAATAGATATTGAAAATGTAGTCATCTGTATATTTTGCCATCTTGGTCCTCGAATATATCTTTTTGTTGGCTAGAATTACCAAGTTTCCACAGGTTACCTGGGGTTACCATAAATTACTTTGCTGGCTTCCTTGGCTTTTGATTGACATGGGGCCTACTTGGTGCTGGGAGTTCACTGAGTACTCAGTTAACCACAGTTACAAAGGCAGGGAAAAGAGGCCAAACCAAAAGTTTGCTGATGCAGGTGTGAGCACAGCTTGTTTATGTTTGAGCGTGGACTGAGGGCCTTATATTATCAAGAGTTGACATTGTATGTGCACATACTTTTATTTAATGAAACTTATCTTAGGATAAAGTTTAATAGATAGTACCAATGGTTTGTAAAATGTCAAATAAATTCAAATTATAAATTTTTTTTTTGTAAATATTTATACTGATACACATTAATTATAAGTGACTTGCAAATAAATTATATTTTAAATGTTAACTTTTATATCCATTTTTTCCATTCTTTGGGTACCAATATTTAAAAATAATAATTTTCTCAATAATTTATATTTTCATTTATAAGTTCTTCATCCAAATTGGCTGTGTGTGGATTACTGAGAATATAATTTATAATTTTCTATCATTGAAAATGCTACTTCTGAATTTTTTCTTTTGAAAGGTGGCATGCTGTTTTGCTATGATGTTGCCATGTATCAGAGCAAAGATGGCAAGCCACTGAATCGGCTGATGGCCAGCAGAGGGCGAAGCTTCAAGCAGACGACACTGGCCCTCGTTCATGAAGTAGGTGCTGTTCTCCACCCATCAGTTAGAGTTCCTCCCTTCCCTTATGTGTATGGCTTGAGTTTGTTTGGAATGGTTTTCTTCCTTGCCACAATTAGTATAGGTTGCTTTTAATGGCTTCCAAAATACCTGGTCAAATAGGATACAAAGTCCTGTGTTTCTACAACAGAGAGCTGACACTTCCCCACTGCCCAGCAGCAGTATTAGGGAGTAGCTTCTAAAGATTTTACTTGTTTACTTATTTCAGCAATGTTTAACTTACATTGTTTAGATTGAATTTCAACTTACATAAAGAAAAAGTACTTCCCCTTTATTTCTCTTAAAAACTTGCTCTGTGTGTGTGTGTGTGTGTGTGTGTGTGTGTGTGTGAGAGAGAGAGAGAGAGAGAGAGAGAGAGAGAGAGAGAGAGAGAGAGAGAGAGAGATGATGTATGTGGGGGGGTCAGAGGACAGCTTGCAGAAAGAGGCTTCTCCTTCCACCATGTGGTTTCTGGGATGGAACCCAGGACATGATTCTCAGAGGCTCATGCTTTCCCATGCTCAGCACCCTCTGACCCCTTCCTTGACCTTATTATGTCTGTGCGTGCCTGGGACACACATAGGATTTCGAGGGTAACATGGAGGAGGTGCTTTTTCCTTCTACCTCGTGGGTTCTAGGGCAAGTACCCTCACCCATGGGGTCATCGTGCTGGTTCCTGCAGAGAACTTGAAGTGTTTTTGATAACAGTGTCTTTCATTCAGTTAAGAGAAATAATTGTGGGAGAAGTATTGTTTCTCTTGGGTAAAAATGCTTAAGCAAAACAGAGGAAAACAGGTCATTTCTGTATCCATTACTCCCAGGCATTTCCTTAGTTAGCATGGAGAAGAAAGAGATTTGCTGCCTTAATCATTTTAAGCTCTGCGTGTAGGTATTTTCAGGACAAATCCAAGTTTAAACTCTTTATGAGAAGTTATCAGAACAGAAAAATTTTAAAATGGTGTGGGCTAGTAGAAGCTATGATAAATTTAGCTAATGTATCAGGAGCTGAGATGTGTTCCACATATGGTCTAAGATACTTGGAGCTTGTGTTATAGAGGGCCTAGTAAATCTCAGAGTTGATGACAGTATCATTTGTGAGTCAGTTAGAGGGCCTTTTGAACAGAATTTTGTTAAATCTATGATGGGATTTTAGTTCAGATTCAGTTCACATGGCCTAGTGCTTAACTGTTGTTGTGGAGGTTAACTGTGTTGTTAACAGGAGTTCCAGGTCAAGCACCCACATAATGCAGCTCATGACTGCCTGTAACTCTAGCTCTCTGGGTTCTGGGTTTCAACACTCTTCTGGCCTCCATGCATACACATATGTGCGCATGTGAACAGGTATACACACACACACACACACACACACA
>CM052702.1:83331896-83349572 GCA_028551405.1 Uromys caudimaculatus
TCACTCATCTAGCATCCCCCTTCTCTGGGGCGACAAGCCTCCACAGGACCAAGGGCCTCCCTCCCACTGATGCTAGATAGAGCCATCCTCTGCTACATATGTAGTGGAAGCCATGGACTGGCCCATGTATGCTCTTTAGTTGGTGGTTTAGTCCCTGGGCCATTTGTTTCTTAAACTGTTTAACTAGAAATAATGACAGTTTTGAAGAGTTGACTAGTAATAGTTGCAATAATAGCAACTTATAATCAGCTTATATACTCTAACGGTTCTGTATCACTACTACTGTACATACAGTATACATACCAGGCACAATGTGTTTCAGCTTACTGTATGTTGACTTTCTGATGGTCCAAAAGTTATATGGCTTTAGTAGAAACAATACTTTGAATTTACATTTTTCTTGGGTGAGCAACATATAGAACAATGTTCTTTCTTGATCCTGTGCAAGGGTGGTAAACTGTAGCCCAGCAAGCCACACATCCACTGGGAAAAGCTGCTGCATTTTGCAGTGTACCACTGTGCAGCTGAGCTAGGATGCCTGGCAAGCTAGGTTAATTACATGTATTTTCAAGTTAGGACATTTTCAGTTTGTAATGTTTTATTAGGACGTGACCTCAGAATAATAATCAGAGGAGCACAGTATATTCATTCATTTAATCTCCACATGCACGGTCTGAGGTAGGTCCTGTTAATTTGTTCAAGATCATAAAGCAGCTAAGTGGAAGAGTCTGGAAATTGAACCCTGGAATTCAATTTCAGTTTGTTACTGTAGAGCTTAGCAACCATATGAAGTGAATTTTTAAAATTTCTTTATTAAGTCCACAGCTTTTACTTATTCACTTCTTGGCTCACTTTGGCATTTCTGATCTACCAGTCCCACCATTCTTAAGGTTAGAGCCATTATTAAATAAAATATGGGTTACTTGAATACAAGCTCAACAGTACTTTGAAAGTTAATATGGCTTCTGAGTAAGCTAGAACTAAGGGACAGGTAATGCATACATACAGATACAGTGAAGGAATGCTTCACGCTCAGAGTGGGGCAGTACAAGGTTTCCTCACACTGTTTTGGACAGCATGTAAATTCAAGCCTGCAATCCATTTCTTTATGGGATTTTCGGTTAACTATCAGATCAGAGAGTGAAACAGTTCCGGAAGATCACTCCCCCTTCCACGTCAATCATTTAAGTCTGCCTTGACACTTAGCTCTCCCCCTTGCTCCTGCCTTGTTTGTTGTCGACGTCGCTGTTTGTATTATTTTGATTTTTCCTGGAGCCTGTTTGGCATTTTTCTAGAAGTTTCTTCAAACTCTGCTTTGTATCTCTGGAAGTTTTTGGTGAGGATTTCATTTATTTATCAGTTTAGTGGGTGGTGGACCTTTGGTTTGCATCTGGTTCTTGGTGGTCGTATAAACATTTTAATGATAATTCCTCATTGAACTACTCAGATATTTTTGTGTTTACATCTGTTCTGTGCTGATGTCATTTCCTTTAAGTAGAGAAAGAGCCAAAAGTGAGATTGTTGAAGTATTTGGTAATTGAACATAGATCTTTACAGAAAACTGGTAGACTGCTTCGCAGTGGTTGTCTGCTTGTAGCCGCCCCTGTGATATGAGAGTTCTCTGCCTGCCTCCATGCCAGTGGCAGTAATGGCTAGGTTGTTCATTTCTGCACTGATGAATGGTATTCAGCATCTTTTCACTTTTCTGTTTGTCATCCTCAGTTTTCCATGATGTGTATGATATTTACACTATTTTTTTTCCTGAAAATTTGTTTTTTAAAGAAAGGGCTTTACACATTCTGGATATAAAATTTGTGTTAGAAATGGATTTTTACCTAGTACTGTCATTTCCTTAAAAATGGCTGTCTTTTGAAAATCAAACTTTTAATTTTGAAAGACTCTAAGTTGTCACATTTTTTTTTTTATGGTTTTTTAAAATCTGAAGCAAGATTACAAGAATTTTCCTTTTCTCTTCTGATTAACTTTTATTCATTAATTTTTAAAGTAGAGGTATAATTTGCATATCATAAAACCCACTCATTTTATATATACACTCAAAATGTATGGTTAATTGGGTGTGGCTACTTGCAGGTAGGGTAAAGTGAGGCTTGTTCCTGTTATAGCCCACATTGGTTCTGCATTGCTTTCTGTGCAGATCAGTGTGTTACTGAGTAGGTGCTGCATGTTTAGTGTATTTATTAGTCAGTTTATAGATATGCTGTTTTCATGTAGAAGTTTTACACTTTTACTTAAGTACCTTTGCCAAAAATCACCCACACACACATTTTCCTTCCCTCTCCCTTTCTCTCCTCCCTCCTTCCCTCCCTCCTTCCTTCCCTCCCTCCCCCTCCCTCCCTTTCTCCCTCTTTTCTTCTTTCTCTGATCTGTGTATTTTCTATTTGTTACTATTTCTGTAATTTTACCCAAATCATACATCTTAATTATTGTTACCTAGCAATAAACCTTGAATTGAAGTGGTATCTAGGCCCTTTGCTTTTCTATATAAACATAAACGCAGCTTTAAGAAAATCACATGCCTGCTCTGATGTGGATTATAAATACATCAATTCCCTAGGCCACTTGGCAGAAAACTGAAATCTTAGGAACATAGAGTCTCTACACTCATGAACAATGTATATTTTTGCATTTAGTTAGGTTAACATTTTGTTTACATATTTTAAATCTTGTAGGCATTTTGTTAAATTTAGTAACCGTTACATTTTACAACTAGGATTCATCCTGTTTGATTTTCTGCTTATTGCTACTATGTAAACACAACGTGGTTTCCTTTTCTACCTTAACTATAGCTGAATATTAAGGTTTAAGGTCCTGTAATCACACTTACTTAATATTCCTCTTTGTTTCATTGACTCCTTTGGTTATTAAAATTTATTTGTTCATTCATTCCCTCATTCATTCATTATTTTCATGTATGAGTGCATGCCTACATGAATCTATGTGTGCAGGAGCCCTCAGAGGACAGAAGAGGACACCATGTCCCTTGGAACTGTAGGTACATGCCACAGTGAGCTAACATGTAGGAACAGTACTCTTACCTGTTGAGCCATCTCTCCAGCCCCCCTTTCTTCTTCTTGTTTCTTTGCCATTTGAGGTTTAGAATCAGTTTGCTAGTATTTCTGAAATACCATTCTAGGATTTGATTGGAACATCACTGGAGCATACAGTTATGGTTGAATCTTCCTGTTCATAAGCTGAGCATATCTCTCCATTTATTTGACTCATTGGTTTTTCATAGTTTATAGTTTTTCTCATGTTGATCTTGTAAATATTTCCATACATTTATACCCACACATTCATTTTGGGTGATATTACTATGTCACTGAGTCTCACATTTTAATATTTATTTATTCATTGTAGATATAAGGGAAAACGTTTGGATTTTGTGTATTCTTGTATATACTAGCCTTGCTAAAGTGATTAATTCCTGTATCTTTTGGCCAGTTTGTTTGGATTTTATATGTAAATGCCTATGTTGTTTGTGGCAGAGGCAATTTTTTTCTTTCCATCCAGTATATGTTAAAGTTTCTGTTTCTATCATATTACATCAGTGAGGACTTCCAGTATGATCTTGTAAAGAACTGCTCAGAACTGACGTCTCTGCCTTGTTCTGATCTTTAAAAAAAGCTTTTAGGTTTTTGCCATGTGTGTACTATGGGATTCTTTTGGCTTGGGGTGTTGTCTAGACTTTCCTTGTCAAGCTTAGACTAAACCTTGGTTAAACTAGTTGGAAGGGTTTGCTTTGGTTTGGTTTTGTTTGTTTTCTTTTTATCATGATAGGTTTTGAGTTCCTCAAGCGCTCTTTTCTACAATATTGATCTGACGTGTGGTCTCTCTCCCATACATTCTCAAATATTGATCCACTCTCACTGGGTAAATACCACTAATTGTGGTGTATAAATTTTTTTGTACATTGTCAGACTCATTTTGCTCATGCATTTGAGGAATTTTATATTTATGTTTATGGGAAATATTGTTCTGTGGATTTTTTGTCATTGTCTTTTTCTGGTTTCAAATCGGGTAACACCAACTTAATAGAATGAGGAAGTATCTGCTTCTGTCTTCTAAAAGAAGCATAGAAAATCAGAATGATTGCTTCCTTAAATGTTTAGTAGCAGTTAGCTATGAGCACATCCAAGGCTTAAACTTCTATTCTGAAAGGTTAATAAGTGTTTAAAATGTAATTTTTCTTAAAAGGTGTAGACTATTCAGATAATGTGTTTTTCATGTGAACTTTGGACCTTTGCTTTTCAAGACATTGGTCTGTTTTTCTAGGTTACTGATTAGGGGCATTGAGTTAGTACATAATGTTCTTCATTAAATCTTCTAATTTTTGTAGAGTCTGGAGTTGTATCTTTTCTTTAATTCAGTGTAACTATTTTTTCTCCTTTTTTGCTGGTTTGGTTTGCTACAGGTTTATTGTTTTCATTTAACTTTTCAAAGAACCAGCCTTTAGTTTTTAATTTCAATTATTACTGTTCCAAATATTTTTTATAATATTTATTTGTTCGTGATGTGGGGGGCAGACGTGCTACAGAGCATGTGCAGGTCAGAGAACAACTTGATTCTCTAATTCTACTATGTAGAGCCCAGGAGTCAAACACAAGACAGGTTTGGCAGCAAATGTGTTTTCATTCTGGGCCATCTTGCTGGGCCAGTTTTTGCTGCTATTGTTGTTGTCGTTATTGTTGTTGTTGTTGTTGCTGCTGCTGCTGCTGCTGCTGCTATTGCTTTTAGTATCTTCTCCCATGAGGTCTGCAGGCTTCTTTTCCACATGTTCCTGCCACTCCACTGCTCTGTTATCTCAGGCCCAGAATCAACAGTGCCAAGGACCATAGACTGAAACCTAGGAAACCTTCAGCCCAAATCAGACTCCTTCCTTTTTAAGTTCCCTCAGTGATTCTGTTCCCAGTTGTATAAAAGTAACAAATACAATATCCTTGCGGTCATTAATCTCACGTGTGCATAAGCATGATATTATTTTGAATAAACTTACTGTTAGATCAGTTATAAAAGCCAAATCTCATTTTATCTTTCTGTGTACTTGCTCTGGTGTTCTTTTTTTCTTTGTGTAGCTTTGAGTTTTTAATCTGTATTCTTTTCTTCGGTGTAAAAGTTACTTAAAAGAAAAATGTGTCCTGAAAGGCAAGCTTTGCCTGATAAAGTCTGTTAAAGAAAGCATGTTTAGAACAAAAATAGAAAGAAGAAAAGGAAAAGTTAAACTGTTTTTTTTTTTTCTGAGTAATTCAGAAAAGTGGGTTCAGTTCAGAAGCAGCATGGGCGTACTGTATAAGAGACTGTTCTCAGAGTAGGGTTCTGTTATTCTGCATGGCGTAAGGTGACCCCAACCTCCTAGGGGTGATACTACCTTCCTAAGAGTGGTCCCCTCACTGGGGAGTTGACCACCCAACTGGAATGTCAGGTCTCCATCTAGACCAGGAGATTTCCTTTTCATGCCCAGGCCTTTGCTGTTGATTATCATGCATGTTGCATGTCTGGTAACATTTCCACAGACCTTGGACATTCTATGTTTGTTTGTTGGTGTTTTCTCTTTGCTCTTCAGATTGGAAGATTTCTTTTGATACCTCCTCAAGCTTAGGTATTCTTTCCTTAGTTGAGCCATGTCTATTAAACACACCAAAGGCATTTTCCATTTCTGTTGCAGCAGGGCTTTTTGATCCTTGGTTTCTTGTTGGTTCTTTCGTAGGACTTTTGCCTTTCGCTCTTACATGCTGTCTACTGTGTCCGTCCCAGCCACTGTGCCTCAATAATTTGTTTTAAGTTCCAGGAATGAGATTCAAACTGTTTGTCTCTGGTTCCTATTCCTGTTTGATTTCTTCAAACTTTTTTTTTTTTGCCTTTTATTGTGCTTTTTCTTTTTCTGAACACAGGACATGATGTAAAAGGATTTGAAATAAATAGATCTTTAATTGTTTAGTAATACGGAGGTTGTGGTGATGTGGGATCATTCTTTCATCACATAATTAGGTCTGTTTTTTTTTATTAGTGTGGTTGTACGTTTCTCACGTCTTTTTCAGTTCCTTCCACTGCCTCGAGGCAAGGTAACAAAAAGTAGCCATGATTTATGCACATCTTTTCTACGTAGATGGATAAAGACATTGGAGTTATATATTTCCCTCCCTCTGGGTTAGTTAGGCTCTCATAGAACCCAGTTACAAGCCTGATACATTGGAGTATGCCTGTAATGTCAGCACTTGAGATGCTGGAGCAGGAAAATTGCAGGTTCAAATGCAGTTAGGCTACATAGTAAGTCTCAAACCATCACTTACTAACTGCGTTAACTTAGGCTTCCTCTGATGGTCTATCCCAGAATGACTTCTTTCCCTTCCGAGATGTCAGATGTATAGGGTGACTTTTATTTTGTATTCATTGTGAAAATTTGAAAATTCTGCTCTAAGTGGCCCGTGTAGAGGCGTGTGGTGATCTAATGACTTAGGCTTCTGAACCACTGATTGTCCAACTCTTCCCTGACTGCGTCCAATCTGGGATTTCATACAGAGGTTCTTGTTTCCATTAGGTGTCTGCCTCTTGGTGACTGTTCAAGTAAGTTGCACTTCTCTGTGTTTGCCTGCTTACTCTCCAGCTGCACTTTGCTGTGATGTAATCCCTTACAGGTCGCAGAGAGCCATGGGGTGTATCACCTTCTCAGTTGTGCTTCTTAGCATGAATTGTGGGTTGTAAGGCCTTTATGTGTTGGACTGGAACGGGTGTTTTTCATACTTGACATATATTTTATATGTAATACTTTATTAATACTTGTCAAGAAAGATGTGTCAGCCAAACTAAGACTTTCCGGAGCTATAATGAACTATTTATGTAAAGTCATCTCATAAATCTCCCCTTATTTTCCTGCTTTTCAAAAAAAAAAAAAAGAAACCCTGATATTCCATTCCTGTGCTATTACATATTTGAAAGGATTGCTGATCTGTGTCTGATGCAGAGTTAACTCCACATGACTAGTATCTGCTTAGACTTGGGTAAAACCGTGCACCTTCTCTCTTTGATCATTGTAATGGAGCCCCACTAGTGGTCATACCCCATTGTCCAGCCTTCTCTATTGCCTTTCTCTGCCCTGATACATACTTTCTGCCCTTTGGGAGGAAGCTGGGGGCAAGTGGTGGTTTTCTTCCTTGGAATTTGCTGACAGTCCCATTATATTTTGGCATTTCCTACTTTGACATGACATTTTCTTCTAAATTGGACAATGGTGGCTTATCCTGGGATGAGAATGGTAGTCAAATTTCATGACTTTCTTCCAGCTGTGTTTATGCTTAGCATTAAGTAATGAGCTGCTCTTCCATTTGTATTTTAGAGAAAACTTACTCAGCTGTACTGGAAGCTGGACCCTGAACAAAATCATTGGTGGTGCTGGTGCTGGTGCTGGTGCTGGTGCTGGTGCTGGTGCTGGTGCTGGTGCTGGTGCTGGTGTTGGTGCTGCTGCTGCTGCTGCTGCTTCTTCTTTTTCTAATTCTCCTTCTTCTTCTTCTTCTTCTTCTTCTTCTTCTTCTTCTTCTTCTTCTTCTTCTTCTTCTTCTTCTTCTTCTTCTTCTTCTTCTTCTTCTTCAAGTGATCACTATTTAATTTTATCCATTAAAAATTAATTTGCTTTTCTAATTCTGTAATTTTTCCTCCGAGCTGTTTCAAGTTAGATATTGTGTATCCACTTGCTTGAAATTTAAGAAGTGCAGCCTCACCTTTTCTTTCAATGGCTCCTTTGTCTTAGAACTCTTTCTTTAAAGGTACAGGAGTATTGTTAACATTTATGCAGTATGAAACAACTACGTGAAAATTGCGAATAATAGTGGGAAGAAATTATATCTGTGCCTCTTACAGATTCTCCCTAGCAAATACTGTGAAAAGTATGGATTGCTGTGTTTTAGGTACTCCATAATTACCATGTGGATGCGAGTTGTTATGGTAACTGGGTTTCCCCTTCTATTAAATAACGGAGTAAATGGTTACTTGAGATGCAGTTGAATTGTCAGCTTTCAAGCTAATGTTATCCTGATAGGAAATGGGGTGGGGAGACAATGATGGAGGGGAGATGTGGGGGTGGGGAAGATTGAATGTCTGGAGACTACTTACAAGAGCATGAGGGCTTTGCACTTTAAGAAGGCATCCTCTTAGGGCCTCCCTTCTCTTACTGCTTATCAGTGGATAGGGATGGCAGAAAGTTACATTGTAGCCACAGGTTTACTAATGAGAGGAACTTGAAGCCTCTTATTCATACATATAAGCAGTCATGCAGTGAGTGTCTTTTACGACCTCTAACAAGAGAAAATGGTTTTTGTTCTGAAGGAATGAGTGTGGGGCTTGCCACTCCTTTGTATTCCATGTAGCAACTGAAATAAAATCCCTTTTTTCTTTTCCTTTGTTGTGTTTGTTATTATGGAGGTGGAGGAGGTGGAGGTGGTGGTGGTGGTGGTGGTGGTGGTGGTGGCGGTGGTGGTGAAGGTGGTGGTGTGATGGTGTTGGAGATGGTAGTGGAGATGGTAGTGGAATGGGGATGGTGGTGGTGGTGGTGGAGGAGGAGGAGGTGGTAGTGCAGGTGGTGGTGGTGGTGGTGGTGCTGGTGCTGGTGTGATGGTGTTGGAGGTGGTAGTAGAGATGGTGATGGTGGTGGAGGAGGAGGCGGAAGTGGTGGTGGTGGTGGTGGAGGTGACGGTGCTGATGGTGGTGGTGTTGGTGCTGATCACCACTGCTGAGGTGCAGGTGATTTTGATGATAATTGTGAGCAGAGAAATTGACTTGCTTTATGACATTGGGGTCATAAAATTAATAGAAAATACTTGTTTATCTGTCAGGTTTTACACACTGTTCTACCTATCCTACTCTAGTTTTAAAAATAACTTCATCAAAAGTTTTTCTTATTTGATTTAGAGTAGTTATTGGAAGTCTGTAAAAATGAGTATTATATTTTTAATCACGTGATGCTGTTTGTTCCAGAAGCAGGGTGAGCTATGTGGTTCCAGTAGGCAAACATATGGGGAGAAATGTATTTTTTTTGTTGTTGTTGTTCTCTCTCCCAACATTCTCATATATTTAAACATTGTGTTTCTAAGCAGGATATCTCCATGAGCTAGTATTTCAGGTACACTAGATGCTTATGGAATTTCAGATTATAAAGTTTATAAAAACTCCCTATAAAATATAACATTTTCACTTAGTAGATACTTATCTGAAAATAAATATTTCTAGACTGGAATATTCTGGGCATGTACCTGTAAGGTTTAAATAATAATTGTGTGTTTACTTTTAGCTATGTTGACTCAGACAAGTTTTTTTATTTGTTTGTTTGTTCTTGAGACAAATTCTCTCTATGCCTGGTTGTCTTGGAACTCCTGTATAGACCAGCTGACCCCAAACACACAGAGATTAACCTGCCTTTGCCTCCCAAGTACTGGGATTAAAAGAAGTATATGCTACTATGCCTGGCTCTAAATTTTATTTTTTAAGCTTTGTTTTTATAGAATGATTAAAAGTTGAATGCTAATCTGGGTCTGGTTATGCAGGCCAGTATCCCAACAGCTTAAACAGTTGAGGCAGAAAAGTCATAAGTTCAAGGCCAGCCTAGGTAAGTTAGTGAGCACTTGTCTTAAAATAAAAAGTGAAATGAAGGCTTAGGATATAGCTCAGTGATAGAATGCTTGCCTAGCTACCAATAACATGCCGAGCTCCCAGTTTAATTACCAGGTTTATAATAAAAAGTTGAGCACAATAGTTTTATGATTACTTTTAAATTTTCACTTTATAATTTTAATATGACAAATATTTATCTCTGTTAAGGAGATGTGGTATATTTAAATAATTTTGACTCAGTGAGCCTGTTACAGGCACTGTAAAGGGATACCAGAAAAACCAAGATGTGGCCTGTGTGCCTTGGAATCGTGTGCAGTTACAGATGCGCATGGTATGCTAGGACTGTATAGGTGAGGGAAGTCAGCCCAGTGTGTTGCAATGATAGGAAGGGAAGGCACGGAAGTGGGGAGCGGGTGGCTCCATAGGTCCCGTGAGAGCAGGGCAGAGGTGGGGACTGGCTTACAGTGCAGGTCTCTAGAATAAGATTACATGATGCAGAGGTATAAGAATTATGGAGAAATTGGTTGAGGTTCTTGGAGCAGCACTGTTATCCCTTAAGTGAATGATGTTGTTTTGATCCTGAGAAGATGTTAAGTACTATAAGATGCTTTCATGATATTCTTTATAAACCATTAAAAATTTTGCACAGAAGTTCTGAGTAGTCAGCACCATTTGTGATGGGTTAGCCTAGGAGATGTATGAGGGCATTGAAGATCTGATAGCTGGTGTCATAGTCATGTGGGGAGGAATAGGACTAGGCCAGTGAGGAAGCAAGCCTACCAAAGTGGCAGAAATTGGCTTGATTGTTGAGCCAAGGAAGACTTCCAAGGTAAGTCTGAAGTTTCAAGCCTCAATAACAGGTTATTGATAGATGATATTGACAGACATAGGAAAGATTAAAGAGTGGGTTTTAAATGATGATAAACAAGCCATCTCAGATTTCACATCTGACAAATGTATTCTAAAAGCAGTGGATTTTAACTACTTTTGATTTCTTAAAAGATTTATTATTTTTAATCATGTGTGCATGTGAGGGTCTGTGCACATGGTCCACAGAGGCCAGAAGCATTGGATCCCCAGGAGCTAGAGTCACAGGCATTGTGAACTGCCAAACCTAGGTGCTGGGAATTGAACTCAGGCCTTTTGCAAGAGCAGCACGTGCACTTAACACTGAGCCAAATTTCTGGCTCTACTTTTGAATTTTTTTTAATTAAAAGAAATTTAACTGATACATTAAACATAAAATAATGCATATTAAGTTATTCATACTGAGATACACTCCAATGTGTTAATATATGCAAACTATGTATGTTTTTACTGAGCTATAACTTGATATTGATTTCCCCGTTAGTGTATACTCTGTGCATCTTGGCAGGTACGCATATTTCTGTAACCAGCACCCATCAAGATGAGAATTATTCTAGCATCCTAAAAAGTGCCTTCTCCCGCTTCATCCCTGTTCATCATCTCCCAACTCGTTCTCTTTTCTATCTCCATCTCACTTAAGTTACAGCTTAAAATATCCAGGGACCAACCACAGTGACCACAAAGGTGCTCTGAGTCTCAGCTCCTTTCCTCACGGTGTCTACACAAACCTTCCTCTTGATTTTCTGACTCAAATGGTTACCATGGCATTGGAAGTGGGGCAGCCAATGGGATAGCTCAGTGTTTGAAGCCATTGCTCCACAGTGTCACAGTTTCAGAATGTCGCATTACTCCATGGTGTCCACAGTCACTGTGGTGTTTGTTTTTTTAACCTGGGTAGCTGTAGACACCTCTGTAAGGTTTCCATGCTCTGTGCTCCAGTCTGTTTTCAGCTCGGTCATCAGGTTCCTGTACGATGTAAGCGAGACCGTCCAGTTCATCTCAGCACCCGAGGATGGAGGACCCCTCTGTTGCTGAGAATGGAAGCAGGCTGTGACAGGAGAGCGAGGGGAGTGGACTCCCCAGCTCCCGAGCCCACCAGACCTCATCTTCCCGTGTTTCTTTTCCATCTTGTCCACTCTGGCTACTCTGGCGTTTTAACTCTTTCTCACACAGGTCAGCCCTGAGCCTGCGTATGGCCTTTGTCGTGATTTCTGGTTTTGGTGGTGGTGGTTTGCTTTACATTGAGATGACTTGCCAAGCATGCAGTTAGCCATGCTAACATTTAAAATTCACTGTCTCTGAGAAGCAACAGTGTTGGGCAACTCTTCCCTTCTGTTTCCAGGATTTTAATCCCTTCCAAATGAGCCACGTTCTCATTAAATAGTCCCTGTGACTTACCATGTCTTCTCTGTTTTTTACCCTCTGTCATCAAACATTAATCTGCTCTCTGTCCTATACGTCTGCCCATTCTGGTTAGTACATATAGATGGAATCTTATAATATGATATTTTGTGTCTGTCTTCTTTCTCTTTGGTATGTTTTCAGGCTTTGTCTACAGTTTAGGATTCCAGTATATAGTAGGACTTTATTTGGCTAATATTACATCTTACGTACATATATATTATCTTACTAATCTGTGGATGGATATTTAGGTTATTTCCTTTTTTCTTTTTTTTCTTTCTTTTGCTTTTGTGAACATGCTGATATGGACATTTATTTACAAATTCTTGTTTGAAATCGTTGTGGAGTCCTTAGAAATGGAACTGCTCCATCATATTGTATTTCTATGTTTAGTATTCTGAGAAACCACCAAATGTTTGCAGTAGCTGAACTATTGTGTATTGCTTTAACACGTGTGTCCTCACTGTCAGCCGATTTCACTCAGACTTAACCCTGTCAGTGAGTCCCACTTAAAGCACGGTGCTTAACCTTGGACCCTGCACCGCCCTCACCCCTTCTTCTCGTTGCCTGTTTGTCTGGACTTCTTTTTAGGTGTATGAGTGATGTTTCATCAATTTACCATGTCATTCCCCTGTAGACTTTCCTCTTATTCTTCCTGAAGAAGGAAGGGCCTGTGAACCGGAGCAGTCCATCACACAGCTGTCACTGTAAGAGTTCATATGGTTAGTTACAGGAAGGACTTGCGTTTCTCGTGTTTACTAAAACTCAGTGATACAATGGTGACTGACCCTGCTGCCTTAGCTGAGGGTTAACTAGATTTACAACATCATGACTTGGAGTTATTTCATTGACTTTAGTTTCCTGATGACTTATGACTGGTCTAGCAAAATAGACATAATTTTTATACTTTTTAATTGCCAATTGAGTTTATTTTTCAGGCTAGCAACTTCAACCTCAGAGGTAGGCAATATCCATAACTGTGGATTGAGTTGAAATAGCTTCCTGATGATGGTTATGGGAAGCCTTTGAGCCTTAGATGAAATGGAAAACTTTCATCACACTGTCTCTGAGGGAACCCTCAGGAGAGGGATTTTAATGATATCCACTCAGCTAAGTCTGGGGTACCCCGAGATTGAGGGATCATTCCATAAAGCATGGGGAGCTGTGCTGAAAGATGGGAACGTAGTGTTCCCTAAGTCCCTACATCTGCCCTCAGCTTGCTCAGGGCCACAGGATGATTAGCTGGGTCTTCTGATGACCTCTTTCAGATGTGTTTCCTGGCATGAGTCGCTTTCTTTTTCGAAGCTCAACATTCCATTTACACATTTACATTTTTCTAGAATTCCTTCTCTTTTCAAAGTCAATATTAAGAATGGATTGAAACCATAGTCTTTCCAAATGATTCGGTGTTCTTTTAGTCAGTGTGTTGAAGCTGACAAGAATTTTAGTAGTACAAAGATATCCATGGACTTATGGCAGGAGAATTTGAAAATAGTTTATAGTTCTTAAGTAAGAATTAAATTCAGGTTGCATTATTTGAGCCCTCAAATAGGAGCTAATGATAATATATTTTGTGAATCAGGAACATAATTCATAGAAAAGTGGGAGAGCATTTGCAAACAGAGAAAAGGGATGTAAACTGAGGCCCTCCTTCTCAGCTGGACATGTGACCTAGGTTATTGGTTAGCTCCTGTATAGTACAAGAAAAACCATGGCTGGAGGACTCAGTCCTTCAATTGGTGGACACACTGACAAGGCCCTTCCCACCCCACCTGGCAGTGTGAATGCTCAGCCAGAAAAAGCCTTTTTAAGTTCTTCCAATTCATTCCGTGGTCTCAGTATCCATCTTACACTGTTGAAGTATCTAATGTTTGAAAAAACTGCTGTGGCAACAGAAATGATTGACCGGAGTCAGAGTTAATCCTATTGTTCTCTTCTGCCCCGTGTCCTATAGCGTCTTCACAGCCCTGCCCATTTCTTGCCACAGTTCTGTCATGATTATGCACAAACTTCTCTCTCATGTATAGGGAGGTGGGTGAAAGCTCAGGGACGTGCATGAAAGCGTTGCTGGTTGAACCGAGAGATGCATGAGCTGTGAACACTGTGGCTGTTCCTCCTGAGACATCATGAACAGGCACAGACCCTGGGAAGATGTGTTGCAAGGTTGCTGGGTACTAATAGGTGGAAACCGAAGTGACTGTGCAAGCGGCTGCTTCGTCTGGGCTCTCCTTAGAAGTAGATCTCACCGTTGGCGTGTGTTGTTCCCTCCTGTATTCCCACACATGTGAGATGGCAGCTCCAGCAGTGCACATGATTGCTGGGAACCATGTGTCATGTGCGTCTGCATGAGCTTTTCACCGTGGCTTCTACACAGCATTTCTGTTGGCAGTTTATGTTTATTACTTCAGAGATGAATATTTGAAATCCAGGCTATGAGTCATATTTATTTTTATTTAACATTATTGGGGAGTTTGTTAGACAGTACCCTGTTCCCCATCTTTGGCATGAGATTTTATAGCCTTTCCCTCTGGCTTTCAGAAAGGATTTATATTACAAATACATCTTAACTTGATATTATTGCAGGGTTTCATTTGCTTTAATTTAGAAAATTCCAGACTTACTTTATTTTGTCTTTACAAGATTCCAATTCTTTTCAACTGGGAATATAGTAAAGATATTATTTGTGGTTCCAGTCCTGTACTAATTTGGTTTGTTTTAGAAAACAGACCACTTAAATAAAAGGAAAGGAGAACGGAGGTTTTCATGCTGTTCTGAATTCTGTGTGGTCTAATGTGTTTCTGTTCATCTTCCCCATAGGTCCATGTCCAGCCTTCAGAGTGGCACCATGCCATCTTCCTTCCACAGGCCTGGCTTGCATATATGACTCGAGCTTACCATGCCATGTTACAGGTGAGGCTGCCACAAGGGGTCTGCTTTGTGGGGGAGCATTGCCCCCTTATCACTAATTTTATAACAATGCGTATTTACTGTTTGAAGAATTTTCTCTCTGGGCGAACCACATAATATCTACTACGCTCTGCTTCTAAGGTCCCAGTGAAAAGCAAAGTTCAACTGCATCAAGGTCCCTCTGGGAAAACAATGAGTTCATTGGGCTTATTTGAAAGCATGGATGAGGCTTATTGACAGGAATGGGGGTTATCCCAAAGAGGCCTCCCTGGAAAATCTCCCCCCAGCATGCATGGTTTCCTTATAGCTGCACAGATGAAGCCCCCTTTCCATAGGTTTCTCTAGCCTATACCTCTCCCTGACACCCCAAGATGGTTAGGAGTGGCTGGATTCTTAGGTGTGGGTCTGTGGCCTTCCCACCTTCTACTCCTATGAAGGAATGTCAGTGTCCAACAAGTGCAGCTGAATTATCTTTTGCAAGCAGTACAGTTGACTTTCCGAAGATGGAAATTGTTCTACCCAGGGGTCATATTGAACAAGTGTAAGAGCACTTGGGAAGAATAACACTGCCAAAAGTGCAGTGGTTCCTTTTGCTCATAAGAAATGTAAGGCTTGGGATCTCTCTCTCTCTCTCTCTCTCTCTCTCTCTCTCTCTCTCTCTCTCTCTCTCTCACGCACACGCACACACACGCACACTTTAGGGAGGAGAGGGTGGGAAGAGTCAGAGACTAGGAAGGAACAGAGTAAAACTGTGTCTGCTGATCATGAGAGGACCAGTGCAGTCAGGAACTCACAGCAGTCATGAACTCATTTGTATAAGACCCACACAGAATCAAGCTAGTTGGCGTTGTAACACGGAGGCAGGAGGGGCTCACGATCCCCTACCCTTTGCTGAGGAGCTGCTGACAGTTGATGGCATCTGGGGAGAGGAGAGAGAATGTTCTTAAGAGTGTAGCTCCTGCTAGGTTGATCAGGCTCCATTGGCCCCATCCTCATGAGTATATCAGCGATGCAAATTGAACACCAGATTATTGGAAGCAAATTAGAAGCAAAACGAAAGATATGCTTAGGGAAGAGGGGAGGACCAGTAGTGACTGTGTATGGGAGTCTCAGTGAATTGATACAAATACTACGTTAAATAAAAGAAATGTAAGGCATATGTATATAGTTACACTTAAATTTAAATGTGGTTATTCCTATGTTTCTGAGTTCCATCCAGAAACTGCTTCTAAGATCTACTCTCTTATGCCCATTTTGGCCTCCTGAATACCCACTTGACTACCCCAGAGTATCTGGTCTTGAGTGCCTCCCACACTGAGCTCAGCAGCTTGTCTCTAGGTAGAACCTGTCTGTGTCTTTAGCACCATCGCTTGACCATTTCTCAGACATTTATATTTCTGCTTTTCCTAATTTGTTTCTAAAAGTCTAATGTCCTGCCTTTCGTACATTCTGTTCTGTTCTGCCTTGGGTGCTGCCATTTCTCTGTGCCCACCCCGTTCTACCTTGTTCGTTAGATTAGTTAATTATGTTGTACTTAACTCCTATCCCCACTGTTATCCAGTGACTGAAAAGTCATTATTAAGTCATTGTTAAGAATGGTGTGTATGTGCGTGGTCTAAGACTACTTAAGCAACATGTCTCAGAAGAAAATTTCCATGGAGTGCAAGGAGTCATAGAGTTATAGGTAAAAATGATGGCTGCCTTATAAGGGCACAGAGGAGAGAGCCAGGGGATGGGTGGGGAGGGAAGGATGATTGAATGTCTGGACATTTGTGTTCCCACCTCCAGTCCAAACCTCGGTGCAGTAGTGCAGTCACTTTAGCCTAGAACTGATAAACAGTGTAGAGCTTCTGATCCATTGGAACTGAGAAGGGGACACAGAGTCTCCATATCAACAGCAGGCAGGTCCTTCTAATGTGCTTAGTCTGCAGTCCACACTTTGAGCAGCATTGTTTTAGAGTGTCCCCAGTGTAATCTGCATCCACAAAGCTGCTCCTCTATAATTCCTGCTTCCTGGCTCCTTGTTATTTTACCCTGTATTTTATCCTTCTCAGTATGGGCATCCCTTATGGTTTTTGATTTTTGTTTTTTTTTTTAAGATATTTACTTTATTTACATTTCAAATGTTTTCCCTTTTCCAGGTCTCCCCTTTGAAAACCCCCATCCCATCCCCCTCCCCCACCCAGCCGCCCACTCCTGTCTTGCCTTCCTAGCATTCCCCTAGACTGTGGCATCTAACACCCTCAGGCCCAAGGGCCTCTCTTCCCACTGATGGCCAACAAGGCCCTCTTCTACCACATATGTGGCCAGCACCATGGGTCTCTCCATGTGTATTCTTTGGTTGGTGGTCCAGTCTCCGGGAGCTCCGGGGGGTCTGGCCAGTTGACACTGTTGCTCCATCCATGGGACTGCAAACCCCCTCAGCTCTTTCAGTCCCTTATACTCCAGAGAACCAAATAACCCTATTTTAAAAAATGGAGAACAGAGTTAAACAGAAAATTCTCAACTGAGGAAACTCAAAGGGTTAAGAAGCACCTAAAGAAATGCTCAACATCCTTAGTCATCAGGGAAATGCAAATCAAAACAAGTCTGAGATTCCACCTCACACCAGTCAGAATGGCTAAGATCAATAACTCAGGTGACAGCAGATGCTGGCGAGGATGTGGAGAAAGAGGAACACTCCTCCACTGTTGGTGGGATTGCAGGCTGGTACAACCACTCTGAAAATCAGTTTGGCAGACCCTCAGAAAAATGGACATAATACTACCTGAGGACCCAGCTATACCTCTCCTGGACATATACCCAGAAGATGCTCCAACATGTAATAAAGACACATGCTCCACTATGTTCATAGCAGCCATATTTGTAATAGCCAGAAGCTGG
>CM052702.1:83349672-83398042 GCA_028551405.1 Uromys caudimaculatus
TGGAGCAGAGACTGAAGGAAAGGCCACCAGAGACTTCCCCACCTAGGGATACATCCCATATACAGCCACTAAACCCGGACGTTCTTGTGGATGCAGGGAAGTGCTTGCTGATGGAAGCATGATAAGCTGTCTCCTGAGAGGCTCAGGCAGAGCCTGACAAATACAGAGGTGGATACTGACAGCCAACCATTGGACTGAGCATGGGGTTTCAGATGGAGGGGTTGGAGAAGGGACTGAATGCTTTGAATAGACCCCGAGTGAAGGAATGTCTTTCTCGTGTCTGTATACTTCTGTAACCACATTATACACCACTAGACAATTAGTTTCTATTCAAGAGGCATGAGAGTACAAACCAGAGCACAGGCTTCTCTGTGGTCATACTTCCCTTAGTCATTTGCACATCTTCCTGGCAAGGCAGGGTGCTGAACTAACTTGCAGAACACAGATGGAAATAAAATGCCCCTTCCCGCCGTGAGTTCCTGTCCAGTGAAGAAAGCTACAAGCCCACTAGCCGTTTCACTGCAGGATCCTTTATGATTAATGAAGGAAGAAACAAAATTCTGCAAACCCCTGGAGAAGGAAATGAGCAATTCCTGTGGTCAGCTGAGAATTTATGTTACTTTAGGGGAAAAAGGGCTAAGGTGAAGAGGGTCATGATATAGTTCAGACTTTACAAAAGCCTCCATTTTCCCCCTAAGTGCTACTATTTATTGAATACTTATATGTAGCTAACACTTAACATATACTTTGTCAGTTAATCCTTACAGATACCCAGGGAAGTGTCTATTATTAATCCCATGTATAATGATCTTATAGGTAGACAATCAGGGTAGGAAAGGAAAGCAAATAATCCAAAGCCAACAGTTGGTAAATGAGAGAAAGAATTTAATTTGGAATCTTCTGATCCATCATTAATTGTGATAACAAATAACACAAGTTGATCTAACATTTTATTTACTTACTGCATTTATTAATTTAGTGTCTGTGTGTGTGTCTCTGTGTGTCTGTCTGTGTATCTGTGTGTCTGTCTGTTGGTCTATGGGAGCATGCCATAGTACATATGTTGAAGAGGACAGCTTATTGGAACAGGTTTTCTCCTTCTACTCTGTGTGTCCAGGATTGGAGGCAAGTGCCTTTGTCAGCTGAGCCATCTTTCCTGCCCTGGTCTAGAAAATGACAAATGCATTTATGAAAAATCTTTTATTTTAGTAATGTAGGCCTAAAATTTTCTTCAGCTAGTGTAGTGATGTGTATGTTTACTTTCACTTAAGATCTCTTTCCTTTGGATTTTACATTCAATTACATTGAGAATTGGTGAAAAATGGGAAACCGAAAGGTTCTCTTTAACAAGGACTTAAAAATGCAGCAGTGTGCCATAAATTTGTCATTCTTAACTTGACAATTGCTTGTATGCTTCAGCTGATGAGTTTCTTGATTGTACTCATGCATTTGAAACTTTAAAAAGTATCATAAATGAATTGGAGCAACATTGAGGTCCTTGTCTATACAGGAATTCACATCCTAGAAGTGTCTTCTGTTACGGTAGCTGTGGGTACTTCCATCTGGAGCCGGACAGTTTTGGTAGCATTAGACTTGATCAGTTGGAGGAGCTGTCTTCTTGGTTGCCCTTAGGAGACAGGCTGAGAAGTTCGCATCCTATGTTACTTTCTGGAGGTGGGTAGGACACCAGTGCTTTTAAACTTGGAATCATCTCTCTAGCTCCCAAACCTTGTAAAAATAGCTAAGTACTACTCTGTCATCTTTAAATCTGAGGCCATGTCCAAGTTAGAATCCATCAGTAAACTGCTATTTTAATTACAGTAAATAATATCATTGATAATGGAGTAAAGGGAGAAAACCTGATTACAGTAATACAGTAAAAACTATAAATTTTAGTATTTGAAGGAGTTGACCTTAAAGAAAGAATATTAACTCTAATTTTATTCCATGGTTGCGAACTCTATTTTTATACGAAGTAGATGTAACACTGGTGATTACTTTTTTTCCTTTTCTTTTTTTACATAGTACCTACATCTTAAGTATTATATTTTCATCTAATTCATTTTCTGCTCTTCTGTTGTGACAGTGGTGCTCAGACCTCAATGTCTGTCCAACTAAAGTTGTCAGTCACTGACCATTGCCACGTAGGGAACTTTACAGTGGGACCCATGAGTATCACATGCTTTGAATGGAAGACAGCACTGCCCTGAGTTGGCCAAGCTCACAACCTATTTAGGAACTGCCTCTAGGGAACGCAGGAATTCTCTGAACAGGGATGTGAGAGCTTCCCGCATTCAAGCTTTTTGAAGATCTACTGAGCCACCAGGACACTTGTGGCCAGTGGCCACAGGACGTTTCATCCTACAGGTCTACATGCTGATTCCTCTTGTGTGGTTTGCAGGGAAGGATAGCAGAGCTGGAGCTGCAGCTGCAACATGGCAAGGAAGGCCCTGAGGAGGTGCAGTACAAACGAAGCATAGCCTGGCTCTGGTAAGACGATGGCATTCTACGGCACACAGTTGTCCTGGAGCATGAGCAGTGGAGGCAGCAGTAAATGCCTTAACTGTCTCCATGCTGGTTACAGTACCTTGTGTGAGCTGGAGGTAACTCAGGAGACCCCATAGGTTTACTGTCATCCTCTTCTTAGATATAAGGAACACTGTCTTCAGAAATATATACGTGTGTGTGTATGTGTGAGTGTGTGCGTGTGTGGGTGGGCGGGGCATTCCCATTTCCCAGTGTCTATGAAGAACTGGTACCAGTATCCTCTGTAGAGTGTAAAAGCTGCAGAAGCTCCTGTCTCATATGCACAGTGTACTATTTCTGTGAAACCTATGTACATCCTTCTACATATAAATCATCTCTAAATTATTTTGCTAACTTATACAGTAATAAGAGTAATAAAAGAGTCTATACATGTTGAGTCCAGACACAATTTTGCACAAATAAGTTCATCTGTGTTGGTTAAATATATAGATGTGGAACTCACATAGAGAGTTAATCGAATATGTCTGTATTTTTTTTTCCTAATGTAATGTGGGAATGGTTTGGTCTCCTCCATGTTGTTTCTTATAAGGGATTATTTTAGTCCCTTTGAATAAAAATTCTATTTTCCTACCCAATTTATTGTCATTCCATATCAGATGTAGTCTATCTAGAATTGCTCTTCTTCGCCTCTCTTCACTAAGACATCTTCATGATTAGGACAGTCTTTAGACCTCAGGCCTTCAGTTTCCTCAGCAGATGCTCCCTAGGGTGCTTCTGCTATGTTACTTAGAAATGTATAAGTACTGACTTATTTAAAGCAACACAAATTGTTATGTAGTTTGAGAAGAGTAGTTTGTCATATTAATTGATGTGGCAAACAAAGTGCCAAAAACCTAAATAGCTTTATCTATATCCACAGATTGCTTTATTCACAATTAAAAGTTGTAGAAAATAAAATCTTCAGGTATTTAATTATGTTGTTTCATTTCATAGACTTTAGATAAAAAGTAATGGATTTATTATTAGAAATTAAGAATTTTGGTTTAGCTTCCTATTTTTTTTAATGTGTATGGGTGTTTTGCCTGTGTGTCTGTGCGTCATGTGCACACAGTGTCCACAGAGACCAGAAGATGGCATCAGGTTGCCTAGAACTGGAGTTACAGAAGGCTGTGAGCTACCATGGGTGCTAGGAACTGAACCCAGGTCCTCTGCAGGAGCAGCCAATGCTCTTTGCCACTGAGCCATCTCTCCTTGTTGCTGTTTTGAGATCTAATTTTAATGTGTCTTCTGGAAGTGATAATTTGACAGGAATGGTAAATTTAGTGCATTCTCAAAAATATAGACCTATGGACATAAAGACACTAATGAAACTCACAAGTTGAATGGCTATGAGTATCAGGGAGAAATGGTCCTGGATGTTTCTTTAGCATAGGCTGGAGACTTTTCTACCCAACTGATAAGCCATCTTGAAATGAACTCTTCAGCAGCTTTATTAGAACACAGTCCCAATCCAAGTAAAGACATTTCTCTATTATTGCAAATGTATTTATTGTCTGCTCTGTGTCAGACATTCTTCTGAGCATAGAAGAACAGCATTTTTTTGATGTTGTTTTCTTAAGCCTCATGAACCATTGAGTTGAAACATATAGCAAATAAGCAGACACACAAATGGAATAGGATAGATTTTGATTAGGGCAAAAGTAGTACAGAGTGAATGGGCAGTGGTGAGTGGGAGGAACTGAGGATTACTTTCATCCATAGAAAGTTCTGGAGAGCCTGTTTAATAAGGTGGCCTTGAGATGAGATCTGCCATGATGGAGTTAGCCAGTCTAAAGGCCAGGGACGAACCCTGAGACCTGAAGTGATGGAGTGAGCCAGTCTAGAGGCCAGGGAAGAACCCTGAGACCCGCAGTGATGGAGCGAGCCAGTCTAGAGGCTAGAGAAGAACCCTATGGTGGACAGTGAGTTGAAAGGAGTGTAGCTAGAAGGTGAAGCCAGGATGGCATGAAAGGAACAAGGGAAGGACTAAGGTGCAACACAGAGTTCTGGAGATCACAAGGTCTCTGTCGGGGGTAACATTGGTGGATTTGAATATGGGCATCTACTTCCTGGATTGGAAGGAGTGCTCTAACTTTTATGAAAATGAAGGCAGATTTTGTGGACTCTACTGCAATAATTCAGGCAAATGATGGTAGAGTCTTTGGCTAAGGTAATAGCAGAGGAAGAATGAAGCAAATAGGTTTTTAATCTGTTTTGAAGGCAGGTACATAGATTTATAATTACATAGGTTTAAACTATTGGTTTAAATGGAAGTTGGACATCAGGGGTAAAACACTGATTGAACAAATGAAGCTTCCACTGACTAAGTTAGGGAAAATGGCCGCCATGACAGCTAACTACCAGATTCTGGATCTGAGGAATGTGAGATACCCAATGAGGTCTGAAACTAAAGATACCAGGTAGGTTTGAGTGTAGAATACTAAGAGGACATAGGATTAGAGGTATCAGTTTTGGAATCATTGTTGTATTGGTGACAGCTAAAACCATGATGGTGAAGGAAATTTGTAAAGAAAGAGAATTTCAGAACATTGAGCCCTGGACTGCTTCAGCATTTAAAGGAGGGGAGGATGCAGAAAGAACCATGAACAAGGCAGAAAACTAGCAATAGGTAAGGGGAGAGAACCGAGAGAGTGTTGCTTCTCTAGAGTCAAGAACAGAGAATGATCCAAGAAGGGCACCAGCATTATGTCAAATACTGAAGATGGAGATTGAGAACTATACTCCTGAAAGTCTTCTGTGACCATGAAGGGAGCTGTTTGGGTGAAATTGTGGGATAAGAGCTAGACTAGTGATGGACTTGAAGTGGAAGGAGATGAACTTGATTTGGGCACAGTGAATTCTACTCTAAAGTTTTGCAGCATAAGAGTAGTAGTAGTAGTAAGTAGCAACTGGAGGCCTTTTCTTCTCCTAAAAGCACAGATATTACAACATCTTCACTTGCTGAGGGCAATGATACAAGAAGGGAAAACTGGGAATGCAGCAGAGAGAAGCGAGCCTCCAGGAGCTCTACTGAGACTATGCCTGCCTGTTAATAAACAACCCTTCATTTGTTACTATTACACACTGGACAATAAAAGGTTACAGCAAGTGTGGATGATCTGTAGATTAGTTTGTCATTGAAATACTTCTTAAAATATGCTTGTGGTTTATAAGAGCAATTTGCAAGTATGTGAAAAACTTGGCTCTTAAGGATGACTTATTCTCAAAAATGCTGACTTGTTAAGAATTTATTATATGTCACATGCAAATATTTATGAATATAAAATTTTACATTCATAAAAAACCTTGAGGGACTGATCCTCAAAATGGCTCAGTGGTTCAGAGCCCTTTCTGCCCTTTCAGAGGACTCAAGTTTGCTTCCCAGCTCATAAACACTTGAAATTCTACTTTGATGGATCCAATGTCCTCTTCTGGCCTCTTTGGCACCCATACACATGTGGCACACATAGACTCATGTACACATTCATACACACACATTCTCTCTCTCTCTCTCTCTCTCTCTCTCTCTCTCTCTCTCTCTCTCTCTCTCACACACACACACACACACACACACACACTCATACATAAAAACAAATCTTTAAAGAATTTAAAAAATGTAAATCTAACATACTGCTGTCTAATGTACCTCCAAATTTCTTTGTTGGAAAAGATGTTATAATCTAAATACTTACACTGAGCATACCTACTTTCCAGCCCACAGATATGATTATCTTCTTTTGGCTTTTATATAATTGTACAACCAAAATTTGAAGTTGTATTTTATATATGCATACAATGATTTCTGTATATACAATTTGTATACAATAAATTGGTATTTTGATGAACTCTCCTGCACAAAGGGGAGAGTAGTATCACTTGGGGCTGCCACAAGAGAAATACTGTAGGCTGGGTGGCTTCAACAACAAGCTTTCTCACAGCTCTGCAGTCTGGGAACCAGCATGTCTGGCAAATCCTCACATCCTGTGTATCCTTATGTTGGGGAAACAGAGAAAGGATGAAGCTTCTTCATGCCAGTTCCTCTGTGGGCACTAAGCCTATCTGTGAAGGCTCTACCTCCAATTAGTGTCCTGTTGGGTGTATTCAACATAGGCTTAGAGGAAGGTAACATCCAGTCCATAGAGGGATCACACAAAGGATGCCTGTGCACCCACACTCCACTGAGGTGGCATTGACCCAGCACCACCTGTCTCTCCTTCTGGCTTACATTTTCTCTTACCCATCTCCACTAAGAAACCCTACAAAAAGGAAGACAAAGCTGACTCTGACATGAAGCCACTACCAATGTGCTTTCCCTAACCTAGCTCTGCACGTGTTCTTTTAAGACCTAGAGGCATTTCTGGAAGTTTTAAAATTAACTTTCTTGCATTCATTATTTATTTGTGTGTCAGGGCATATGAGCGTGTATGTGCCACAGCATGCAAGTGGAAGTCAGGGGGAAGCCTGTAGGAAGGTGAACCTTTAACTTGCACCATGTGGTTCCCAGGGATCAAACGTAGGTTATCAGGTGCCTTTATCTGCCGAGCCATATGACCGGCCTTCTGGAAGTTCTTACAAACTGATGAATAAGAATGTAGGTGTAGTCTGTGGTATCACATAAGCTCATGTCTATTTTCCATCTTTATTGCAGGGTCAGAGACATGCTGACAGATGAGATCACCAAGACAGCTGCAAAGTGAGTTGTTTATTCTCCTACCCAAAATACTAATAAACCTTTCACTTCCTGACAGGTACACATGCTTTCTCCCTCTACAGAATTTCATAATGTTAAGAACTATAAAGTATTTTCTTGATTATTTTTATAGAAAACCATTGTTACCCCTGTTAACTATATTAATTCTCGCCACATGCCTTCACATGTGTTTTTTATGCAAACACAGAGAGACTGGTACAAATACTTAGCTATTTATCAGAATGCTCAACCTGAACCCTTAATAAAATGCCATGTGGTTTGGCTTAAATTTAAAGGATTATAATTTAGTTTGAGGAGGAAAATGTATTCTTGAGAATGTGAGTTACAATGGATCTACAAATAGATTATTAAATCTCAGTTGCAACGCAGCAGGCAAAGTGGGGCCTCTTCTTACATTTCCTGGTTGCCATGGACTCCAGTGTATCTAAAAACCGGTTTCTAATTAGCAATTAATCTGACCTTGGATAAACCTCCTCAGCTCTATGACAAACTTTTAAAAAACGAAATTTATACTTACAACGCTGATACAAAGATTCAGTGAAAGGCAGAGGCAGTCAGAGCCTTGTGGTGGTTTTTAACAAAATGACTGCGTGTTACTTCCTTCAGGGTTCTTATTTACCTTCAGCCAAAGCTCACTAAAGGAATTACAGCCTAATAAACTTCCTTGCTGGAGCAGTCTCTTCAGGCTCTTCTGCTAACTAGCTGACTAATTGTTCCTGGCAGCAGAGATGCAATCAGTTGCTTTCATACCTCCTCTCCACCATCAGCTTCTGCTGCTGTGTTGTGTGGCTCCATAGGCACATCCTTGCCCTGGGATTTTATAAGTACTGAAGCCCATATCCTACAGAAGCATTTAAGTGCAATAATATGTATCTTGGTCATATCCTGGGACGTTGTATAGCTAAAAAGATTTGGGTGGCATCAGGCACAGTGGAAACAAACAGCCACATAATTGTTGATCTGAGCCCATGGTCATTATTGCTCCCTCTCCCACTGAGTAAAGGAAAAGAAAACCAGTGGTCTTCCTGTCTCCACTGCTGGGATGGGCTGTTTTGTCAAAACAGAGATTCCAGTGCAGAAAAGATACCATAGGAACTCATGCGCTCTGCATCATTGGTGAGGGTGGGCCATCTTGGAAATTTTCCTTTCATATTTTCTTATTGTACAATGTTCTTATGACCAGTAAAAATAAGGACATTTGGAGCAAAAGGTTGGATGATTAAGAAGCCAGCATGCTTATATGCAGGCGATCTGTAATTTTGCTTCTGAAGTCATCTTTATGCTTCCTGTTCTTAAAGTTTATTGCAACATGCCTTTTCTCTACAGATCTGCAAAGCATCATGTTTCAATAGTACCCAAGGTCAATGTGTTTACATTCTCAGGGGTGTGCAGTAAAACAATTCATGTTCTTATGGGCTTACTACCTTTTTTAAAATCAAAACCTTAAAAGTGTAAACTGTGCCAGGAAGTGAGCAAGAGCTATATAAGGGCCAGAGGCTGAGTGACTATGGTAGAGCAGGGGAAATGAAGACCACTTTCTCTCTGCTTCTTTCAGGCACTTCCTTCACTGAGGCAAAGATCTTACTCCTGCATTTTGACAGCTTACCTTTTGGTACTTGGACCATGGCTGCCAAGGCTGCCTGAGGCCAGGGCATATTTTGTCCACTCATAAGTTAAAAGCAGGAAGTTACACTGCAGTCACAGAGCTACTACTGACTTGCTCATTTGAGAGAATATTTTTGAGAGTCAGGGTTATGACTAAGGAAGAAGCTGAACATGGATAAGCTGGGTGACTAATGGCAATATGTTTTTATTGGTATTAATTAAATGGATTTGAACCCGAAGTCAAAAATCCCCAAATGATTGGGTCACTTTGCTGATATGTAATGTGATACTTTGTCCCTCAGAAAGTATCCCTGAAGCTCATCCTTCCTTGGGCTTTTTAATTAGGTTAATGACATCAGTTTGTTCCAAAGGACAATTTAATTAAAATGTCAGTAGTGTTGCTTAGATAAAGACTGCACTGATGCTGACATGTTATTATGCAAATTAGTCACAGCTGTTTGACTGGTAGGGGATAGTTATTTGAGTAACAAGGTGGTGAGTTTGTGCTGCTCCAGTTGTAGACATTTCACCAGCCAGTTCATCCTCGAATATGTCTTGCTAAGTATGCAGTGTGTACTGTCAAGTAAAAGCTGCTGCTCTAGGCGTGGAGCAGGTTTGAGATAAGCAAGCTGGTCCTGGTGCCTTTGCCAAATGTGGAACTTGAATCACGGATGCTTTGTGTAGGCTGGAGCAATTGTGTTTTATCTGGAAGTTAATGTCCAGATAAAATTTAACCTACATCCAAAGATCTAATTGCCAGTGGCCTTAAATACATTTTTCTTCTTTTTCCCACATAGTCAGTACATATTCAGGAGTGTCAAGATGAGTGAAAATGATTTGGTGTCCAGTTTGAAAGCTAAAGCAGGATCCAGAGAGATTGCTCAGTGGTTAGGATCACTTGTGGCCTTTGGAGAGGACCCAGGTTGGGCTCTCAGCACCCAGCCATGTCAGGCAGCTCACTCCTGCAACTCCAGTTCCAGGAGATCAATGCCCTCTTCTGGTTTCTGATGGTATCAGCACATGCATACCATACATGCCCATGGACACGCATACATACGCACGCATAAATGTAAAAATCAAAATAAATCTTTAAAAAGAAATAGGCTAAATTCTCCTATGTAACTTGCATGCTATAAGGATACTTTTTGTGTCATCTTGCATAAGAGGCTTGTTTAATGAGAACTGTATGGTAAGAAGACTGAGGATTTATTCTTCAGATTACTTAGAATTTTAAACAACTCCTTCCTGCCTCTCCTCCTTCACCTTTTTCCCTTCTCTCCTCCTCTTCTTCCTCAGTCTATCCTTAGAGTTTAATAGCCACTTTTAATTAGGAAAGGCCTCAGGACATTGATAATTGAAAGAAAAATAATATAGCTTGACTACTCCTATTCCAAAATGCTTGGGATCAAAAATATTTCAAATTTTGACATTTTTCAAATTTGGGAATACTACTATGACCTTAATCTGAAAACTCAGAATGTTAGAAAATCTGAAAAATTTTGAACATTGTTACTCAGCTGGTATTAGAAGCAAACAATTTAGTTTTGCTTTTGTTAAGTGATTTTTATGGCCCAAGTCCTATCTTGCTTTGTGGTAGTTTATTATCAGTTAAAAAGTGCTTGGTAATCTGTAACCTCAGGGGGAGCCATTTCTTCAGACCTCAAGGAGTCCTTCCAACTTTGTTCATCCTAGTCCTTAGTCTTAGGACTTACAGCAGACCTCATGGGGTGAAGAGAATGAGCAAGTGCCTGGCAGGGCTTCACTGTGCTAGAAGGATGGGAGGGGGAGACACAGAAAGGGTCAGGTGACTAGTAAATGAAAAGACTTGAAAATGGCACATCCTATATCCCATAAAACCTACTAGAACTCGTGCTCACAGGAACCTTTTAGCCCCTGTTCAGTGGTGTGCAGACTGGTCTAGGGGCACATGCTGGGTTCGCATGAAGAGCTAGGTGAAGGTCATTCTCATCTTCTGGGCCTATTCTAACACTGTACTGTGTGCAGCGAATGACACAGTAAACTCAGACTCAGGTCTCCGTGCAGAGCTTTGGGGATATTTTTCTGTGGGACATTATAAGCATCCTAGTAGAATCTTCAGATGGGGAAATTCTGCAGACAGCAACTCATCATTGCCTCATATGGAATAATACCAAGTGTACACTTTTACATGCTAAGGATGTTTTAGGGATAAGTCAATGTATTTAAAATGGCTAAAAATGACATAGAATATTATACCTTGGGAGATGCTCTGTCAAAGAATGGAATAAGATATGCAGGAAGGATACTTAGACACAGAAGCATGGATTTCTAAGTTGCATAAAGTCATAATGACCATGGTGAAGAGAGCTAAAAAACAACCCTAGTATCAACACAGACATTACTGGCCTCTAAGGATAAACAGACCTGCACTTTTAAAAGTATTTATCTCATTTTATTTTATTTTATTTTATTTTATTTTATTTTATTTTATTTTATTTTATTTTATTTTATTTTATTTTATTTTACTTTACTTATTTTCAGGACAGGGATCACCAAGTGTCCCTGCCTGTTTTGGAACTCACCATGTAGACCATGATGACTTTGAATTCATAGAGATCTGCCTGCATCTGCCTCCTGTGTGCTGGGATTAAAGGTGTGCACCACCACAACTGGCTAATTATTTTTATTTTGTATGTAGGAGTGTTTTGTCTACATATGTATATGTATCATGTGTATGCCTGGTGCTCATGGGGTTTAGAAAAGTGTCAGATTCCTGGAGATGGAATTACTGATGGTTGTGAGCTACTGACTTAGTTATGGTTTCTGTTGCTGTGAAGAGACACCATGACCATGGCAATTCTTAATAAAGGAGAACATTTAATTGAGGCTGACTTATAGGTTCAGGGGTTTAGTCTATTACCATCATGGCAGCAAGCATGTTGGCACACAGACAGATGTGGTGTTGGAGAGGTAGCTGAGAGTTCTTCATCTGATAGGAAGGTAGCAGACAGTGAGCTTCTGCCTTGAGCTTCTGAAACCTCAAAGCCCCCACTCCCTGCTTGTGTGAGAACCCCCTAATACACTTTATTCAACAAGGCCACTTCTCCAATATTGCCAGTCCCTATGAATCTATGAGGGCCATTTTCATTCAGGAAACCACAGCCACCTTGTGGGTGCTGGGAGCTAAGCCCAGGTCCTGTGAAAGAACAAGTACTCTGAGCCATCTTTCTAGCCCTTCATACCCATGTCTTCCTTCTTGTTTTAACTAGCTTTGTGCTGGAACAGAGGTGCTCTTCTACCTTGTCTGCTCTCCTATGATAATGCTTCTCTCTTGGTCTTCTAAGTCTTCTCTTGGAATCTTTTCTTTTAACATAGAGAGAGTCCGGTGGTCAAAGGCAATGCACTGTTGGCCTTAAGCAGCCTTGCCGTCGTGGTGTCCAAGCACGAAGCCAGCCTCTCCTCAGATTCTAATGGCATCCTAGAGGTGAGTTGGGAGGATTTGTGGCATGTGGACTTTGGTTACACCCCTTCAGTTGTTATTTAGGAACCTGCACCGAGGTTTCCAAGGTTACATTCTGTGGCTGCATCATGGAATGCTGCTGTGTGGTAAACCCTTACTGTGAGCCCTCCTCTGTTCCTGACTGGCTGCTATACTTCCTTCACTATAGTTCAGTGGCCATTTCCCTTGGAAGGTGACGACTTTATGAAACAAGGGCTGTCTTTTTGTGATTACATCACTAGTGAACAATCTTAGAAGGTTAACCAGGCTTACAGGAAATGAACAGTACTGTCAAACAATGATAAATAAGTTGTGTTTACACACTGAAAAACTTACACTTTGTATCTTAATTGTAGATGCCAATGATAAAGTGCCTATTCATTTTTGCAAGGCATTTGTTTCTTAATTAAACATCTGACAGGCTAGCCAATATTCATTTCCAATGTACTTTTTCAGGTAATTCATATCTGACAAAACAAAAAGATGTGAATTTGTTCTTGTTTTAAGTTCTATTGTCTGTTAGCTATCATTAGCCAGATATGATGTGGCCCCAGTAGTTAAAGAAACAAAACAAAACATAGGCTTTGGAATAGCAGAGTCCTACATTTAAATTTCATTACTCTGGCTTATGAGCTACATAGCCTATGTGTAGTGACTTCCACTTTTAGAAACTCTTTTCCCATCTATAATATGGAATGGCTGTAGTTCCAGATAATAGTATTGTAAAAATTAAATGAATGCACTCATGTGTGCACACGTGTGCACAGACACACACAGACACACACACACACACACACACACACACACAGATAATCTCACAATAGCAGGTAAATGATAAGCTCTCAATAACAATAACCGTCATTTACATTATTGCCTCTTTCCTAGAGGAGTGTGCTATGAGACATTTGTACTCCATTTCGTTCTGTCTTCATTGGATTTGTTTGGGTTTTAAGACAGGGACTCCTTATGTGGCCCAGGCTGCCTCCAACTCACTGTCCTGTCTCATCTTCTCAAGTGCTGAGATTATCGCTGTTATCCCATACCTGGCTCTATACTCTCCTTTCATGTGCTTTTCTGGATGGAAAGAAATGTTCCTCCCATTCATTTAAAAAAAAAAAAAAAAAGAACTGAAAATGTATGGGCTTTGGAAACCCTTGGAATTGGAGACAAAGTTTAGAGGGTAGGTTTGGCCAGGAAGAAGGGAACCTCTGAGAGTGCTCTTGGAATATCTTAGCAGAGCATCCCCACCTGGGCCATTGTTTGTCTTGCATCCACCATTTACAATTTAGATCCACAGAGTCCTATTCCCACCCCATGGGTAGGCTATGGACACAGCTTCATCTGAGCATTTAATTAATCCCCAAATAATGAAGAAGAGAGAATTATCCAAAGGGTGTTATTGAAGTAGGTAATTTGGGAACAGCCCTGTGAGCCAAGGTAACTACCCTTGGGGAAAAATGTGTCTACCTGTAGGACACCACCCAGTGCCTTGTCTCCTGTGGGTAATTGTGGTGAGACATGTCCTGGTACAAGGAAATATAAGCATGACCATTCAAAACACTATTGGACCAAGGCCGATGAGGGGGATTTATCCTTGAAGTGATCTCTAAGTCAGACACAAACTCCTTTTATGGTCTAAGTTCGGGTCTTCCAAAGTTATATTAACAGGGTTAGGATCTACCTTATCCCTGGCCCTCGGAGCAGCTCCTCCCTCTGCCTAAACCACAAACCTCCTCAATGAAGTTTAGGCTCTCGAGCAGTGAGCTCTTTGCTTAGGGCTGCTCTAATTCTTCTGCTCCTCTCACTTAGTAAATCTGTATACTTTGACTCTTACTCTGGGTCTTGCCTGATTTGTTGTTGGAAACAAACAACCTGGATATCACATCCAATGACACTGTCACCAATGAGCAGGATAATCAGTACTGTGAGACAAGAGCTACAAATGTACATATAGGAAAGGGAATGAGGCCCGGGACTAGTAAATGAACAGTAAAAGTATAATTACTTAACATTAAAATATTTAACACTGAACCCAGAATTTTGTTTTAATAATGACAAAGATAAAGAAATGTTTCATTTCTTCAAAGAGCCATGGGATACTTTATTAAAGGCTACATACTAACTAGATCTGCAACCCTAAAAGTTCATGAATTTTATAGGATCTCTTTTCTTGGGGGATAATTATGGTGAATTACCAGTTGTGAAGTTAATTCCCCCCGGTGATAACTGAGGTATAGCTCAAAGTTGAAGTTCTAGATTCTCATATGCTTTATTCCCTACTTTCAGCCTTATCAGACTGAGAAGCCAAATAGGCTAAGAATGGGACTTTGCTTTTATTTTTATTGACCTTGCCTTTGGCCTTTTATCAATGCAAAGTCCAGATCTCATTATTTGATTAAAGTTGAACATGTGTGACCAATAACAAAAGATCTTAAGATGAATGTTTCTGACCCAATGGCCATGGGTGACTTTTATAACCAAGTCTTATTTTTAGTGAATATAGTTTTTTATAATTTGTCATTAGGTGAATGGTCATGATAACTTATGGACAGCCATAAGTAATAGTGACCAGAAATGCTAGAGACTTTGGTCAAACTGTTGCAAGCTAATTAGCCACTTTGTGAAATGGTAAGTCATAAAGTTTGGAAATTTTAAATTTCTTTTTTGCACTTCTCTCTTGTGTATCTTATTTTTTATCATAATTCACTGGGCAGAGGAAACCTGAGTATATTCTGCTGTAGCCTCTGTCTTCCCACTTCTGATAATCACTGAATAAAATGTAATTATACTTGTGTTGGGGAACAGGTAAGGACATACCTTTGTCAATTATATTCACTTCATGTACTCCAAACAGATAAGGTTAACTTTGTGAGGATAGCATTTCATTATGTAACCAAAAAAAAAAAAAAAAAAAAAAAAAAGACTGTAAAATAAAGTTTAGATTTGTTATATTTTTTTCTACTATCTTTTCACATTGTTCTTCATCTATAGGTCCAACCTAATTTCCTTCCAGTGAAAGAGTGGGTTTCCATGGTGCTTAATACTCTCCTGGTCATTGTGGATAGCCATTACCATCCCAAAGGACAACTCTTCACCTGCTTTTATCATGTAAGTGCAAGAAATATAAATGACCAGAATCACCAAGGGTTGACTCTCTGGACATCCATTTTTCACATGAAAAATATGACATGGTATAGTAATTTCTGCTTCTGACTATAGGTTTGAAGGTGTGTGTGCATGTGTGTGTGTGTGTGTGTGTGTGTGTGTGTGTGTGTGTGTGTAGAAAGACTGGTGTGTAGGCCCTATGTTTCCATGTTTGATTGAGTTGGTTTAGGATGTGTGCCACATACCAGTAGTATGAAAGCCCTAGAATTTTTCTGATGTATAGTCAGGGTCAAGTGCTACATTTGTAGGATAAGTGGCTCTTGGAATATATTTGGTCTTTTTTCTGTCATTATTTATAAAATGAAAAGAATAACAGCATCCTCTGTAATGAATGCCTCATACCACCCCTTAGTTTTGTGGCTATCGACTTGGCAGTTCACCATTATCATTCTTGTGTTTCTTATTTATGAAATAAAAGTAAAAATCCTTTGCCATGCCTTTCAGACTTACCAAAGACTGTGAAGGTGAAATTAGTTAAGTTATGTAAAAGTGTTGTATTTTCAAAACAGTAAAATTCTTTGTAAATACCAAGTAATCCTGTTGGTCACAAGAAAAATTCCTGCCGCCCACATATTTCTGTTTAATGATGGTATTCTAACGTCTGAAGCAATGTGAAATGCGCATCTTGTTGCTGTCTGATGCTCCCTTTGGGGTTGTAGAATTACTTTACTCCTGCAATGGAGTATAATTATTTTGCTTTTGTCCTATCAGTATCTTTTGCTTAGGGAATTAGAGAGATCACAGGCCAGTCAGCCAAGTGGCTGTGGATTACAGTTGTTTAAAGAAAAACACAGCACAGATCATGAACTACTATGAAGATTATGGTTTTAGTTCAAAGTCCATTGCCTATGGTCTTCCCTGTAAATACTCTGTATCTTATCCTGCCCTTGGGAGGACCAGGGAGGTATTGATCTGTGGCCTAGAGTCCAATGCTAGATTTTAACTGCAGCTTTGGACAAAAATAATAATAATAGGCAATGCAGAACTAAATTGGAAGTTAGATTTTGTTCAGAGAAGGAATCCTTCAGAAAAGGAACAATTTGCTAAATTATTTTGAAGCTTATAGAGTAACTATGAGGGTCATTCACCAGCACAAGGCACTATGGAAGAATCCTAGGCGTTCTGCTTAGTTCTTACAAACCAGTAAGACAAACTCTTTATTGGCCAGTTCAGAATTACTGCTTACCTTTTCAATTCTTTTTACATTATTACTTATTTTAAGGACATATTTTAAAAGTCACTTCCTTTATTTCTGTGTCATATGTAGCTGAGTCCTTGTAAGAAACATTATCGTTTGAAAACAGTATATCAGCGTTCAGTATACTGTTCTACATGCTTGATTTTTATCCTTAAAGTACTAGAGCTTAGGGAGCAAATACACATAGAATTAAAGCACATTGTACTGTGCTTTGACTGCCGGGGATAAGGCTGCTTTTATGGCATGTCTGAAAATCCAAAATGGGTAACAGCGAGGGTGATAGAGAGGCTTTCTTTTCTACTTGAGACACACTTACAAAACGTATAGCATGTGTGGTAGAGTGCTCCAGCGTGCGGCTCTTGCAGATGCTGTTCATGGTCAGCTGCCCTGTCATTTTATTAGGGCTGTTATTCATTTCTCTTCCCATAATTGCATATCAGAAGGCACATGTAGAGCCCCCAGTTTCCTTTTGAATAGCTGGTTATTGCTTTGTAACCAGAAGCTTTTAGAATTTCAACTTCCCTCTTAATTAAAAGGAATTAACCCCCTGTGGAAAATAATCCATCTACTGGGTTGTGTTCCCACAAAAACATTTGGGAGATGTGCCAATAGATCCTTGTGCTGAACTTCCACCTGTTCGTCTGTAGTAAGCCTAACTCCTGTCCACATCCTTTTCTCTTTTCTTTTCTGTACAAGCCCTAGCTCTCTGGACAATTGTAACGTGGCATGTCTACATTCGGGCCGCTTTACATTTGGCTTTCCTCTTATATGCATGCAGGCTTTTAAAAACATTGAAACTGAATTTATATAGTGAGAGAATCCACAACCTCTAAACACGGACACTTAGAATTTCATCTTTGAAATTTCAGAGGACATTCCTGGTTACTCAGTAGTAGATGGGCACTCTGACTGAAAGTTGGGTGTGCAGCAAACACAGTTAGAGCCTCCTTTTTGTGCAGGTGTAGAAGCTTGCATCGCTGCAGCACTCCTGTGAGAGATGTGCACCCTTTGTGTTTGAAGCAAGAGGCTAACCCGATTTTTTTCTTTGGTTGCCCTAGAAGTCCTATTCTGGTGAGAACACGGCAAGTGCTATTGCGCGCTCTGCCGCCGCCACGGCTTTGTCTCTCCTAGTGCCGGTTTTCATTATCTCTTGCAAAGAGAAGGTTGAGGAAATCCTGAACATGCTGACTGCCAGGTTACCTGGGAAACCAAGTGCTGATGAGTCTCAAGCCGTGCAAATCCACATGGGCCTTGCGTTGGGGATGTTTCTCTCCCGCTTGTGTGAAGAGAAACTCAGGTACAGTTGATTGAAGTATTGCTGTGTTTCTTCTTTGTGTTTTAGGTGGAATGCACGCGCACACACGCACACACACACACACACACACACACACACACACACACACACACACACACATGCAAGTACCTAAACTTTGCATCTGAGCAGTATGTGCTTGCTAAATTTTTTGAGATGGTTGAACTAATTGTTTATTATCGTATATGGGTGAATTTGGCTGCCTAAAATATTATATGGATATTAATATTCTTTAAGGGTTATTATTCAAGTGACTGGTTACTTGAAAACCATCTCAGGCTGAGATAGAGTACAAATGTATAATTAATAGGCATGAACACCAGTCTTAGAATACTGTAAGTAAAGAGAAACCTCTCCCCTCCCCCTTTCATTGTTGTTCCTTTATTGGCATCTCCAGAAACTGGGAAGAAACAACTGGGGAGTCCCATGTAGCAGAGGGGTGCTGGAGTCACTGAATCACCCGAGAACAGCATGTACTCAGCTTTAAAATGCTGCTTTTGTTCTGTAACCTGGCTGCATTTAGCAATCTTTAAAGAGTCCTAATCTGTACATATTATGCTGGGTGCTTTATTTGGTTTGATTGCTCATTTTTTGGCTGCTAGCATTATTGGTGAATGGTGCAAATGGAATATGAAAGACCCAGGTGGAAAATTCCACCAAATTGGCAAGTTTTCCTGCACATCAATTAATCTATCTTAGCTTTGTTAATAATTGCTCTTTTCCCTGCATTTTATATTAAATCTTAGAATTTTATGCATCCAGGTTGATTGTAGTGCAGTCTGACATGAATATTTGTTTACTATGAATATTAATGGTAGTGACTTGGACTTTAGTCACTTCCTCCTACACTGGAAACAGGATATAGGGGGAAAGCTCTAGCTATGACGTTAGATGTTCTTACACTTCCTAGTTGGTAGCATTTAGTGGCCCCAAAGCAAACACTGTGTTGTGGATAAAATTGATGGCATTACACAGCATCTAAAGTGCTCGATTTAAGCTTGTGTTTGTAATTTACTCACCTTAAACAAACACTGTTGTGTTTTGGGGAAGATTACTATTGCTCTTGGGAACAGTATATTTCAAGAGGACATCTTTAGCTTCTGGAAGCATCTGTCAGACAAGTGAAATGACTGGCATAGTATCCGCAAATGAAAATGAGACATGCCCAGAATATTCATTGAGGCCCAGCTCTAGATGGGAACAAAGAATCTGCCCCTTGCATGGGAATCGACTCCTCCATCCCTCCTGTGTCTGATAGAACATAAAGTGTTTTGTAAAAGCTTAAGGCTTCAAAGTGATTTTCCCCTTTGCTGCTGTGCAACAAATGGTGCTCTCCTCACCATCTGTGTTCAGGCTCTTCCGCGGTTTGCTTTCAAGCAGTGTGATTTTACATCTAAAACTGAGCCCTTGGTAGTTCAGTTGTAGGTGACTCGCTCCATCCCATCCTGGCTGGGCTCACTCCTTCATTAACTTGGGATACAGTGCTGCACTGGCTCTGTGACTCTCAGGTTTGCACTGGGGTTTGATTTAATCATGCTGCCTGGAAAACCCACGCGTGCACACTCAGCCCCATTCCCACGTTGCCTTCCACCCTTGTCTCTCTTACTTGACCTTGTACCTGCAGGGGATCCTGGGCAAGGACACAGGAAGCTCATCCGTGACTAAGTCCCTGAGAACACTGATAGATTTGTTTGTTTGATTGCTTTTTAAGACAGGGCCACTCTATGTAGCCCTGGCTGTCCTGGAACTCGATGTGTAGACCAGGCTGGCCTCAAAGTCCTGAGTGCTAGGATTAAAGGTATGTGCCACCATGCCTGACCCTGAGTACCTGAAGATGCTAACTTTGCCTAATAGCCTTTTTTTTTCTTGGGACCTGTGTCTTGATAGTATAGTCACCAACATATAATAATTCCTAGTTCCTACTTGCCCATTTCCTTTAGAGCAGAGAAGTCAGAAATATTGCTCTTTCTACCAGTAGATGTTTTACTTGGTAATTACAATATTGCCAGATGTTGTAATTTTTCAGATTTGTCTTTTTGTTGTTGTTGTTGTTGTTGTTTGTAAAATAAAGGTTAGGGGCTAGAGAGGTGCCTCAGTGGCTACGAGTGCTTGCTGCTTTTCCAAACAACCTGAGTTTGGCACCTCGTACCCTGTTGGGTGGCTCACTGTAACTGTGACTGTGGTTCCAGGGGCTCTAATACGCTCTTCCAGCTTCTCAGGGGACCCCCACTCATGTGCACGCTCCGACACAGGCACCAAGCACAGACAGAAAATCAAAAATAAAATGAATCTTAAAAATCTAATCAAACATAGGGGAGAGAACTCAGTGGTTAAGAGCACTGACTGCTCTTCCAGAGGGCTGGAGTTTCATTTCCAGCAACCACATGGCAGCTCACAAGCATCTGTAAGTCTAGTCCTAGAGGATCCTATGCCCTTTTCTGGCTTCCTTGGGCATAAGGCACACACATGGTGCACAAACAAACATGCAGGCAGGCAAAAATACTTACAAGTAATATAAATAATATAAAATAAAGCTAAGTTCCAAGAGAGCTATTGGCTTGAAATGGGTGTGTGAAGTACCCCTTAAGAGAACAGATGTCAGCACTGCACTGTTCTCACAGTACATTCTCCCTCCTAGAAGAGACTCATCACAGTTAATCTGGCTTATGATTTTTCCTGAATTTCAATTCCTATCTAGGATTATTCAGGAAGGTTCATTACACGAAGCTTCTTGCCTCTGTCATAACCTGTAGAGGATGTAAATATGATTTCTATATGAGAATATTTAATTATATTTTATTCCTAAGAATAATTCTAAATGAACTTATTTATTTAATGCCCTTCCTATACCCCATATGTGTATGTATCTGTGTCTGTCTGTCTGTCTGTCCACCAAGGCTTCTCTCATGCCACAGTATAATTCTTGATTACAAGCACTGCTGTTGTCTTGGCTTGGAAGCTGTAAAGTATTCTCTGACTGCTTGGTATCCTTGGGCTGCATTTCATCCAATATGGTCTGAGGATGAAGAGAAGGGGCTGAGCGCTAGGAACCCTGGGTAATACAGTGTGAGTGAGGAAGCCCACAGCTTTGCCCGAGGGAGGAAAGAGCCAGAGAGCTCCCATCTAAGGTTTCTTTTACTATCCAGTCTTGATCCTCACTAAGACAAGTATAAAAACCAATTGTTATATAGAAGCACAGAAATGTAGGATAGGGAATTTCCCCCTTAAAAACTATAGAATTAAAGGAGCGAGGCTACCTGGCAACCCATACAACTGAGACACGGAGTCACAAGCTGCATCTCTCCCAAGGGAGAAATTTGGAATGAATAACAACTTTATCAATAGTTTTATTCAATTTGCTTCAAAAGCATCACTTTTACATTCTTCAAAATATTTGAAATTGTGTTCTTCAGTGATTTCAAATTCAAATACACAGACAAAAAAATCAAAGGAAGCTTTAGGACTTATTGTTTGTATTTGGTTACATCCTTCAGAACTTGATTACTGAAAAAGTTTCACAGTTACCCTGTCTACAAAATGAGCATATGTGAGTCACCAGTACTGTTACTACATTTTTTTTACATATGAAGGAATGTTGAAATTTCCAGTAGATAGTGACAGAAAAACACTTTATTTGAAGAACTTTGACTTTTTTATTAACATGTATCTATCTGGGTATATGTTTACGTATGTGTGGCATGCATGCCATGGTGCACATGTGGAGATTGGAGAATAACTTGTAGGAATCATTTGTTGCCGTTCATTATGTTGGTTCTGGGGGTCAAACACAGGTCATCAGGCTCACTGAACATGTTAGACAAGCACCCTTCCTGCTAAGCTGTCCCTCTGCACCAGAATGTGTTTTGTCTTGTGGTGCTGGGGATCAAATACAGAGTCGTATGCATACTGGGCAAGCACTGTACCATTGAGCCTCACACTCCCAGATATGCCAGGAACTTGGCACAGTTGAGTGATTATTAGTAATCCTTTGTCCCTGTCTCCTTATCTAGTGACATGTCTGGCCAACAGATGAACCTTCTTCTGATGAAGTCCTTGGATGCCCTGGAAAGCTGCTGTTTTGACCCCAGTCTTGAATACAAGTATGTTGGTTATGTTCATAACTGGTGCTTAGACTTTGTCTGATACTTGCAGCAAGCCTTGAAGGCTGTGGTGAAGTGTCTGTAGGATCTGATCTTAAGCTCTGTTGCAGAAAGCACTCAGTAGTAATTGTAAAGACCATTGCACTGAAGCTGCTTTGTTCCAAATCCGTTATGAGTGGACGGCTCACCTAAGTGCAGAGCAGTGTGTGCCATTTGTAGCTGTTCCTCCTGTTACCAAGACTTCTGTCTTGCTTTGGACCTGCTGACCAGGATGCCTCACTTAACCTTGCTTCAAGATTAGCTCAAACGATTTGAATAGGAGTGGGCAAAGAGCCTCTGACGATCTGAATATCTCTGTAAAACTATAGTCTGAGGTATCAAATGGAAAGAGCCATTTATTATATCAGAGGTTCACAGTCATTTTAACAGTTGTGGGTCTGCCAGCAACCCCCATTTGGTCCTCATGCTTTGTAAAACTTGTTTTTTAATGAAACATCTTAAATTTTATGGTTTCATTCTAATATTGAAAGATAAAGTGAAAATAATCCTAAAATAATAATATAAAACTGTTAAATATGCTGTTGTACATCTAATCTTTAATCTGATCTCTGAGACTGGTATGGCTGAATAATATGGTTTTGTGGAATATTGTTGACAATAGTTTGCATGTTTTTTGACTTCTGCGTTTTGGAATCTTAGGTGTGAATACTCTGGGGTCTATTGTTTCTAGAAAACGCAACAGATTAGAACTTACAGTTTACCCTTTTCTGCCATCCATTTATAGCATCTAGTTTGGTGGGCTCAGACTAACAAAGAATAGATAAAGTAGTGACGTAGTCATTCAAAGGAAAGCTTATGGAGGATTTTATCGTAAATACAGTCGGTCTCTGTAGTAGGTAGCACTGATGAGACCTTTATATGCACGATAAGACTGAATAGAAACCTGACAGCTCCTCAGGATATCCTCAGGATCCTCAGGGATCCTGTGACTTCTTTAGCGTACAGTCTGAACACAGGAAGGGAGTCTGAGGGCACTCTTGAAGTCTTCTGAATATAGAAAATGACCAATGAGAGGAATAAGGGCACGCAGTTATTCAAATCAAATGACTGAGATTTTGAGTCTAATATTTACATTCCTATTGTATTAATAGCCACAGATAAGAATCCTGCATCAGACCTTTCCTTTCTTCCTGTGCATTCTCCCCAGAAACTCCCTATAGCCATAGCTCAGGATGGTAGAAAGATATGGAAAAGCTTACCGTTCAAACACTGCGAGGTGTTCACCAACGGGAGCTGTGGAGAACAGCTCACATCCTGGTTCCATCCATCTCTGCGGTATAGGTGTTTATGTCTTAAAGGCATCACATGTCTGAGTGTTCTAACCTTCAATTTGATTTTCATGGTTGATAAGATTCTTTGGTCATTCTTTTCCTCTCTTGGTTCTCATCTTTGTAGTAAAGAGCAGTATTTAAGAGTGGGCCTGGACAGGGGACCACTCCCACAGAGGCATGCCGAACGGAATCATGGGAAACACCTTCTCCCTGGGTAGAGAGGCGCTTGTGAGTTAGAGCATAGTTAAAGGTCCGGGCTTCCTAGCAGACCTCCCCTCTCCCATCCACACGTCAGCGTCCCCTCACTCCATCTGCCCGGGGCCCTATGAAGTCCCCTGGCACTTGTCCAGCAGCTGCCTTTTCACATGTGCACCTCACCTACTTAAGTCCTAATCACAGCCGAGAGAGAGAGAGAGAGAGAGAGAGAGAGAGAGAGAGAGAGAGAGAGAGAGAAAGGAAGCTAGTCTCTGAGCTGACATTTTTGCTTCATCAATTGGCAGAATTAAGAAATGGGCCTAGGACGTCTGAATTCAAAACCGTTTTTCTCTGTCTTGTGTACTACAGTGTGGAGAACACAGTTCAGTGGGAAGAAAGCATTCCATACTTGGCAATTTGGTGGCATTATTATTGTCATCATCATTATTGACATTCAACTGTTCCCCACTAATTAAAAATAATAATAATAATAATAAGAAGAAGAAGTTATTTCTCCTTTTCTGACTTGGCCCAGGCCAGAATGCCCAGTGTATAACATAAAGGGCAGGCCTCCATCTGCCAGTGAGATAGCAAAAGCACTGTTGTGAGGTGGTTAATAGATCCACGAGTTGTGCTACCTCAAAAGGACAGAATTCTCCCAGAGCAAATACACCAGGACTCCCTGATTTATTGGTTAAGACCCTGAGAGAGACCCTGCGCTGGGTGTCTGGTCCTATTGCTAACGTTTTGCTGCCACCTAGTGGTCATCTGCTTGCCATTGCAGTCCTGACACTCCTAACTGGTCCTGTTATCCATCAATGACCTGAGGTTTGCTTAATTACTATTGAGCTGTTACAAATACAATAACATTTAAATTGTGCTTCGTAAAGGGCAAAGTACTAAACAAATGTTAACTGTTATTAGAACTAATTATCATATGGCTTGTACTTAATCTGTAGGATTGCTAACAATAAACTAGGGAATTCAAGACTCATCTGTGATTATCCTAGAAAAGTATAATAATATCTCAGTTGATATGACAACATCAACATAAGATTTGGTTATTCTTTTGTGGATTTTTTTTGCTGACAATAATTTAATAATTTAATACACTGTGATAAGATATTCAAATAAGTAATGGCATGACAGTAGACATAGTTTCCCTCCCTCCCTCCCTCCCCCCCTCCCTCCCTCCCTCCCTTTCTGTGTGCACATGCATGCACCTAGCCCATGCACACACAGGAAGGTATTGGGGGGGGGCTTCATTATTGTTCTCCATTGTGTGTTTTAAGATAGGGCCTCTCACTGTTCTCAAAGCCCACCATTTCGGCTGGGATAGCTTGTCAAAAAGCTCCCAGGCTCTGACCATCTTCATCTCACTGTGACCGTGCCCAGCTCTTACATGCAGGCTGGGATTAGCGCCTCTTACTTTCTCAGCAGGCACTCTCACTCACCGAGCCATCTCCAGTCCATGTGTGGAACCTTACCATTAAAGCTCCCTTTGACACGTTCAGTATTTGTATTGGATATTTATACTAGCAACTCCAAACACTCCGTCAGCTGTCATTATCAGCCTTTCCACTTTAGTGGCTGGAGGCAGCAACCTCTAGCTCCCTTTTGTTTTCAGTGGAATAACTCTGTGAAAACGTCTGTCAAGTAACTTGTGATGTAGAGCTGGCAGGCATATCCAGAAGACCCCAGAGGGGGTTAAATGGGTGGAAATGGTGAACTAATCATTTTGGGGAGTTTTTAAGACTTGGGACACTAAAATATGAAAGATTTGAAATGAAAAGAAATAAATCTTTAGAGATGTTTTCTAGGTGCAGACTAAACATTGGGGGAAAAACAACAAAGAACTCATCTGAAAGGTCAACGGATTATTTAAATCAGAAGAGAGAGGCTAACATTCGAGAGCCGCACTAAGGGTATCTGACTTACTGCAGATATCGTTCAACATATTTATGTCAATACATGAATACATAGTTAGATTGTGCATTCATATGATGTAATGGTCATCGAACACTGCAACCCTGAGCAGAGTTGTGACTGTGCCTTAGAGCCCCAGCAGAGAAAGTCACATGTCCCTTTGGAAGTGCTGCAGAAGAGCTTTAGTCTAGGATACCTTGAAAAGCAGAATCTACAAACTTGCTTCTTCATTAAGAACAGTAAACCCCAATTTTTATTTGAGTGTTGGGAGAAGTAATCTGTCCATACAAATACAACATTTGTCTATCTTCATTTAGTTTGGCAAGAAGTAGAAATTGTGTTTTCCTGATAGAATCTTGTATAGTATATTTACTTTTGCCAACTTAACATAGATATCAGGAATTGTGCATGTGTGTGTGAGAGAGTATGCACACATCTGTGTATTTCCCATCATTTTCTCTGTAGATATTCTGTCTACTCAACACTTATAAAACTCACTTAGCCAATTCTTCAGCACACAGGGAAGACTGGATTAGTGCCTCTGTGCATAAAGTTGAATACCAGAAGCTGAAGATACACTATAGTAAAGAAAAATGAAAAAAGATATCCACTGTCGAAGAACTGTGGGGTCAGAGAAGAAGTAATTCTCCAAAGAGTTTCTCTTTATAATTTCTAATTAAAATTGTAGGACATACCTATACAAGGGGCTATGTGAGAGTTTTAAAGAGATTCCCTCCTGGGCTTGGGGTGGTGTCCCAAGGAAAAACCATTTAAATATGAAGAATAAGTAGCAATTATGTAGTCAAAGGAAGAACAGTAGTCAAATTTGTCAAAATATGAATCAGACTGTGTCTAATTATACTGTGGTCTAATTCTGTCTGTCCTACATGTACCAATAAGGAAAGGTAGCTTAAAAACGTCCCCTGTAGATTCCTAATTAAAACAAAACTTTAAATTCCTTCCCATCAAAAGTAGCCTTCCTTCAGAAATTTGATTGATCTCAAAGCATGCAGCCCTAGAGCTGCAGCCTCGGGGCTGGTTTAGCAGGTGGGCAATGCATTGAACTTGTTAGGACCCTGGGAGCTGTAACAGCAGCCCTGCCTAACTGAAGGATGCTGGTGAGTTGGCTTCCCCACACAGGACTCCCTTGTGCTGTTTGTTATGCAACAGAGACTAGAAAAACACTAAGTTGCCTCCTCATGATGTCATGATGTCATGCAGGGCATGAGAGGGGCCTTTGGCATGGCAGATGGAGCTGCCATGGAGGGAACTGAAGTCCCTCTTTCTGGTTATGCTCTCCTGAAAGCTTTCTGTGTATTCTTGAGCAGATCTTGAATCCCATGTATCCTTCTGGGTCTCTACTATCAGGAGTGGAAACTGTTTACACAGAGTTGTTTGGGTGCGTGTTACTCGAGTGTTCATAGGAAGGTTCTTTAATGCCAACCAAAGACATAAATGCCACTTAAGAGGAAAATTACTTTCTGTATGGATGTTGGAGAAAAGCCCTGGAATGCCTGCTTCAGCTGCATATATCATGGTGGGGGCGGGGAGGCGTCGAACCAGCACCAATAGCATGTTTTCTGAAATGCTTGGCCTTACCTCCAGTTAAAAGGCAACAGTAATGGGAAAACTTTAAAAAGGAAAAGATGGCCTCAGGTGCACTATGTTAGAGTATTAACCTGAGTTTTCTTGGGAACAATTCTTTTCTTTAAATGGTATGTATGTGTCCTTTCAGGGGACTGGGACACAAAGCCCCAGATTCCAATTGAATTGTCACAAGGGGTAACTTTTGACAAGCCTGTCATTTGTCCATTTTCTCTTCTGACCCAGTGGTCCTCTGAGAGAGCAGAGGAGAAAGAAGGATTAGTGTCATTGTGCACAGAAGAATGCATGGCTTCTTTAAGAAAGAGATTCCACTTGTTGGAGTTGACTGGGAAACACGGGGCCCTCAGCACCACTGTGCTTTGCACTGCTCCTGTCTGTAACCAGAGCGCCTCAGCTCCTACCTTGCAGTTTGACCCATCTCTCCTTAAGCACGGGCCAGAGAGGAGGACCCCGGCCTTCTGTGAAGGCAGGAATAGAGCCGTTTCTCACCAGAGTTTGAGTCAAGCTTTGTGTGCTTGTTACTATCTGGTGGGTACAGGGCACTGAATGGACCATGGCTTTCTGATGCTTGGTAGTTGGTGATGTTGGTGCTGGACTATGTCTATGGGGAGATATTCTCTCTCTCTCTCTCTCTCTCTCTCTCTCTCTCTCTCTCTCTCTCTCTCTCTCTCTCTCTCTCTTTCTCTGTCTGTCTCTGTCTCTCAATCCTCTACTGAGGTTTGAAACTAGAGCCTCAGTCAAGTTCATTACTAATGACCTACAGTCCCAACCCTGAATATAGGTTTTGATAGAAACTTTTCCTATTGAGAAAAGAAGTCAAGAGTCACAGAGCACCTTGAGCCAGGCAGGAGTAGAATGCTCTGTTTCACTTCCTCTTCAGAGGACTATGAGCTCCTGTGTGAATGTGGAGCTGTCACGTTGTATGTGATCCTGACACTGTCTCTTTTGGCATCCAAGCACTGGCTGTATACTGGGAGTTGGACTTGCCCTGTCCCTCATGAGCCACAGCAGCCACCCGGAGTCACGAGTTCATGTGGCAGCATCTCTGCGAAAGCTGTCTGCCTACCTAGACGAGAGCAGGAGCCAGAGCAAGACATTTCAAGAGGTAGGCTGTGGGGCTGTCTCGCCCTCTCTGCTGACTTTCACTGCTGTGTCATTGCTGCTTTCTTTGTCTCATGGTTTAGTAGCCCTCTAGCTGAAGTTCCCACTTAGAGCTGCAATAAGGAGAGAGGCCGAATGGCAAGCCATCTCTGTAATACCACGGCCTCCAAATCATGCTCAGACTTGCATGTGGTGTATGGGATAAGAACTGGTACAGAAGATACCTGGAAGTTACACCAAGGCTTTTCAGAGTTGTCCTCCAGTGAAATGTAACTTTAAAAACAAGTCAGAAACAAAATTAAGAAGCCACAAATAAGTGCCCACTAGTATGAAAATTATTGAGGAAATTCCCTTTATTACATTTGGGGGAAAGTTTTTTTTTCCCTTCTGATGTGGCAGAAAAGTATGCATCAATCGAGCTGCCGTGATACCACTGACATGCGTGACCCATGCTGAGCTGGGATACTTTAGCTATGGGTCATGTCTTCTCTGTTGTGCCCAGGTAAAGCTGAGCTGCCCATGCCTGCCATTGGGAAGGGCTGGGATGACCTTGTGGCCGGGCCAGATTCTCCCTCTCATTAGAGCAGATTCTGTTTTCTCCCAGCCTGCCCACAAGCTATTGATGGGGACATAATGGTGCTCTGTTCCCCTGCTCAGCCCCTCTGTTTTCAGCAATGGGACTTGTTGAATTGGGGAATTTCTTTGTGGCACAGAGGATTGAAGTTTTGTTCTAGGTATGCACTGCATTTCTGTGGTTCATGATTTAAAAGTATGTGTGTGTGTGTATATATATTTGCATATATACATATAGAATGTATTATTATGTCAAAGAAAGAACTATTTGATTGATCAGCAAAAACAAGGTTACTTTATTTTGACAGAGGCTTTTGTCTGCTGTGGTCTTTTGATTAATAAGTCCACCAGTAAGTAGTCTTGTCCTCTCAGATGTTTTATATCTAGCTGCTTCCATGTAAGCTGCTTACATTTTTATACATCAGCCAGTGCTGGGAGTTGAACTTTCTCCTTAATCGAAACAGCATCTTTATGAGGGAGGACTTGATGGTGAAACAGGGCGTAGCAAGAAGAGCACCAAAAGCCGTGGTTCCCAGAAACTGACTTTCTCAAACTTACAGACCCTGCAGATGGTCAATTTGGAACACTCTGCTCTCATTGTCAGTTTGTTCATTCATTTACTTGCTAAGCTTGCACACCCATACAAGGATGTCTGCAAAACCTCTCTCAGTTTCACACAGTTCCTGTTCCTTCATGCTCTCGGGCCCTCCTGGGGATTGGAAACACAGCTGAGTTTTGTATCTTTACCGCCCTCTCCAGGGAGTCTGGGTGGAGGACATGGCACTTCATAGCTAGTGGGGATCTAGTTTCTTGTGCTGTTGAAATGTACTGTGTTGTGGCACAGCACTGTGAGGCAGCCTTGCTTTAGAGCAGTGGCTCTCAACCCCCTAATGCTGCAGCCCTTTTATACAGTTCCTTATGTTGTGCTGACCCCCAGCCATGAAATTATTTTTGTTGCTACCCCTTAAGTGTGATTTTGCTACTGTTATAAATTGTAATGTAAATATTTTTGGAGGTAGTGGATTGCCAAAGGGGCCGTGACCTACAGGATTGAGAACCACTAGTTTAATGGCTGAAGACCTTCATTTGAATTCTTGTTTTGTCTCCTATCTATGTGCATTTGAGCCTCCAAATCCTATCGAAGATGACCCCCATCTTGAGCCTGTTGTGAAACACAAGTCAGACAGCAAACTGTTACCCAGTCTGGGGTATCTAAATTCAGCTCCTCTGGGGAGAAGTTTGACAGATGAGCTATAGCAGCTAAGCCATGGACTTTGATTCTTGCCTGTAAGCAAACCTTTTTTTCCTGCTCTGTTCTCTTCTCAGGTCCTCGCCTACACACTTAGCTGTGTGTGCTCATCAGCGTTCAGTGCTGGCATCATTGAAGCTGCGGAAGCTGAAGATGTTATGAACAAGCTTCAGCTGTCGGTGGAGAACAACCAGCAGGTTGTAATGTGTCCCTCAATGGGTTCTCTCCTTGAGTTTCCTGATGCTGACATATGCTGCTTTCTGACTCACTTACCGGGTCGGACTCTGTTCTGTCTAGAACGGCGCTAGCAGCCAGTGGCCACCAGGCACCCTTCTCTTGTTTTATGTCTCAGCTTCTGTGGACATTTGGCTGAGAACACGTAGATTGGGCGTAGATGTCCAGAGAGGGTATACCTCTGGCTGATCTAGAACTCAATATGTAGACCAGGCTGGCCCCAATCAAGATCTGCTTGCCTCTACCTTCCCAGTGCTGGAACTGAAGGTGTGTGCCACCGTGTCCAGCTTTGTACTGTTTTTGATTTTCCTTTTTCAAATCATTACTCTACATTCATAAAATCCTAAAATATGTGGCTAGAATGAAATTCAAGTAAAGCAAGAAACTATGTTGAGGGGAAGGAGTTTAAGTTTGTAAGACATACATAAGAGCAGTGACAAAACTTTATAAAGTTATGAATGCTTATTTGGGTTCTGATTAAGTCAAACTCTGGCAAACTCAAGACAGATAATCTCTATTCATAACTGAGGATGTAAAGGAAAGTTTTAAATTCTTAAAAATTATGCTCTTAAATAATGATCACTCTTTTAAAAGGAACCTTTGACATGCTGTGATCTACGCTAAGTGAGATAAGGTAATCCCAAGAAAATGCTGCCTAGCCGAGCTTGTGTGAGATACTTAGAGTTTCTCCTTAGAGTCGAATCACAGGCACAGGAAGTAGACCGGTGGTTGCCTGTAGGGTGGGGGGTGTGAAGGTTTAATAGCAGAGTTTTTATTTTTCAAGATGAAAATAGTTCTGAAGATGGTTGTGCAACTGCGGGTGTTCTAGATGCCCGTGAACTGTCCGTGCTTGAGACATGAAAGGAATGGAAATTGCACATGCTATAGAATTTCCCTCACCTGACTCTTCACGAAGGGCCCTCCACGTCTTAGTGCTGGCCTTTGTGAGTTACTTCAGGACCCACTGACCTCAGCGACGTCATTACTGTTTTGTGAGCCTATCTCTGATCACGTGTTCAGGATATGCTTTGCAATAACAAAGTCAGAAGTGTTCTCTACTGCACAGTTCTTGCGCAGGAGGTGATTTGACCTCGGTTGGTGAACCTCTGACTTGTCACTTGTACCCTCTCCTGAGAATTTAGATTGATTGGGCTATCGATGGACGGTAAGAATTATTCTCCTAAAGCAACTACCCAGAGCAGCAGAACTCCCTACAGTCAGACTCCGTTTCTAAAGTCCACATCAAACTTAGGAACCCTAGAAGTACTTGATTTGCTCTATACATGATATATGTTCTATATGAATCCTAACCTATGGCTCGTTTTCCCTCACCCCTGTTTTTATTTGTACCAGACTTCCGGCTTTGCACTGGCATTAGGAAACTTGGTTTATGGTTTGTCTGTGTGTGGACATGGAAAAGCTGAAGACTTGGGCAACAGACTTCGCCCTAGCTGGATTAAAGTTGTCCTGACAGAGGTAAAAGTCACCTCCTGTATGCTACTATAAATTTCTATAAAGGAAAAAAGGACTGATTTATTGGAATCTTTATAAGAACTGCTAGGTTATATAGCATATGCGGGTAATTTCAAGTGAAAGAGACGTATACTTTTATAAGTAGTCTAATATGTCAACCATTGCACGTTGTTTTATTTTTAAAAGCTGGCTATTTGATTATGCCTTAACTTTTGAAACAATGTTAGATTTTTCTGGAAAAATAGGTGGCTTCTTATCATTTCTATGACATAGCAGCCTTAACATTTTGCTTTGTTTTAGTCTGTTGTTATTTTGGGTGTCAATTATCAATTGTTAGTCATATTGATCCTGTGTATTTATTACATTTTAGCCATTGACTTGACTATGTAACAGTAACTTACATAAATTCCAAACCCAAGGGGTATTTTGCTTTTGACTCCTTTGATTCTTGGTTTGCAGGGTACCTCCACCATGCTCTCTCTGGCTGCCCTTCATGGCCTGGTGGCACTGGTAGGCTCCGATGTGGATGTCATGCAGGTAAAGCCAGGAAGTCCGAAGGGAGGGAATTGAGATGAGTGCATAACCATAGCAGCAATAGAGTAGCATTAGCATCCTATCCTAGGGGCGGAGGGGTTTATGCTCATGGTAACAGTCACTCGCGGGCTTTCAGTACCCTGCTCTGTGAAAAAGTACTATTTTTTTTTTTTTTTTTTTTTTTATTATTCTTAAAAAATTTATTTTCCCGGTCTCCCTTTTGGAACTCTTCTATCCCATCCCCCCTCCCCCTGCCTCTCTGAGGGTGCTCCCCCACCCACCTACCCACTCCCATCTTCCCTCCCTGGCATCCCCCTACACTGGGGCATTTAACACCCTTAGGCCCAAGGGCCTCTCCTCCCCTGATGGCCAACAAGGCCCTCCTCTGCCACATATGTGGCCAGCACCATGGGTCCCTCCATGTGTATTCTTTGGTTGGTGATCCAGTCTCTGGGAGCTCCGGGGGGTCAGGCAAGTTAACACTGTTGCTCCCTCCATGGGACTGCAAACCCCCCAGCTCCTTCAGTCCCTTCTCCAACTCCTCCATCCAGGACCCCACGCTCAGTCCAATGATTGGCTGCAAGCATCTGCCTCAGTATTTGTCAGGCTCTGGCAGAGCCTCTCAGGAGACAACTTATCATGCTTCCATCAGCAAGCAAGTACTCTTGGCTGAGAATTCTCTGTAGAGATTTGTTCCTTGTTCTTAGTTTATAAGAATTAAACCTCCTAAGGTAACTACCTTCCATTGACTTTCCTGCCTAAGAGAGTGACTGAAGCATAAGAAATTTCAAAAATCATGCACAAGGAATTACAGTTCATATTGATAATGTTGCAGTTTAAATCTTTGTGAAGGTTTTATTCTGAAACATTATCCCAGTGGACCTAAGTGTGTGTAAGTTTATCACAGTTCTGAATTGCATGTCTTTGTTCATACAGTAAAACTTCGAGGGATTGCTGTGTACCACTGTGAACAGGTGCTAAGAAATCAGTGTAAATAAATCTGGGGCCCTGTGTTTGAGGAGCTCACCACTTAGGGGCTTGAAATATTCTGATTGCTGATAAATCATCTCATACCTAGATGACTGCTTGTGCCCTGGGTCATTTCTGCTTATTCTTTCAGCTAAAGTCAGAAGCTATCCAGAACACCCATTTTCAAGCAAGACTTAATGAAGTCATTCGAACCTTAACTGAGGTAAGAAGAATTTGCAGTCTCTGGGTGGGACACACATCTCCTTTGTTGTCTTTTTCTACTGTTTTTCTAGTGTGTCTTTCCTGGCAACTATGAAAGTGTAACATTCCTGGTGAGTTCATAGGCCATTTCAAGGTAGTAAATGGGCCTGTGTTCGTTGACAAATATGCCCTGCTCCTGGAATAAAAGAAAACTGACTTTTTTTTTTTAAAGTTACATTCTTATTGATTTACCTTAAAAAATTAAACATGACCTTGCATGGGTTATCCAGCTTTTGGGACAAGGACGATTGGAAGGTGGCCAAAGGGCAGAGCAGATACCAGGGAAGCAGTGGTCAGGTGGTATTAGTTCAGATGAATAAAGAATTGGTTGAAAGAACTGAGCCGTTTGCAGCCGTCCTGAGTGTGTGCTTGTACCTCTGCCCAAGCATCGTGCCCAGGCTAGGCTTTGTAATTCTATACCCAGTGCTTTCTAGTTTACTGTTTTCCCACTTAGTAAACTTGTTTTCATTCTTATAAAACACGGCTAATTTTAATACCTAGCACATGAAGAAGATTTAGTAATTCATGAATTTCTGGGCAGAGAGAAATTATTTTACATGGATGAATAAAATGTGCTCAGAAAAAGAATTTTACTGAAATTTAAGTTGTTAAAAGTTGGAAGAATTAGAAAACTATTATTTTAAAATGCTCATGGATTATAATAAGCAATGATAGAAATTATTTAAAGAAAGGAAAATAAAACTTCTTTCTGTTTTTAGAGATACTTTATTCGTAAGTAACTTTTCCTTCCTTTCTACTTTCTGAATCTTTTTTCTTTTGATTCAGAATCTCATGTGTTCCAGGCTAGCCCCAAACTATGTAGTCGAGGATGACTCTCAACTCTTGTTGCTCTTGCTTCTGCCTCCCATGGGCTGGAATGACAGGCATGAGCCACCACACCTGGTTTATGCAGTGCTGGAGCTGAACCCAGGGCCTTGTATAGACCAGGCAAATACTACCTGCTGAGCTACATCCTCAGACCCTTCTAGAGCTTTCTTTTACCAGTTTTCTATACCAGTCTTGATCAGTGAAACCCAAGAATATTGCTAGTACTTTCTGCCGTGATTGCTTGGTTTGTTGACTGACTGATTGATTGATTGGCTAATCAGTTAGCTCTAAGATTCAGGTCTAGTATAAGACCCACACATGACCATCCTGTTCTAGAGCTTCTCATTCTCAACCCAGCCTCTAACTCCTGCTTGGTCCATGAGACTGCGGTAGCCTTTTACTGAACAGAGTTTAGACCTTGCTCCATCACTGTCTCCTTTGTTTCAACAACAGGTTATCAGTGTCTCAGGGGTGATTGGTCTTCAATCAAATGCAATATGGCTGCTAGGGCATCTTCATCTCTCTACCTTATCTTCAAATCAGAGCAGAACTTCTGGTAAGAGGAAAGTCCTAATACGCCAGAGCTGGAAGAAGGAATGGATGATTTGGGGTTCTGTACTTTGCTAAAGGGGTTGTCCAGATGATGGGTGTTATGATCTTTATTTTGTTTCTGAGCAAATGAAGTAAAGAGAGGCTTTCAGACTTACTCCAGGTCACATGGCAGAAATGCTGCTTTGAATTTAGATGTATTGACCTCCAAACCCTGTGTTCATTCACAGCTCCTCTCTGCCTTCCTTGAGGGTAGTGTAGGTATCAACTTGTATTTTACAAATGAACAATATGCGACTCAGAAATATTATATGAGTTATTTGCAGGGCTTGTATACTAACAAGTCCATAAACAAAGAACCAGGTCCTTAAAGCTTGGAACACACATTTTATTTTTACTAAAATTAATAATGTTATGTTTCATTTAAAAAAAAATCTCTTTATACAGAGCTACACAGTGAGACCCCTTTCTCATAAAATCCTGCTTCTTTACTTGTGACTGGAATTTTTCTGCCCAGTGGCTTTATAAAGGTAAAAAGCTAAGCACATTCAAAGATGTGTGTCTCCTCGGGGCTTGGAATCCTTGCTCTTCAAATAACAAAGCCCCTCTATTTGTACCTTTTGATAAAAGCAATAAAAACATTACAATTCCCATGTGCTTAATATATGTTTTTTCTTGGAGATTTATTCAGGGAAAGAACCACATATTATATCTGTCCCTGGCCGTGCAGTGGTGGCACACGCCTTTAATCCCAGCACTTGGGAGTCAGAAGCAGGCGGATTTCTGAGTTCGAGGCCAGCCTGGTCTACAGAGTGAGTTCCAGGACAGCCAGGGCTACACAGAGAAACCCTGTCTCAAAAAACAAAAACAAAAACAAACAAACAAATATATATATATATATATCTGCCCCTGGGTCTTGGTAAGTGGCATTCTGACCCAGTGACTCTCTTGTGTCTGGTCCAAAGAGGCTTAGAAAACAAAGATCCCTTACTAAACTTAGCTTCGCATAGTCCTGGTAGCTCATCTACTGGTAGCGTGACCATGAACATGGGCTGCCTGTTTTGTTGTCTTTACCGAAGTCACTCTGCAGCTTTGGGCAGAGGATTCTGGACCACAGCCTGCCCTACATAATGAACTTTATATAGCTGGAAGTTGTCATATTATCATAGGAAAAGGAATTTAAAATCACCTTAGTGGTATAAGAAACCCTTGGTTTGCCTAGTTTGTTAGTTTTGAAGGTCAGGGCTCTTATAGTATCCTGGTAAAACAGCACATAGTACCAAAGTTTGGTAGGAATTTTGTTTGTTTGTTTGCTTGCACGTGCGTGTGTGTGTGTGTGTGTGTGTGTGTGTGTGTGTAGACTTATAGTTGTATTACAGAACCCTTAGTCCATGTACTCAAATCACTTAGTGGTGAGTCATCTTACTCCCAGGTTCTTCTGAACAAAATAATTGTGTAAATTTCCAAAATAATTGGAAAAGCACAGCTACTCGTTCCTGGTGGAATTTTCCATTTGAGCCATTCACTGCAGTAAAGCTGTCTCATGAAACAATCATGGGAGACTGGAAGGAAAAGGATGTAGGAGACTCTCAGGACTCAGCTAGCAGAAATGTCACTGACCCACTGGTTCAGGTCAGCAGCCACAGCTGGTCCCTTGTACATGTTGACCACATGAAGGTCTCTCTCTACCTTAGGTAAGAGATGGTGCTGTTAATTAACACCGGGTCCTGAATGCCTTTGGTTCATACAGTTTATGCAGCACCTGTGAGAGCCTCCAGGCTTAGATGCCCAGCAGGCTCCTTGCCTACCCTGCGGAGGTCACTGGATTGGAGCTCGTTGGTGTGACAGTATGCAAGGGATTATTTTACTACTTCACTGGAGTAACCATCCTTTGTGATTTTTTTTTTCAGTCTCTCCTAGGTTTGTCGCCATTTTAAATTTTCTGTATAGCCTAGACGATTACCTCAAAGCCAGTCACTTAATCTAATATAATTCATTGCAGCCAGAGTATTGTGCAGAGATTAATGACATAAACATCCCCGCCTTGTCTCCAGGTTGATACAGCAGCATGAGATCATTACCTTTCCTTCATTAGCCTTACCAAGTTCACTAGTTAATTTGATCATTTTCTGCCTCCACAGTTCCTACTGACTACAGCTATTTGCCGGAAGGCAGTTTTATTAGAGCAGCCATTGGCTTCTTCGTCACAGGTGGGAAAAAAGGCAAGTGAGCACATTTCTTGGATTTTATCATTCCTTCTTCATATTCCATAAGCTGTGTGCCTTAAGCATGCCTCTGTAAAATCAGACAAATCAAATCCGAAGGGGCGCCTGTTGTCTTCTGCTAAACCGTCTTCCTAGATGACTAGGAAGCTAGCTAAGGAATTGGTAGGTAAATATGCCAACTATGTAGTCTCATCGTGGGTGGCTTCTGAAAACTCTGTCTTCCATTTAGTCATGCGTAGAGTGCACTAAGCACACACTGCTTTTTCTGTCAGTCTCACTAATAGTCTAAGCCATTGTTGTAAGTAGAGAAGGCACACCCAGGTGTCCTCTGTATCCCAGGCCTGGCTGGGAAGCAGCCCTTGTCCCTGGCCTTGTCCGATCATTCTGTGTTGCTGGAGTCATGGGCTCTAACTCTAGTTCCTAGCTGTGATTTTTCTTGGCACATGTTTATCCTGCTGTGCTCCTGGGTTGTGGCCATCCGTGTTAGAAGAGAGAGGTTCAGTGCCTTTGTTAGACAGGAAGCAGACAATGCCATGTGAGTTCCTAAAGAGGAGCTCTTCATGGCATCTCCATTTCAGAACTGTGAGGAAGAAGTGGAGGCTGTTAGAACTGTGTGTGTCCTGGCTCAAGTGACAGCTTCATTCATGTAATTGTCTTCCAGTGACGTTCACTTCCTGTCTTCTTTCCTGGCTGGGCAACTCAGTGACTATATGATAGCAAGACCATTACTATTTTAAACATTTTTAAAAATTCTTTAAAGTAAATTAAAATGAAAAACTGCAAGAAATCTGGAAGGAGCGATTTTATAAAAAGTTCATGAAAAAATAAAATCTTTCCATTGGAAGAGAAAGTATTCTTGCCTGATGTCACTCAGGAAGCAGCGATCCCCGGGGCTTCAGAACAGGAACTGTGTTTGGAGCCTGGCTCCTTTAGTCTCTGGAGTTTAGAATGCAGACTCTGATTCTAGGGTTGCGAGTTAGCACTGTTTGCTTTTAATTTTCTCCATATAAAAGTTGACATATGATTATGTCATTGTTATAATTGTTCTCTATAAACACATATAATGGGTAAATTAGTTTAATAATTGTATTGCTATGAATTATATGATCTTAAAAATACATAGAATAGTGATATCTTCATTGTGAAGGAGTTGAAGTCTTACTAAATGATCATCTAAACTTGCCACAGCCAGAATAGTGTTAGCACCATATATTTTTGTTGTAGTTTTATTAAGTTGTTCATTGTTAGCTTATAAAATTTTAAAATGAGTATAATGTGAGAGATTAACATGAAAAGTGAAGTGAAAACTGAGGTCAAATAAAAGCCTTCAGAAAAGTTTTTTTTTTCCTTTTTTAGCAAATAAAATATCATTTTGCCAGATCTAGATCCACATTTCTTGGCAAAAATAATTTTTCACTGAATCTTTCGAGGGTTCTTGGCTCACTGTGGCATGCTTGCCTGTGATTTTTGCAGTCCTGGCTCAGCAGGCAGGGCCCTGCTAGGAGGCTGGAAGCTCAGGTGGGACTGAGAGGCTGTGGTGTGCAGCCTCTCTGGGAACAGTTCTACAGAGGCCTGCTGGAGTGTTTCAAACTGCCATCTTGCCACTTGGAGGTTTGGTGTTTTCAGGTTGTGGGAGAGGGCTGCCTTCCTGTCAGGTTTGCTGACTAGATTCAGAGGAAAATCTATTCAGCCCACACATTACTAATGATGACCCCAGAGGAGTGGGGGCCGTGGGAGGCTGACCTCAGCCTCCAAAGCCCATTTACAAAAACAAAACCAGCCCCTGCTCTGGGGGACTAAATGGGATGGCCAAGAGCAGAGGTGTGCATGCAAAGGAGCGCTTTCCTCTTCAATATGCCAAGCTCATTTGAATTTTAATAACTCCCTTCTGAAGGAGCTTTTGAGTTTAAATGTCTGGATGTCACTCACCAGAGCCCAGTGGGGCTGCTGATAGGAAGGAGGACAACGTCAGTGAACTCTTTTGAGGAAGAGATAGTTTTTGAGAATAAAAACCATGCTCGGTACAGGCAGAGGATTGACCAGTTCAGGACTGGCACAGCTTCATCGCCTCTGTGTGCTGTTTTTAAATATAACACACAAGAAAAAAAGTGAAGGGTTATAGTTGATTCACACACACGACAGAATGAGAAGGAAAGAGGTTTCCAGCACAGCCCATGACATCCAAGAAGAACGCATGAGACTGCTCTCTGAGGCTTAGGATTTACCATGCTTTGTATTCATACCTTAATAGATGCATGATGTTAGAGAGTCCGTTCCTTCATGGAGGCCTGCACTCCACGGCCGTACCAAGTCAGCAGAACACTAATAGTGTTTAAGAAATTCAGTTCCTGGTTTTGAAAGTAACCGTGTCTTTGTCTACCAGGTGACACTGTCTGTCTTCTCTGATATGGCACTTCTGTCTGGTGCAGGATTACTTAACTTTGGTAGGCATCATTCTCAGTCACTGTGGAGATTTCTTGACCATGTCAGCCTTAAAGTCTTTGTTCAGAATTGAATTCCTCCCATCCTAGCATTATTTTAAACACAAGACCACTATGTAGCAGAGGCTGGTCTTGAACTGACTGTGCTGATAATAAATTCAATATGTGCTAAAGCTAGCCTTAAACCTCTGATCCTTCTCAGCTGCCCCCAAGTGCTGAGATCACAGGTGTGGGCCAGCCCAGCCAGCTCTAATCTTGAATCTTACAATTTCCCTTTTTCTACTTTCTACCATCCTTCAGATTTTTTGGTTTTTCGAGACAGGGTTTCTCTGTATAGCCCTGGCTGTCCTGGAACTCACTCTGTAGACCAGGCTGGCCTCAAACTCAGAAATCCGCCTGCCTCTGCCTCCCGAGTGCTGGGATTAAAGGTGTGCGCCACCACTGCAAGGCTTATCCTTCAGATTTTTGATCTTTTATGTTTTCTCAATCCCATACCATTTCAGACTTCACCAGTATTTTATCCACATATTTAAGGAACATTTAAAACAGTAAGTGAAAGCAATCATTCTTTCTGGGGCAGGTATTTCTACATAACAGGAATGTTTCTGTTGACACTGGAGAGTGTGACTAAAGCTTTCTAAGCCATACTTTTTATATTAGACTTTGAAGTCGATAGCATGAAGTGTTACTTGAGCAGGTTATATGACTCTCTGTAGTACATTGAATGGCATTTCTCTGATACCACATTGGTCGGTGATATATGAAGGTAAACTTTAGGCTTATACACAAATTGTCTGAATTCATATTCTCAATCATTTTTGGAATTTTAGTCATTTTGGACTAGTGTGAGATTTGTTTAGACAGTGTCAAGCAGAGTTCCTGAATTCCTGAATATACTCTAAATGACATTAGAAGGTTGTCTGTATTTATGAAATTATGGAATTGACTACCAAAACTGTGTGCCATTTTTAATATTTTAAATTATTTAACATTTTACCTGTACAACTGAAACATTGCTACAAATGCACACTTGTGTAAAGCACTGGCTTTAAAAGTGGCATAGGGAAGATAGCAGCCAAACAGAATGGCTCACACCTGTAATCCTAGTGCTTGAGAGGCTGAGCCAGGTCGGGTTTGGAGGCCATCTTGGGATATATAGTGACCTCCAGACTGGCCAAGGCTATAAAGCAAGAATAGGCTAACTCCTGTTCCTGTAAATAAGCACAGTTGTCATTTATCTTCTGTGACAGGAGGCATGGAGAACATAGGAAAAGCACAGCAGTGCAGCACTTCCTTGACATTTGTCAAGATCTCAAAACTCTCCTGTAGGTTGGTTATTTATTTAATTTATTAGTTAATTAACTAATTTAGACAACATCATATGTACCTAACGATGAACCTTGAACTATGTAGCCAAAGATGACCTTGAACTTCTGACCTCAAGTCCTGGGATATTAGGCATGTTTCACCATGCCTGACTTATGGGATGCTGGGGGTCCAACCCAGGGCACACTGAGCATGGTGTGCAAGTACTCTCTCAACTGAGCTAAATCCTCAACTCTTAATTTCTTCTTTTAATCATTATTAAACTATTCTTAAAGGAAAAGCCCACCCATCAATCTATAATTCTTTATAGATAGTATCATTTAAAAATATTTGTCAATTTATTGCTTTTGTTCATGTACAAATTTTACTTTTTAAAATATTTATATGTGTGTGATGGCTAAACATGCTCATCAGCTTGACACACCTGGGAAAAGGGACCCCAAATTGAAGACCCCTCTATCAGATTGGCCTGTGTGCATGTCTTTGGGACATTTTCTTGATTATAACTGATGTATAAAGCCCCAGCCCACTGTGGGCAGTACCATCCGTAGGTATGTAGGCCTGGGCTGTAGAAGATAGCTCATAAGGAAGAAGTTGTTAAGTAGCATTCCTCCGTGGTCTCTGCATCAAGCTCCTGCTTTGGGTATCAGGGTTGATAGACTGGGACCTAAAATCTGATATGAACCCCTTCTTCCCCAAATTGCTTTTGGTCAGAATGTCTTTCACAGCAACAGAAAGTAACTAGACTCGCATGCTTTGCACTTTTAAGTAATATTTCTCAATTTCACCTTTGTCATCATGATTATCCCTTATACGCGATTGTACAGCATCGTCAAGGGGCAGGCAAATGGCTTAGTGTGTAAGGCAGCTTGACACAAAGGACAACAGCCTCAGTGTGATGTCCAAAACCCACACGGTAGGAGAGAACTGACTCTTAAAATTTGTTCCTTGACTTTTGCATGCCTGTGTTCTTTTGAATATACACAACAAATAAGTGTAATTAATACTTCATCAAGTTATATATCAAAATTAGTCATTCCACTCTAAGCCACTTTTAAAGTATCTGTTTAGTGGATATCTCTATGCAGGTGGATTTCTCTCTTTTACTATCCTTTTTCTTATGGTAAATTCACAGCAGTTTATTAGTGGGCAAGGTGTGAAGGTTTGGTAACTAGAAGGATGGCATTTCCTCTTTAAAGATTTATTCTTATGTGTGTGTGTGTCTGTCTGTCTGTCTGTCTGTCTGTGTCAGCGTTGTTGTCTATTATGTGTGTGGAATTGCCATGAAGCTGGAGTTACATACAGGCAGCTCTGAGCTGCCCAGTGTGTGTGTGTGTGTGTGTGTGTGTGTGTGTGTGTGTGTGTGTGTTAGGAACTCAGGTCCTCTGAAAGAACACACTCTCTTATTAAGCCATCTCTCCAGACCCTGGCATGACCCTTCAATGCTGCAAACGGATTATGAACCCTGAAAGAAATCAGTATATCATAAAGTTTGAAATACAGGAGTCTGACTACTCAGGTAGTCATATGTAAATATGCAGCATGTGTAAATTCAGGCAAGCCACCTAAGCTTATGTCTTAGTTCTTTGTGTAAAATTGAGAAAATTATTTCATCTTCATTGTAGAGTTTTTGAAGGGTTATTAGGCTATGTAATAGTAACTAGAAACCCTTTAGTTGTAATATCCTGTTATAAAACAAAGCAACATACATAAAAACCAATGATAACAATAAAAAATTTAAAAATTCAGATATAATATGATGCACTGAATGTGATTTGTTTTAATTTTTATTTCAATGTCAGAAGGAATGAACATTTTTGCATGCACTCACTATATTTTAAAATTAAAATTTGGAGATTTTTTTCAAAGTAACTTTACTATTGTATGTGTATATGTGTGTAAGTGCAGGCACATGTGTGTGGATCCTGGGAGCAAATGAAGATTGTCAGGCTTGTGTGGTAAGTGTTTTTTACCCACTGAATCGTATCTTTGGTCCAGAATTTTTTAATTTTTAATTTTTAATTTTTAATGTTTGTACTTGTTTACAGGAAAGTTGCAAATTATCTCTTTTCTTTAACTGTAAGAAAAAACTTCAGTATTTCTTTCATCCAGAAACCACAATTCATGTTTCAGTAAAATCCTGTGAGGCCTTTCATAGGAAAGAAGTGTGTAGTGTGTGCTGGCTGTCTTTTCCCTCCAGCCTCCTCTAATCCCAGGCAGTACCTTAGCCCTGTCTTTCTGTATCTAGTCATGTTTTAAGAGTAGAGACAGGTATTTCGTAGAGCATTCTTCAGTTTGGGTCTGCCTGGTGTTTCTTATGTTAGAGTCAGGTCTGCCACCTTTGGTAGGAGAATCACAGAAAGGATTTCTGTCCTCACCCATCAGATGGGATGCAGTGCCCTTCCTCCTCCTCCGTGGGGTTAAACATACAGCTTAGGGAAAATGACAGCATCTAGGCTCCTCCTAAAGACATTACTCATTTTCCTTTATCATCAGTTAATATTTGTATGGGGACACTATGAGGCCGTGTGTGTGTGTGTGTGTGTGTGTGTGTGTGTGTGTGTGTACATATATCCTACTGTTCCTTCTGTTTTCAATCATTGATTTTGGTGTTTAAGTTATAGCTGTAAGACGGGGGTGTAGGTCCAAGTAACACAAATTTTGTTTTGTTTTGTTTTTCAGAGAATGGTAGTTAGAAACCAAGGTCTGGAGCAGAGCCTTTCTCCTGGGATAATTGTCACTGTTTCTAGGAATGTCAAATAGGAACTATGTTCTCTTTCTCTCTTTTATATCTTGCCTATTTTTACATCAAAGTGTGTCTTTATCTTTACTTGTGTCTAAGCTGTGTTCACAAATTCATATGCATATTTGCAGTTCTACTTCAACAGCATTCTACCCCACACACACACATATTTGCAGTTCTGTGTTCTAGACTGTAGCAGACCTGGCTCATTATTCTCAGCCTGTGTGCTCATTTGATCAGTTCACCTGTATAATACCAATTCCCTCTCCCCTCTGGGCTGCCTTTCTCATTAGGCTCTGACCTTTGCTGGCTGCCACTCTGCTTGGTGGCTTTCCTGGTGCAAGGGCTTAGGATGTTTTTGGTTTTGGTATCTCTAAATGTTTTTGAGGTTTTTGCTCCTAAGATAGAGTACTCTACCAGCTTTTAGTATTGATATTTCAGAATCGATTCTTTTCAACGACTGTATTGATTGTAGTTTCTGGTCAGGGGCAGAGTATTTGGTACTTCCTACAAACAAGCCATCCTACAATGATGTCTGCCTGAATTCTCTATGGACTTCATCCTTTCTACATTGATCTAGACATCTTTTATTCTGGTGAGTGAAGATCGGACCTTCAGTGATCGGACCCTCTGATTAGATCTGATTTTCCATCTCATTCTTTCCTGTATCTTTGTGTGTGTGTGTGTGTGTGTGTGTGTGTGTGTGTGTGTGTGTGTGTTTTACATGTGTGCCATTATTTACATGATTATTTATATTTTTTTGTTTCAAGTCTGCCTTTTTCATTAGATCATACTTTCTTCAATGTGCAGGAAGAACACCTTAGAACATGTATTATACTCAGCATGTAATATAATTTAAATATTTGATCTTTATCACTTGGATATATTTATAGCAAAGGCTGGATTATTCTAAGCTGAGTTAATTTGTCACCTGCAACAGTGAAGATGGAAAAAGTAAATGTCTGTATCACACATCTGATGGAGATTATACACCCCATATGTTAGCCCATTTGTGGCCAGACTCTTCCTGTAGTAATTACACTGTTGCACAGTCTTCTGCATAGCCCACGTGCGTGAGCTAATGGGTCCTACTGTAATGCACTGTGCTCGGATATGCCCTTTGGGGCAGTCAGCTGTATGAGGGATGGGAAGCAGCTTTACATTCAGGTTTTAGAACATCTGGATCTTTTTGACAAGTACCCATAAGCGCTCTGAGTTCCAGATTCGTTGTTCAGGACATTCCAGTGGTCCTCTTCCCTTAGGTCCTTATGTGAAGGACAGAACACCGAAGTAAAGGGCCTGATGGTCCCCATTGTTTGTATTCTTCTGATCCACATCAGAGAGCTCTGTGGTAGGAACCATGATCCTGTGCTCCAGATATGCTTTGGGCTTCCTCTTTCTTACTCTCCTCCCCAGATGCATGTCACTGCCAAATATTTTCTTATTCCTCGCTGTCACTGTAGTTCCCATGATTCCATTGCCTGTGAGAATGGGTTCCTACCAAACACAGGAAATTTTCGTGTGATTCTCATCATGCTTCTCAGTGCTGATGCCCTGCCATTTTATCTGTGAAAGATTTACTGCACTGTATCAGAGGCATGAATTTCAGCCCTGCGCTCCATTTCACAGGCTGTTTCTGACACTTGCTGGCATATCAGGTCAACTTAATGAAGACTGGAGTAACACGCACTTACAGGGCCGTCAGTGCCAGGGCAACATACACATACAGTGTAGTCTGTGCTGGAGCACATACAATGCAGTCAGTGCCAGAATAATATACACATACAATGCCTTTGATGCCAGGGCAACATGCCCATACAGTGTAGTCAGCGGTGAAGTTCGTTCCATCAGAGGGGAGCTCACTATCTCAGCAGTAGACATAAACAGCACTCATACTCCACATAGGGTCCTTGTATGACAGAAAAAGTTAAATCCTTTTGCCAAGCTCCTTAAGTCTTTAGGAAACTACAAAGTTTCCATAATGTGTTCTACTGGAGGACTTGGAATACAAGCTATGTAATTTCCGCGTTTGACATAAAATCCCAGTACCACAAAATAGACATCTGCTTATGCACTAAAGGCTTCCAGGACAGATATTCAATGTATAACTATTTACTAGAACATTCCTGTCAATGTGTACCAAAAGGACCTTTACAAAGCAAATCAGAGGCTAAAGAGATTGCTCAGTGGTTAAAAGCTCTGGGTACTCTTGGGAGGACCAAGGTTGAATTCACAGCACCCACATCAGGTGGCTCCACTACCTGTAACTCAAGCTGCAAGAAGACCCAACACCTCTGGTCTTCAAGGTCACCTGCATGCATGTATATGCACATGCCCACACATTGATACACATAATTAAAAATGCAGTAATGGCTTGAAAAGCAAATTCCTTTTTATTGCATGAATTCGGACTTTATTCTATCTCCAGAATTGTTAAGGATTCTTACCAGTATGGACTCTGCACGAAGCTGGCCAGTTTTGAGATAACCTGTCTCAGCCAGTTATCATCACACCTCGTTTCACTTTTTTTATTTATTTTTTTGGTCCTCTCATTAGAAAGTAAGTTCCATGCGCATAATCCCTATTTTGTCTCTTTCAACTCTGTGTCTGTTGCTGGAAAGGCTTCAGTATCTAACACTCAGTAAACACTTGGCTGCACACGCTTATAAAATGTCTCTATTTTCTTTGCCAGAAAGTCTTATGCCCCTCATAGGACTTGGTAGAGTCCCAGTATTATATCTCTAGGTAGGACAGAAATAAAGTACCAGTGACTAGGTGCACAGCATCGCCGTGATGTTATAGCACAGATATGTGAATGGAGGAAGCATTGACCTTTAACATTTTTTAGCTGGAAAGGGGGCATTAAAAGGGAAACCTTGCAGGGCATGCTACTAGTTTTATCTGGAAGAAAGCAGCCAACAGTCAGGAAGTAGTTTAGTGGGTAGCTAGGCTTAGATAACATTGCTGATTTGTTAGCTATTCTGGTGGGAATGAGAGTCAGAAACATAGGGTTAAATTCTGGATTGGAGGTAGGTAGGGATTTGTATTATCAACTTAGAATCAGTATTTGAAACTCTGAGCATTGATGAGCTTATACAGATTCAGCCAAAGATGAACACAAAAGCTTATTTTCATAAGCAGTTATCTCAAGAATAGAAACATGGTACACATATACTATCTATCTATCTATCTATCTATCTATCTATCTATCTATCTATCTATTTATATTTGTCTATGTGTGCATATGATTTCTGTGTTTGTTTGAGGGCATGCATATGCTATAGCACCTGTGTAGAAGTCAGAGAATAACCTTGGGAGTCAGAGTCTCTCTGCTATACTGCAGTTTGTGCTCCCCAGGCTAGCTGGCCTATGAGCTTCCAGGTGAATGCTCCTGACTCCACAGCAGGTATGCTGGGATTGCAGACACATAGCACTCCATCTTGCTTTTACGTGGGGTGCAGGAACCCAAGCTCAGGTAATTAAGTGTAGCAGCAAGTGCCTTTATCTATTGAACCATCTTCCTGGCCCTGTGATACATTTGTAATTTCAAGAGTATGGAACTTGCTACACATCTACAGTTTTTATTTGAATGCTTACATTTGGATAATTTGGACAGTCATCACTGAGATACTGACATAGAGGCTTTGTTCTTCAGCTGAGCTGCCTTTGGCAAGCTTGCTGTCTAGCCATGTGAGGCCCTCCCTCCTGTTCTAATTCGGCACAGTGGTCTTCGCCAGGTGATGGCACCACCCTCCAGAACTATGCTGCTCTCCGAGCTTCCTTCTCCTTTTTGACCCCTACCTCTGCTTCTTTCTTTTCCTCTATATCTGTGGTTTGTATTCTATTTTCTCCTGTGCCTCTGCTTTCCTCCCCATCCACTCTCAATTCTCCTTACTCCCAAGCTTCTTCTTTCTGTAGAGTGATGTATCTCTGCCTCCACCCTTCCTAAATCCTTTCAAAAGGTTGGTTTTTCTCTTCTGGCTCCCTGCTTCTTTTCTACCCACCCCTACCCCAGTTTCTCCTTTCTGTGTTGTGATGTAGCTCTTCCTTCACCCTTGCTACTGGTCACAAGGCTGGTTTTTCCCTCCTGGTTCCCTGCTTCTCCTTTACCCTCAGCTTCTCCTTTCCCTCCAGTTTCTCCTTTCTGTGCTGAGATGTAGCTCTGCCTTCACCCTTGCTACGGGTCACAAGGTTGGTTTTTCCCTCCTGATTCCCTGCTTCTCCTTTACCCTCAGCTTCTCCTTTCCTTCCAGTTTCTCCTTTCTGTGTTGTGATGTAGCTCTTCCTTCACCCTTGCTACTGGTCACAAGGTTGGTTTTTTTCCCTCCTGGTTCCCTGCTTCTCCTTTCCCCTCAGTTCCCCTTTCTGTGTTGTGATGTAGCTCTTACTTTACCCTTGCTACCAGTCACAGGGTTTTTCCCTCCTGGTTCCCTGCTTCTTCTTTCCCCTCAGCTTCTCCTTTCTGTGTTGTGATGTAGCTCTTACTTTACCCTTGCTACCAGTCACAGGGTTTTTCCCTCCTGGTTCCCTGCTTCTTCTTTCCCCTCAGCTTCTCCTTTCTGTGTTGTGATGTAGCTCTTACTTCACCCTTGCTACCAGTCACAGGGTTTTTCCCTCCTGGTTCCCTGCTTCTTCTTTCCCCTCAGCTTCTCCTTTCTGTGTTGTGATGTAGCTCTTACTTCACCCTTGCTACCAGTCACAGGGTTTTTCCC
>CM052702.1:83398142-83422669 GCA_028551405.1 Uromys caudimaculatus
AGCTTCTCCTTTCTGTGTTGTGATGTAGCTCTTACTTCACCCTTGCTACCAGTCACAGGGTTTTTCCCTCCTGGTTCCCTGCTTCTTCTTTCCTGTCAGCTTCTCCTTTCTGTGTTGTGCTATACCTCTGCCTTCACCCTTGCTACCAATCACAAGGTTGGTTTTCCCCTCTTGGTTCCTTACTTCTCCTTTCCTCTCAGCTTCTCCTTTTAGTGCTGTGAGGTAGCTCTGCCTCCACTCTTGCTACCAGTCACAAGGTTAGGCTTTCCCTCCCGGTCCCCTGCTTCTCCTTACCCCCCAGCTTCTCCATTATGCAAGTATTTTTTTCTGGCTGACACACTCTCACTTCTGCTTTCTTTCTTTCTTTCCATTGACTCATTACCTTCTGTTGGTCTCGCTCTGCTCCTTCCCGTCTCTGAGCTTCTCCTTTCTGTGACTGTGTGACCTTCATTGACTCTGCCTGCACTTGTAGTCTAGTGAGTTTGCCTTTGCTTTTCCCGTTTCATGAGCTTCTCTGTTTTCAGTTTTTCCCACATATCAGCTCTCTCACCTCTGCAGCCCCTCCCAGATGCTGATCCTGTGGCTTTTTTGCTGATGTAGTTTCTGGTTTTCCCCTGGCTTCCCTTTCTGCTGATGGTGGTTTTCCTTTTGCTGCTGATTTTGCCACCATTTCTTCTTCTTGTCTACATTTTTCTGTATGTTTTCTGTATTTCTTCATTTTCCTGTGGTTCTATTTTTACCTGCCCATTGTCATGGTTGTTCCTGCCTTTTACATCTACACACTAATACTTGAGCATCTCAGGTTATCAGCTTTAAGTACGTCCCTCCCAACCTGAGGACCAATGTTAAAGTGATTAACATATGGAATAGTATTTCTCCCTTGGTGTTCCCCTCTAGAGCAGGCACCGTGGCTTAGGAACAAAAGAAGGTTTTTGCTTTTTTGTTTGTTTCTAAAACAAAAACAAGTGGTGGGTGATGGGTGTGATGCTTTAGAGCCATGGTAGGTGGAGGTATTCCATAGCTCCTCTAAGGTGCTGAGTGGGCAGCCCTTGTCTGTCCTGCTGTGCGCATATTAAATTCCATACCAAGAGCAATGGGACAGTAATGAAGACTAGGTCATTGTTCTAAAACACTAGGCAAAGAGACATGGAAATGTAGAAGATAGTAAAGATGTATGGGTTTGTCTAACCAAAGGAAAAGATTGGAGGTAATATCTGAGAACAGGGGAACAAGGTTTGTAGCAACAGGAGTTGGATCCAAATTGTAGCACTGGGAGGCGGATTGTAACTAAAGGTGCAGCGTCAGAGCCATTGGCTGCAAAAGTTAAAACAGTTCCGCTTTCAGCTGTGGCAGCCACGCAGGTGCTTTGCTAAGTCTTGTCTTTTCTGTTGTAGGTCCTGAAGCTGTGCCTCCACCCCTTCTCAAAGTCGTGATGAAACCCATAGCAACTGTTGGGGAGAGCTACCCGTACCCTCCTGCAAACCTGGCCGCACTCCTCTCTCCACTTATGAGGCTAAACTTCGGTAAACATCAAGCATTTGGGGGTTTTCAGGCTATGCTCTCAGGATTTGGCCTGAATTTAAAAAAAAAAAACAAAACAGATTTTGTGTCACAGTTGGCAGTGACTGGTAGATTTGTTATATCTTATGAATGGTTATCTTGCATGCAATAACTGAGTTTCACTGAGTCACTATAGGGGAAGGTGAGGAGAAAGAGGTCTAAAGACAGAGACTTTATAGTCTATGTCTGTATAGTTCTGAGACTGTGTAGTGCTCAAAAACAACTCTTGATGAACCAGGAAGATGGCTCAGTCAGTAAAAGGTTTGCTATGCAATCATACAGACCTCAGTTAGATCCCCTGTACTTATGACAAAGATAGATAGATAGATAGATAGATAGATAGATAGATAGATAGATAGATGATTAAATAAATAAAGCAATTAAAGAAGCAAGTGAGCAAGCATTCACAGTTGCCTTAGTTAGGGTTTTCCTGCTGTGAACAGACACCATGACCAAGGCAAGTCTTATAAAGGACAACATTTAATTGGAGCTGACTTACAGGTTCAGAGGTTCAACCTGTTATCATCAAGTCAGGAACATGGCAGCATCCAGGCAGGCATGATACAGGAGGAGCTGAGAGCTCTACATCTTCATCTGAAGGCTGTTAGCAGAATACTGACTTCCAAGCAGCTAGGATGAGGATCTTAAAGCCCACACCCACAGTGACACACCCACTCCAACAGGGCCACACCTTCTAGTCACAACACTCCCCGGGCTGAGCATAAACAAACCATCACAGCAGTGCAGTGATGTAACCTATAATCCCAGTAATAGGAAAAAGAAAATGACCCCTCAGGTGCTGGAGAGATGGCTCAGTGCTTAAGATCACTGGCTGCTCTTCCAGAAGACTTGGGTTCAATCCCTAGCAGCCACATGACAGCTTACAACTGTCTAACTCCAGTTTCAGAAGATATAACACCCTTACACAGACATACAGACAGACAAAACGCCGATGCACAAAAATAAAAATTAAAAAAAGATCGTTAAAAAATGTAAAAGAATGAAAGGAGGAGAGGGATGAAGGGAGAGAGAGAGAAGGAAAGAATGGAAGGAAGGAAGGAAGGAAGGAAGGAAGGAAGGAAGGAAGGAAGGAAGGAAGGAAGGAAGGAAGGAAGGACAAACCCCCACAGATTTACCTATAGACCAACTTGACAGAGGCAATTTATCACTTGGGGTTTCCTCTTGTCATGTAACTCGAGTTTGTGTCAAGTTGGTAAAAATGTAACTGGTACACCAGATAGAAGTTTCCCTATGTGCTGAACATATGCTGCATGATGGGGGGAAAACACTAGGTCATTTGTAGCTAGTGTTTTCTCATATTTCTTAGTATTATTCGAGTGTCCAGATTTCTTTAGAATGTCAGAGAGATTTCCCCAGGTAGTGTACAAGAGTTAGGGCTTTGATTCTAGTGGACATGTTCTTTGCCTCCTCACTTGAATGTCTCACAATTCCATTTAGTTGGATGAACTCTGTCATGAGCATAAGGGACTCAAGCAGAGGGCTTGATTCAGACACTGAATCCTGAACGTGAGCCGGAGAACTGAGCACTGTATTACAGAAACCATTTTCCCTTTCTTCTCTTTCAGGTGAGGAGATTCAGCGACTGTGCCTTGAGATTGCCGTGACTCAGGCACCATCATCCCAGAGTGCTGCCGCACTGCTGGGCTTGTGGGTGATGCCACCACTGATCCACGGTCTGAGTGTATGTGGTAGTCCCAGGTGTTGAGTGTAGTCAGGGACTGTTCTTCTCTGGGATGGCCACACTCATTTGGAGTATGGTCTCTGAGTCAGGAGTAGAAAAAATAAAAGTTTGCCTATACTTGATATAGCTGGCCCGCAGCCTGGGAGAGGACATGGCTACCACCCCATCCTTGTGTAATTGTGTTTTAAATGCTACTTATTAGGGTAAATGATGATCACAGACACTAACGCTACATTTGTAACAAAGGTTTCTTTGGTAATACAGTATGGATATTTCACTGGGTGTTAATAGAGACAAATCCACCTGTACTCAACACCTCTCAGAAGCATCCCTCCCCCTCCTCTCCTGGGGTAGCTACAGTGAATCTTGAGAATGATGTAGAGTCAGGTGGCCAAAGGTGCATAAGGCTACAGTAAGTGTTTATAGAGATTTGTAGTAAGGAAGGTTACAGAATTTTTGAGTCTATCTGCTGGGATAGAAAGGATTCTCCATGATTCCCTAAAGATGGAACTTAATCATCAGTACATGGTCATCATGCTCAGTTCTAGTCATGATCTGGCTTTAGGTTTTTAAAGTAGTACAAGATTCTCTTATAGCCTCAGTCTCCTGCCTTGGGTCCCAACCACATTTGTGTGTGTGTGTTTAGTCTCTTTTATTCCTCACAATGGTCTTTAGTTGAAGATGCGTGTTATTGAAGTCTGCTTTTTTCTCTCCCTCACTATCACCATTACCCACGCCTGTCCACTCCAGCAACTTACATCTTTCTGTCACTTTCTGAGCACTTGCTATGTACCTGGTACTTGCTGGCATTTGGTTCGTGTTGAAGACATCAGCTTTAATGTCTAATGTCTCTGGCAGCTTGTTTTAAAAGTTAGCCATACTGAGTTGTAATTTATGTATCCTAAAAGTGGCTAGTTTAATGGTAAACTTGGGTGAGTTTTGGTGCATTTATGTTTCTAGTCATTTTCATGAATATTCATACCACTCAGCATAGATAGCACTGGGCCTATTTTCAGTCAATCTCAGCTGAGACTCAAGCCACCAATAATGTGCTATCCATAATTATCCCTGTGTTTGTGTGGTGTACAGGTGCATGGGGGATGGAGAGTATGGGGAGGTCAAAGGTCAGCGTTGCCTGTCTTCTTTACGTGTACTCCTATTTTTTGAGACAGGATCCTCCCTGAACCTGGAGCTCATGATTTGGCTATACTGGCTGGCCAGCAAGCCCCAGAGATTCCATTTCCTGCACTTCCCCAGCACTGGGTTTACAGGAAGCACTGGGATTGCAGGCACACTGCCAAGCTTTCTTACATGAGTGCTGGAGATGGAAAGTTTGTACACACCAGCTTCACTCACCAAGGCATCTCTCCAGACCCTGCCCTTCTTTTCCTCGCTCATTATTTCCTTGAGAACTTTGTACAGTATGCTATGAATATACTAACTCCCTCCCCCAATCCTTTCATTTCCACCCCCTTCCCTACCTACCCAACTTTGTGTCCGTTTTTCTTTTTCTTTGAATCCATCAAGATCAATTTGTGCTGCCCAGATACTCTTGGGTATGTGGCTTTCCACCCGAGTGACATAGACCTACCAGGGCCACATTCATAATGAAACTGACTTTCTTCCCAGAAGTTGTCACATACCCATGGCTTTTGAGCTAAGAATGAGGCTTTGTGCCCGTTTACCCTCTCTTCTCCATGCTGGGATTTGGTCTGGCTTGAACTCGTGCCGGTCTTGTGCAAGCTGTCACAGTTGCTGTGGGTTCATATATGCAGCTCTCCTATACATTTAAACTGCACATAAATTTTAGAAATTCTTTAGTATGGAATTGTATTATGAAGCTTTGTATCTAGGAAGTATGCTTTGTTATTTCTACTTTATAGATTGATAAACCTGAGGCCTATGGAAATCAAACAAAGTGTGATAGGGAAACACATGGGAAGCCAGTATGTGGCTGACTCCACCATGATCTCTTTCTTCCAGTTGAATCAAGTGTCTAGCAGCCTATTCTGTTGACCTGAGAATTTCCTCTATATTTCTGTAGGCCTTCCATTTCTAGTTTCGATCTAATGCAGCTCTTCACATCTGGTTTGGTTATACGTGTATGTTGTTAATTCTTAAAATTATTTGAGCTGGAATAGTCTTGAAGATGAGCTCTTTAGAAAACTCATTGGAGAGATTTTTATTATCCTTTATTCCTAGCCTACTTCATTAAGACTTGTCCATTAATATCAAACTTGTATCACCAAGAATGTTTGAAGTACCATGTAGCAGTTAATACTAGTCTCGCCTGTCAGGCCCACATGCTCAGTGTGTGGCTCTTTGCTCAGAAGCAGCCCAGCACATGAGTTCCTCTTATTGCTTCCTTGTTTTTCCTCAAAAGATGATTATGTCAGATGCTTTGCTTAGTTAATATTTCAGCAGATGGGCTTCCCAGCCTTGACCTATACATGTAACATTCACACACCTGCATGTGTATCTGCACACATGCATACATAAAGTGCATGCACACCACAGAAACAATGAAAAACATCTGAATACCAACTATGACATACTTTTAGAAGTAGCATTTATTTCCATCTCTGAAAAGATCTAAGGTATACATTAAGCAGAGTACTCGAATAGATTGATCACTTTCTTGCTGGAGAATATGGTTTGAAGACTGAATTGGAGAAGCTGGGGAAATGGGTACAATGTTTGCTGTGAAAACATAAAGACCTAGACTTGGATCTCCAGCATTTGTGAAAAGCTTGGGTGTGTTGTGTGTGTTTGTTTGTGTCAGAGAAGTGAAGACAGAGGATCCATGGAGCTCATTGGCCACTCAGACTATCCAACTGGTAAACTCCGTGTTCAGTGAGAAATGCTGTTTCAAAAACAAAGATGGAGTGTGACTGAGGAAGACACCTGAAGTTGACTGTTAGCCTCCTCACACTGTGCGTGCACATGTGTGCATGAACACACGTGTGCACATGTACACACACACACACATATATGCAAACACATATGCATATACCATACACAAAACAGCCAAAACAATAAGAGAAAATCAGAATAGCAATGTGACGTCCTTTCAGAGGTAGCATTCAGTACCCATGTCTGAACAGGCTTAAGCTATTTGACAATGTCCGTTGAGCTGATTGATGGATTCTACAGGTACACATGTGTCACACTGAATGAGAAGTAACTGGAACAGCTATAATTACTAGTGTCCCTTAATAATTACAGTGGCCCTTTGGACTATGAAGCCATGGGAAAATGTGGGAGAAAGAAGAAACCCACAGCTTTTAATCTGTCTGCTCTCCAACTCAATGATGACCTAGGGACTTTGAGCACCACAAACACAGACAGACTTGTTTATGTCTGGCCCTATCTGTTTCCCTTCCAGCTGAATATCAAGAAATACCTCCTGGTATCCATGCCTCTGTGGGCAAAGCATGTCTCTGATGAACAGATCCAGGGTTTTGTTGAAAACCTGATGGTGGCAGTTTTTAAAGAAGCTTCCCAACCTTGCCATCCTGAGATGCGCCCAAGTGCCTTACAGGGTCTGAGCCAAGCCATGAAACTGCCCAGTCCTTCCCATCATCTCTGGAGTCTGCTCTGTGATGCTACTGGGAGAATTTTTGACCTTCTGCCAAATAGGATTCGGGTAAAGAACAAAAATATTTACATTCCTGACAGTTTATGCTTAGGCTTCTTTAAAGTCATCTTGGCAAAAGCTGGCTGGGGATGTTTTAAGAATATGGGTGGGAAGGCTAGCAAGGAATGACACATTCTTCACTAGCAGTGGATTTATTTCCAAGACTGAAATTGAGGTTCAGTGTTTAGAACCAAAGTTTTGAGCAAGCTTAGAAGTGAGTTAAGCAGTGCCGTACCAGAAGCCCGCTGACGATCAGCAAGCACAGACATCTGTCACCAGTGTACCTTGGTGGCTTATTTATGTAGACTTTCTATCACATGGCCTTCTGTAGGCCCTTTCCCTCCCACAGCAGACCTCTACACTGGAGTTTCACAACAAGCTAAAAATCTGGGTTGGAATAATGGAATTCTGATAGGGAGAAAAAAGTACAGCCAAGCGAACACACAGAACAATGGAGAAGACATTCTTAAATTATGAAAGACTGACCACATGTTTTGATTAGCATTAGAATCTCATCAGCAACTGTTTTTGGGGATAAACAAGTCCAATAGTTCATCACAATATTAGTGGACTTGATGTTTGTCTCACATTGTATTTGACATGTTGAGGTTTATCTTTCCCAGAGAAATGATCTCGAGCTGTACATCAGTATAGCAAAGTGCCTCTCAGAGATGACAGATGAAGGTGCCAATCAGGTTTCGCAGATTACTAAGGTAATATGTAGTTCTATGCATTATTTCATTATTGAAATATATTTCATTATGAAAAGTTGTTTACAATATCCTTTTCGGCATAATGTGGTTTTACATCAAACTTATTACTGGATAATTTTAGGGTGCTGACATTCTCCTTCAGATGTCAGGTCTGGTAGGTGGCCTGGTAGTGTGACCAGTGGGTTTATTACATGCTGTCTAGATGAATAGTTGGATGAACAATTTTATAACACAATTTCTTACATTTTTGTCAAGAATATTTGTGTCTTAAAGGTAACATCCACAAAGATAGGAATATTCCAACCAGAGAACTTGCTGGTGTGTTGAGGGCATAAACGCATACTTCTGTACACACCTTTGGTTTTGTGTACAGGATACTGTCCTTTTGTATGCAGAAAGGAGGTCATTTGAAAAACTAGAACTGTTGGTAAGGTAATTGACAAGTAGCTCCTAGACCTAGTCTCATGATGAACAAGCAAATAAATACAGAATACTTTGTGAAGCTGGAGGTGCAAACGTTGAATCCTTTAGCATAAACACAGCCCAGTTGGCATGCTTATCTAGTATAACCCTTCCTATGGCTAATGCCCTGAGCCCTCCTCCCCAGTGGCTGGTGGTCTGCTTGTCATTGTCAGGTTTGTTTTTAGTTGAGTCCGTGAATATTTTCATCACATAGCAGTGGTTCTCAACATGGGGTCACTGGGCCAGTGTCTCAGCACTGTCTGCTGCTGATTAGAAAGGACCATGGGGCCCAGCAATCTAGACTTTAATAGTCTCTCCTATCAGGCAATTCTGGTGCACCCTCAGGTTGAGAACAGACTGGTTGGCTCTCAGCATTTTGGAAATTAGCTTATTTTAAACAGAAGCAGTTCAGGGAGGTGGTAAGAGAAGGGAATCTGGAGTCTCACTGCTATTGTGCAAGGTCCAGATCAGCAGCTTATGAGCAATGTGACCTCAGTTAAGTTGTACAGCCTCTTAGTTTCCCTGTCTGTGAAATGGGGACAATAGAACCTACCCCTTAGGATTGTCTTGAGAGTTAGATCACTTAGTCCACAATGAGTACCTGGAACAGTACCAGCTCAAAGCAAGAGTTCAGTAATTACTTACCACCATATTCTTCTTTGATACTGCACCAAAAGTCAACAACTGTTAGTTTCTTCAAAATAATTTGCAGTATGGACTCTAGAACCATGCCAAGGTAATTTGACTACTCTGATATTAAAATCCATTGGTTCATTTTGAATGTCAAGCTCTTTGGTAGATAATATGATTTTTTAATATCATACACTGTCATTTGGAAAATGTTAATTGGTCAAACTTTGAAGGTATTCTAAATGTTGCTATGTTTTAAGATATAATACTAAAACATCATATCTGAAATGCTCCTCAGAAATCTTTTCAGGGAGTACTCTACCCTTTGGAATGTTGTCAAGCTCAAAAAAGTAGACAAAAGTTTTTTTAAAAATCTAATTTTTATTAGATTTAAATTTAATATTTGGCAACAAATATTATGGAATACTTTTCTTGGGGTCATAGGATCATCCCTTAAGTTTTTAATAAAATAGTCTGTTTAGTAGGCAGTTAAAATAGCCATAGTTTGTCAACAATTTTTCAAAGAATGAGTGCTCTATGTATAGAATTATTTTAGTTCTCAATTCCATCTTCTCAGTGTTTGTCCTTGATACAGCCATGACACTGGGGTATACAACAATACTGTATGTTTTTTCCCCAGTTTGTAACATAGAATATTGGTTAGGTATTTTTTATTATTTGCATTAATATTAAGTGTAACTGGCTTTTTAAATTTATTTACTTACTTATTTAATGTGTATAGGTGTTTTGTCTGCACTCATATCTGTGAATCACATGCATGTCTGGTATCCATGGAGGACAGAGAGAGTATCATATTCCCTGGGACTGGAGTTATAAATGGTTGTAAACTTCCATGTGGGTACTGAGAATTGAACCAGTGTCCTCTGTTAACCACTGAGCTCTCTCTCTCTAGCTCCTCTTAAATGGATTTTAAGAATTAAGTGGTGTTAAAAATGCAATGAATACCAATATAGTTTGGTGTTCTTAGAACATGGTATTGACCTCAACAGAACTTTTCAAAGGGCCTTGGGATCCCCAGAATTCTGTGTCACATTTTGAAAACTGCCACACTAATTGCATATGTTTAGACTGTGTTAGGGTTCAGGAATCCCTGAAGGAAGACCCGAGACTCAAATAGTATCCAAGAACAAAGAGTATTTATTCTGCAGAAACAACCAGCATGCTGGGGTCACCACCACATCAAAATGGCGGTGACCCCAGGCACATAAGCCTTTTTATAGGGAACCAGAGAAACTCTCTGGAAGAATTAGGTCATCTCTAATGTGATTGGTAGTGGCCAAAATCCTGACATTAGTACAATTTTGATTGGCTACTATGTTGGGGTTAGGTGATCTAAAACCTCATTGGTGGGTGCCAGGATGCCCCAGATGGACTGCATTCCGGCATTGTGAATGATTAACCACCGAATGGCTGCCCAGCACAGATGGCCTATCCTGAGCTCAGATATCTCCTATTCATGTGGCTATCTTCAGGCTGTTTCTCGGGTGGGGGATTTTATTGTCTTGTTCCTGGACTTTGAGGGTCTGCTGCTGAAGCATATAGCTTATGGCCTAGTTTCTGAGTGGAGACAAATGGAATGAATGGATCCCTTCAACTGGGCTTTAGAACGTAGTAAGTATAGTATGTATTATGTTATTACTCTGTATGCTTACTTCCTCACCTTCAAACACACTCATAGTTTCTGTGGAATAAAATGTGGCACTGCAGCCATCTGTTGTGTGTGCATTTCAGTGTAACACAGGCAGCTAGGCTCTGTGCTACAGGGAGTGAACAGCTCTGGTGTTTGGGGGAAAGGGTCAAGCTCACCCTCCTGATTGCCTTTGCCTTGAGGTTTTGTTGACACTTCATTAACTTACTAATGACTGAACAACTGGTTCCCCTTCCCCAGGACAACATAGAAAAGGCTGCCTTTGTCAAGTTGTACTTAGTCTCTCAAGGGCGACTCCCATTGATGAGCCTGACTGATCTACTCACTGCTGCTGTGCAGCACCCTGAGAAGGAGACTCTAGCCTGGATGATCCTGCACAGCTTCTACCAGGCACGCATTGTCAACCATGCCAACACAGGTGAGCACAGAAACATTTGCTGCCGTCTTCAGCTTCACGTGTCACCTCAGTTTCAAAGCTAGCTTGTTTGCTGACACAGGCCGGGCCTTACTGAAGATGAATAGTGCTTTCGATGAATGATAGGCAGTAGCTCACACCATCCATTTTTGGATAGGGAAATGGATTATTTTTAAGGATCTTCATATTATCTTTGTTTTCACAGGAGTCACATATATGATGTCCTGCATACCAGATATTTACATTATGATTCATAACAGCAAAACTGAAGTTATGAAGTAGCACTGAAAATGAGGGTCATCAGAGCATGAGGACCTGTAGTAAGGGCCACATGTAGCACTAGGAAGGATGAAGCCACTGATCTAGACCTTCGTGGATACAACACTAGGTTACTTCTTTCCATTTTACTTTTGTTTTCCAAACACAATATAGAACTTGATTCTCCTGATAATAGAAAGAAAATGGTTTGTAGTGGACACTTAATTAAGGGTCAAAAAGGAAAACAAACAAAATTAAATAATCTTTGTGAAAAGTCTTCTCAGGTGTTTGTTTGTTTGTTTGTGGGAGAGGGGAAAACAGGTATGTAGGCCAGGCTATCCTTAAACTTAAAGAACTCTCTGCCTTTCCCTCCCAAGTGTTAGGAATAAGTTAAGTGTGCACTGCTATGCCTGGCATGTTTTGCTTACAGAGCATTTTAGACACTGAACTGTAATGGCCCCTGGAGGAGAGAACCTGCTCTTGGCTGTGTGTTCATTTGGTCACCTGATACGTTAAAATTGAACAGTTTGCTTACATGCTCCTTAGTGCCTAGCACTGAAGAAAAAACTGGCCTTGTGATGAGAAATGTAATTTTCTTTTATTTGAGTAAATCAATTACATATACTGGTGTGTGCGTCTGTGTGTCCGTGTGTCTGAGTGTGGGTGCACGTGTGCTATGGTGTATGTGTAGAATTAAAGGACAACTTTGGGACTGTGGCTCTCTTGTTAACTGTGGCTTCCACAGATCAAACTCAGGTCATCAGGCTGTTGTCCCAGGCATCCTCACCTGCTGGGCGTATCACCAGCCCAAGAATCTTAAGCTTTCATTCTAAATTAAAAATACATTTATTGGGAACAAATTTAGTAGCTGTTTGCAGTTTTCGATAAAGATACTTAGAATAAACTAGAGATGTCTGATGTTGCTTTTGATTCTGATGAGCCTACTTGCAGAAGTGCTTCTCCCTTTCCTCTTATTAAATTCTTATGATGTTCCTAAGTAGTTTTTCCTGTGCTGGAACTCCTCATTAAAAAAAGGAAGAGGGCTGGACTGATGGCTCAGTGGTTAAGAGCACCAAGAGGACCAAGGTTCAGTTCCCAGTACTTACGTGGTAGCTCACAACTGTCTATAACTCCTGATGCAGGAGATCTGACACCCTCCCTCAGACATACATGCAGTCAGAATACCAATGTACATGAAATAAAAATTTTAAAAAAATTTATATTTCTCAATCCTATACTGACGTTTGTTCTCCAGTTACCCTGTGCTAGCTGGTTGGTGTTTCTTTTTTTATGTCTTCAGGACAGGCTTCTGATTACTCCAGCGTATTGAGAATAAGAAAGCACAGGAGGACTGTAAAACAGCTAACTACCAGAGATTCAACATTATTGCCTAGTTACATTCCAGATTTCTCCTGGCACGTTCAGTTTTCAGAGGAAAAACTCCAATAAATGTGTCCTGTAACTACTGGGCAGAGAGACTTGAGGGAGGGCTCACTGAAACAGAAAGGCTAAAATAGTTTCCTGATGTGACCAGAGTAAACTTTAGCCTGGGTAGTGACATTTCCAGAACTGTATCTTAAAGCAGTCCAAGGACCTCTGACCACATGTCCTGCTGTGGTTGTGATCATTATTGCTAATCTGTAATAAGACAGTGCTCGTTTTGTTTCAGGCGTGTTGAAGAGACTGGAGTGGCTCTTGGAACTGATGGGCTATATGAGAAACATTGCTTACCAGTCAGCATCTGCTCAGAATGTGGCTCCTGATGAGGTACCATCCATCTAGTGAAACAGCTAACTTAACTTGAAATGTAAAACTTATGTTTTCTCTCCTAAAAGAAGACTCTGTTACTGTGTTGCTTCTCACTGCTGTAACAAACACCAGAGACCTTCAGCTTACCAAGGGAAAACAGACATCTGTGTCACAGTTTGGGGGTCTAGCCCAGGGTCCATTGGTCCCACAGCTTTGGACATGTGATGAAGTGGTGCATCATGGAGGGAGTGCATTGCTAAGCCAGATCTAAGACCCATAGTTCTCTCCAGGGCACATTCCCTCCCACATCCCAGAGAGCGCCTGCTCCTCACTACAGCCTGTTTGGTCTGCTACTTTCCCATATCAACCTGGGGACTAAGCCTGGAAGCCATGGCCTTTGCGGTCATCCAAGATCCAAAATCAAACATACTCTCACAACTTTTCTTCCTCTTATTTTTAGAAACACTGGAAATAACTCTTTGATGCCATCAGGAAACAATGACTGTTGTCATGTTTCTTGAGATGCCAAGACTGTCTTTAAAGAGATATTTTTAGCAAAACATGTTCTTTGATGTGAAGGACTCAAAGAATATCAGTTAGAGAGAGAACCCCAGGGTCCTCATAGTGTGCGTAGGATGCCAGGCTCAGGTCTCTGGCTTCTCTGGCTCATGTGGCTAAAAATGTCCAGGACAAAGAGATTCATGAATTATGTGCAATTATATTATATATGTCTGTGTGTGCCAACACCTGCATGCGGCATGTGAAGGTTTTCATCAGATCTGTCCTATGACACCCCAAAGGAAAGGTCTCTAGTACTGGGTGATTGTAAAACCAGTACAAACACTATAATAATATAAGCACAGCTCTATTCTACTCTTTTCTCTTAATTTTCTGTGTAGGCATTCTTCCCAGTTGAGTTAAATTTATATAACCTGATATGTTCTTTGGAATTCTGAACCATTTATCTGAAGAGTTGTGTGTCTTTTTGAAGTTATTGAAATTTTAATTCATCAGGATCTTAAGAGACTGAGAAATATGTTTTTCTAAAAACAAACAAACAAACTTATTTTTAAGCTAATATAGTCTTTCCTCTTTCTGATTTCCTGAGCTTTTATTAACATTCTGTTTTCTTACCCTCTCCCCCCCGAAAAAATCTCAAAATATTTAGCATGCAAATTAGTTGGGAAAAGTATAATTGAAATCACAGTAATTCAGCATCTTGGAAGTGTCCCATTACCATGTCTAAATTTTTTACCATTGTCTAACGTAGCCTGAAGGTTGGATTACAGACAGATTTTTTTTAATGTCTAAAGATAAATTTTTTATTGTTTAAAATAAAATGTTTCATATTTTTTAAAAAATAGTTTTGTTCATATAAAAAATAACCTTGTTTATTTATCTTTTTAAAAACATCAAAAATGGGGAAGTTTTCAGATCTTGATATGATTAAGAATAAATTACATTTCTCTTAAAATGTTGGAGGAATAATCTGGAACTGTTGGGTCCTCCCCTACATAAGGAAACATAAGGAACCTTGCAAAGCCCAGATAAGCTCTTCAGTTGGCATGGAAACTAAGTTAGCTGTTCAGTGCAGTTCCTCTTCTGGGGCAGCAGGAGTAGTAGGAGAAAGGGAAGACAGCCTTGCATCATGATAGAGACTGTGTCTGTGAACTTGTGTAACTTTGAATAAAACATATGGTCTCATGTTGCTTCTATTTTGTTAACAGGCTTTGGACTTCTTGATGCTGATATTTGCAGCTGCAGTGGTGGCATGGGCAGACCATGAGACCCCCCTTCTCCTTGGCCTCAGTGCCAGTTGGTTGCCATGGCACCAGGAGAATGACCCTAGTGGGCCAGCAGCAGTCTTGCTTGGCACGAGTTCGATGCATAGAGTCACTGTGCAGGAGGTTCTCACTCAGCTCCCCAACAGCATGCTACTGCTGCTACAAAAAGAGCCCTGGAAGGAACAGACCCAAAAGGTGAGGGATGGCAACCACCAGCTTAGCAGGACAGGCAGGCTTTGTCTCCAGCAGTTGCTGCTCAATGATGGAAGTAGGAGTTAGATAAAACTTGGGTCACACCTGAGGCTTTCATACTCACCCAGAAATATCACGCACATGCCATGTGATAGAGGCAGAGGCCAGCCCAGGGTCAGGGTAACTATTGTCTAGACAACTGACAGCAGCAACAACTGGTTTACAGTGAGGGGGCAGCTAGAGAGAAAGCCTGCATCTCCATCCATTTATCGAGTGCACATGTGCTCTTAATCCTGGGTGGAAAGGATGCGTTTTACCTCCAGTTCCTGAAGTCAGGACACATAGGCAGACAAGCTCAAGGTTCACCATGGTGTGCTGTGTGGGATACGAGGTGAGAAGTAAGAGAGGGGCGTGGGCTCATATGCAGGGGTGGTTCATAGAACATTCCAGGGGAAGCGTGGCTGTAGAATAGCCGCAGTACAGTGACATAGAAAGGTTCTGTTGCCTTACTCTGTCTCAGTTTGTACTTTCCGTAGCTGGCCTTTTGTAGATCCCAAACAGGGCTTTGTTAAAGCCCAGTATCGTCAGCCCTGACCTCCGGAAAGCCCATATCATAAGCAGCACTTTCAGCACTTTCCATGTGTGCAGACTCTCAGCAGAACACACGGAAGCACCGTCTCCTTTACTTGGCTTTACCTGCCTCTTTCCTGTCTCAAATACAGGTGATTGGAAGATTCTTTTCTGAATCCTATTTAATCTAAACTGTATTTTTATGATGCTGAAAGCTTTAAACGAATAATTTGCTGCTTATTTTTGAAATATGAACATTAATCCTTAAAAGCATTTCTGAACTCTAAACCTGGCTTAGCTATGCCTAACCCCACCGAGTGTCTCAGCTGAAAGGACTTTCACCGTTAAGTCAGAAGGCAACCAAAATAAACATTGTCTCTTCTGTTATTTCCACACTAGGACACTGTTCACCTTGGATACAGGTTAGACATCTTAAATTCATTATGTATTTGTAGTGACTATTGACTAGTAAGTTATAAAACAGGAAGGAAAACTTATAAACCTATGATTCTTGGCCTAAATGCATATGGAACCAGGTGGAGATAGTATGATGCAAAGAAAATCACTTTGCAGCCATGTATAGCTCGATTCAAATCTTGACTCTTTGCTATTATTCAAAGGAAGTTGACTTGGATCAGGTTGCTTAGCCTCTCTGAGCATATCAGAGTGACTAGAGATAATGTTCATGATAAACACAAGTCCTCTGGGCCCATGTCTACCATATGCTTTCTACACAAGGTCTTAGTATATCTCCCTATGGAAAGTGGATTAGGTTTTGTGAGGCCTCTTGATCTGCGTTGTATCTTTCATCCCTGTCTCATCTCTGCACCTCCTCTATCCTCGTGTTAGTCCCATTTTCCATGTCATTTCTATTTCTCCAGCCTACAGGAAATGTTTCAAGACCGTTGCACTTCTTCTCATGTATGCAAACCCAAGAGACTGTCTGCTCTCATGCTAATGATGGGATTTACTTCACTGACAATATTCTTTTTCACCCTAGTTCATTGACTGGCTATTTAGCATCATGGAAATTCCTAATGAAGCCTTTGCTGCAAAGTCCAAGGATCTTTTGAAAGGTATTACTTCATGCTTTATGCCCAACATGAGGTAAAACTACTTGCGATGAAATGGAAGAATACTGTTGGGCACATGGTCTCAAGAAAATGTCCTTACTATGGCATTTTGAGTCAGAAAGATGGGGTAAAAAGGACGGCCAGTGCCATTAAAATTAACTTTTAGATAAGTGGCATTAAATATCATTATAATTGTAAAATAATTAAATTTTGCAAAATTCAGAAAAGTTTAAATACAGCCAATAGAAATCCAGAGTTCCAGAGACAGTTTTGATGATATCCGTAAGTTTTTCTTCATCCTGTACGTGAGGACTCTTCTAAAATATTTGTAATGTGAAACAACTGGGAAATACACAGAGTTCTCAATTCAGCTTTTATGCTGTAACATTATTTGTAAGTCCTACAACCCCTTACACTAACTTCTAGTAACAGTCGATGCTGCTCAGTATTTCGAGGAGGGAACTAGGTGTTGACGGAGCCGTCAAGCACTTTCAGTCCTGCACTTCTCCACGCACTGGCATGTCATGACTGCAGGAAGCTCCAAATGTGGAAGACTTTTCTGAAAGTTTTGTAGAGTTTTAAACCCAGCTATGAGGTATGATTTAGCCATCGGCCTCATGACCTGAGATGGCTCATACTTGTCACCTGTGTCTTGGGACTTGAGGCTCTGGAGCCAGAAGCTCCTGCTGATGTCCTTTGCATGCCACAAGACATTGCATTGAGAAGTGCCCTTTCCATTGGCCTACCCTGTGATGCTTTATCCAGCTTGGAGCCATAGCATGACTCATGTTTTACTGTAAGGGAGATATAATATTTTTTTATTACTAACCAGGCAGGAATTCCAGGTGAATGGGAAGCATGTAGATGAGGGCCAGGGCCTCAGTGTGATTCCAGTACAGCAGAGCTTCATTGTGAGTCAGGCTTGTGACTTATCCATTCCTAGGGACTTGCTGATAGGAGTCCCTGTTTGTGTGCTGCAGGGAGTTTGGAGTTTGATGGTTGCAAATATATGCTATCTTCAGTGACAAAGCTACCAACTGATATCCTAAAGAAAACAATCACTTGGTTTAAGGATCTGCGCCTTTACTAGATTACATAGTCATGGGCTTACGGGAATGACCTGGCTTCCCTACATTCACATTCTTTTATTTTATATAACATCTGAATATATTAATATTCTAGAATAAGATAAGAAATATGTAGTAATTACAAAGCGGTGCTAATCAGAATTTCTCTACTTTTAATTGTTCCTTGAGACCCATAACACAATGGGAAATACATACATTACAGATACATATCCAGGTAAAATTTAGTGTGAGTCCACTTGCTTCATTGAGCATAAGAACTCAGCCGTCTTATAGGTGTGAGGGCTTCTCTTTAATTGAACATTTAATGGAGATAAACCAGTTCGTGTATAAAAGAACATAAATTTAAAGTAAATGGTTACAGAGGCAGCATTTCATGTAAATAGTAATAACATTATGAAAAACAATTATCACTGCACGCCAAACATCAAAAGTTCTGCAGACTTTCCTATTTACTGTTTTGAAATCTTTTTTATCAAAATGATCTTTTCAGACACAGCACAGCTCTGTCAAGTGCATCAGTCTGTCCTGTGTTCTTATCCTCCTAGCCACCCTGCTGTCCTTAAGAGTTCTTCCAGAGTTTAAGAAGAAAGCTGTATGGACCAGAGCATATGGTTGGTGACAGTCACAGGAACCAGCCCCATTCTCCACTGAAGGAGCCAGACCAGAGAAACAGAAGCGTTTTAGGATTGCTGTCTGAGATGGGTGAGAAGTGAACCTCGGCACTGGAGGTCGTGAGAAGATGGCTACATACTGACATCTCACCGTGTGCGTGGCCAGGAGAGGCGTGCATTCCTTGGGGGCCTGGGCATTTGAAACTGAAATAGAACTTGACTTCTATATGGACAAAGTTCATTGTAAAAGTCTTGTTTTTGTGAAAACTGGAGTATATTTTCTCTCCCTTAAGTTCTAGTAAAACAATCTTATGAGTTTTCTGCAATGTGACTTTATTTTTAAGTGTGTGGGAAGATTTTGCCAGTGAAAGCAAACCAGAGAGGTAACAAGGATATGATGATCTACTTTCCATGAAGCCTCACAGAAGTCATCATTGAGTGAGACAAATTTTATTCCTGTTGATAAAACACACACTTAGAGAACTGCTAGGCACATCCAGTCACTAGGCATGGCACCGACTGGTATCCAGGTTAGACTCATCAGTGATAGGTAGAATTCCTATGCTGGGATTTTATGAGTGCAGGTGAAACTTATCCAGTTCACAATAGCAGTGGCCACAAAGGACACTATTCACAAACCAAGAAACTCAATGGTTGGTCTGATGAATCCTACGGAGATCGTGCCTTCTACCCTTAGCAAAATGGCTGCCAGCTACCTCAAGGGTAAAGAACCCACAGGCATGACAGAATCAACACTGGGCAGACTCTAAGAATACATCTGGGTCTTATAACAAATATTTGGTCCCTGGCAGGTGGGATATACTCAGTGGTTAGGCCTAAGTCAGGTGTTGACCTGATTCTGGCTATAGAAGAGGTAGCCTCAAGCAAACTTGAACTGGGTTTCCCTGGGAGAAAGATGCTAGACAAGCACAAAGGGATAAATATCTCCTCAGAAGATCAATCTTTTTATAAGACTGAAGACCTCTTCACCAGAATACTAGTGGCCTAAAGGCTTAAAGTATTAGTGGTCTAAAGATAGTATCATGATTTCAGCTCCTGCAATGGCTAGCGACTCAGGCAGCATTATCATTTTGATGCTTGTTGATTTTTGTGACTTCAACTGGGGCCTAGTCTTCAACTAATCATGTAAATATACACACAACGGATCATTAGGACGGAAGGTCATGTCACTGAAGTCAGGTGATTTTGTGTCTTCCGCAGAAAGACAAGTGCCTGGGCTTTCAGAAACACCACAGAATTGCTACTCACAGGTGGCATGTATCTTCTTGTTGTCCCAAAGTGCACCAAGTCACAGCAGCACTACTAGTTTTATTTTCCAAATATATAATTCCTTTACAGGTTGGACTAGGAGGAAATAGTTTAAGCCAAGAGAGAAAGGAAAGGTGGAAGCAATTTATGCCAGCTTTTCTCCTCCTCCCATATGCAGTTATGTATTTCCTACCAACTAGAGACTGAAACTCATCTAGCATTTACTACTAGGTACCAGATTGTGAAAACACTAGACGTTTCATTTTGCTTAGCTTGTTTGAAGTCTTGCAACAGTACCATAGGGAATTGTTTTCTGCTTTTAAATGGAGCAAAAAATATCTATTTCTACTGCTTCAGACATCCTGGCTCCCACTTTAAGGTGCACATCTGCTAAGAAAAACACCAGGCCTTTGGCACTGGGAAGCTTGAGACTAGTGTAGCAGACCAGGTTTTTCTGCATACATTAAAGTGCTCTGGATTCCAGAGTACCTTGGAAACAGAGGAGACAACGATTAGTGAAGAGGAAGTGGGCACTTTCTCATTGTGAATCAGCAGCCAAACATTTGCTGATGCCCAAGGAATGGAAGAATCTGCGTAGACTTCATATTTCAAATTGATCGTGTCTTTTCAACCCAGTTTCTTCTCAAACCTGGTGTTTCCTCCTGTTCTTCACAGGAAAACAGAAGTTTACAAAAAGAAGGAAATAAGATAATCCTCAGTCCTCTCTCCTCTAGTTCTTTGTTTTGAGCAGTCATGGATGGAAAAGTCATGTAGTTTTCTGGCTATTGGGCCTCTAAAGAGTCTACACTGGTAACACTAAAGACTAAACTTAAAGGTATGCCACTAACATAATAACAACCTCCCTCCTGGTTACATGTGTGAACCCAGTAAGAGGTAAATTGTTCCATCAAGATGTTTCACTTTGTTTTACAAAAACAAGAAGCTGCTGCTGTAGATCATGTTCATAACTACATAAAGGAGGTGTTTGTTACAAGTCTTCTCCTATCAGATTTTGAAAACACAAGTTGCCAAGACAAATAGTATTTGGGCATGCACCAGTGTAGGGTTAAAGCTATCTTATGGCTCTCGGAAGTATCCAAGCACAGATTGGGCTGGAAAGGTATACATTTGGCACAGATATGGGTATCTATGCAGTTGTCTAAAATCATGTTACAGTCATAATATAATAGCTCCATAGTAACCAAGGGGTCACTAATAATAATTTTATGATGTGAATTAGTAGATGTTGATCTTGTTTTGGAGTGGAAGTACTTGGAGGTAGGGCTTTGGGAAGTAGGGATGAAGAAGCCTTTATGAAGGAGATTAGTGAGTTCACAAGAATGGATCTGGGAGAAGTGCTTTGCTTCTCTACCGAGTGGCCACACAGCAAGGAGGCATCTATCTGCATCCCACACTCGAAAGTCACTTGTCACTTGGCATCCTATATTAAGCTTTTTGATTTCTAGAATCATTCAATTTAATAATATTTTGTTGCAACAATCCAGACTAAGTGAGCAGTAGTTACAAAAGGTGAGGCACTGATGAATGCAAACCATAGAAGTAGAGAAGCCATTTTGAATTAGTGAGTAGATGGTGGAAGAGTTTGAGATGCTGATAGTACCTTTTGGGGTGTGGTAAAGGTAATTTTTGGTCAGAGATGAGAAAGAAACAACATCTGGAGTAGAAGCCACCGTTTTCCTAGGTGACTTCTACTCCAGATGTTGTTTCTCATCATCATCTAAGTCAGGGCTGATACATAGCCCCTGTGCATTTTAGGAGGCACCTCTGATAATCTGCAATGCAAGATCACCTCCCAAAGAGCTCAAGGGTGCGTTCTGTTAAATCTCAGAAGTCCAACTGTCTTTCTATCTCTGTTAGCTACAGCTCAAACTAGCAATGTTTCTGCTAGAGGCTGATCAGGTCTACGGTTCATGCCTATACTAACCTTATTGAATTGGCTAGCGCCTTTCTCTTGTACATCCAAGTCTCCCAAACCCTAAAGCTTTATAAGGTGGGGATGCACGTCATGACACAGCATCAACCTGAGCTAAGATACAGGAGGATGTTTAATTCTCTGGGTGTATGTAATGTTCATGGTCCTAAGGGCATTTGTCTATAGATTATGTGATCTTAGAATCAAAAAGGACATTTTACTGGATCCCCTTCATATAAATCTGCTCGTTGTGATTGCAGAAGTTAATCAGTTGGTTTCTCAAGTCAATTAAATTTACTCCACTAAATCTGTTTCTCATTAACATTACAGGAAAATGTTCAGAGTTCACTCATTATAAATGTAACTTGCATAAAGCCTTCAGCCCTGGTGAAGCAGTGTATGGTGCACCTGTTGAGGTTTTGTTCTTAAAGCACAGTAGCTTCAGAACACAGTGCCATGGTAGATTTTTGTCCACTTCTATGTTGTTTTCTCTAGCAGATGCCCAGTGTTGTATTTACTGCAGCTTAATCCACCAGCCCATCTTCTCTCCTGTGCGACAGGCTACCTCACATTTTCTTCTGTTTGACAGAAAAAACTTGGAGGATGTCTTTTCTTTCTGTGTAAAGATGGCTGTAGGTGAAATACATACCTAGAGTGCAAAAGGAAGTAAGATTGGTTAATCATTTCTCTGAAAAAATCCATTGTTTTAGAGGCAGAGGGCTGTTTGGATTCTAGGAGCAGCAACAGTTATCAAGGAAGGCTCAATTAGAGCACATGAACTGTTCAGATTTTACCCAGAACGGCAGTACAAGCAAACTCTTCCAACCAACTCACTGTAATGCAGGGTTCCCCTCCCCCCACTTCCTTGTTGGCTTTTGTCACTACCTCTGAACTATTTTCCCCTGCCCCTATATTTATATGTAGTATCCTTATACTTGAGAGTTGATATCTCTCAGACATGATTATTTTCTTGATAATTTGTGAAGGGAAGAGGCAGGGAAATGCAAATAGAAGTCATTTTCCCAGTTTCCTGGAAAACATTTAACTGATCAAGTATGTTCAAATATGGTTTTCTATTAGCCCATACTACCTCTGATTAATTTTAAATAACTTTACTCTTTGATTTCAGGTTTCCTCTGCTACTGTACACATTAGTGGGTTCCATGTGATATTTCCACACATGCACGGGAGTTGCATTCATCAAATCTCGCATCTCTTCTGTTGACTTCCAGCCCCACATAATCATGAGTCAACTTTCATGGCAGGTCCTAAATTTTCACACATATGCAAGAACATTATAGTTGGTCTTCCTTAATATGCCCTCTGTTTCTTTTCATTGTCCTGAAATCATGGGAATTCATTCTTATGCTAAATGCCCTGTGTGTGAGCATGCCACATATCTTCTCTGTCCATCCATGTTGACAACCTCCTGGGCCCCACATCTTTCTGTTGGAAGAGTGCTTTCTTTTTCATATGCTGCTAACTCCACTTCCTTTTGTCCCCTCTTTGGGGAGCTGCATCATATGGTACTTCTATTTTTAGGTGTCTGAGGAACTTCCACACTGTCGCAGGAGTAGTTGTCCTAATGTGCGTTCCCCACAACAGGGGTTTCTTTTTCTCCACATCCTCACTAGCATTTGTTTTTGTTGTTTGGTTGATAGCCAGCCAATGACTGGACTTAAATGATAGCTCACTGAATCTGTGGCCCTGGTGGTTAGGGAAATGGAACATTTTTTTTCATAGTGATTGGCAATGTGTATGTGTGTGTGTACACTTTATAAGTGTGTTCATATCACAAACACATTTTTTAACTGTATTATTTCATATTGAATTTTACGAGGGCTCTATACCTTCAGAAGAGTTGGCAACTATTCTCTCCCACTCTGTATGGTTTTTTTCCTTCGCTCTGTTATTTGCTGTGTCGAAGCTTTCTAATTTGATGTCATCTCATTAATTCTTGGTTTTGTTCCCTGAGCTATTGACATCTCATTCAAGAATTGTCACTTGTATCATACCATGGAGTCTTCTGCTGGTCGTTAGACTTTCAGGTCTTATGTTAAGGTACTTGATAGTTTGATTTCTGTGTAGGGTGAGGGTTGAGGGTCATGTGTCAGTCTTCTGCATGTGTGTATATCCTGTTCTACTGGCACTGTGTATTTCTCTGATGTGTATTGCTACTGTTGGCATGTTTATGTCTGGATTCTCCATTCTATTTCACTAGTAAACGTGCCTTTTATGCAGTATCTTACTGCTTGTTACTGATCGCTGCCTTATGTCTAGAAATCAGGTGTCTATGCCTCCAGCTTTGCACTTTCTATTTGATTCATTAGCTTCTGGGCTCCCATACTAATTTTATTGGGTTTTGTTGTTGCTGTTCTGTGCAGCATCTCATTTGCTATTTTATTCTTATTAAAATTATTTTATTTTTTTATTTTATTTTTTTATTTATTGATTGATTGATTTTTTTATACTTTATTTACATTTCCAATGTTTCCCCCTTTCTAGGTCTCCTCTTTGGAAACTCCCTATGCCCTCCCCCTCCCCAGCCTCTATGAGGGTATTCCACCTCCCACCCACCCGGCCACCCACTTCCATATTCCCACCTTGACATTCCCCTCTATGGGACCTCTAACACCCTCAGGCCCAAAGGCCTCTCCTCCCCCTGATGGACAACAAGGCCCTCCTCTGCCACATATGTGGTCCAAACCATGGGTCCCTCCATGTGTATTCTTTGGTTGGTGGTGCAGCCTCCAGGAGGACTGGGGGGGGGTCAGGCCAGTTGACACTGTTGCTCCCTCCATGGGGCTGCAGACTCCCTCAGCTCCTTCAGTCCCTTCTCCAACTCCTCCATCTGGGACCTCACTCTCAGTCCAGCGGTTACTGTAAAGTGAAACTTGGGTATTCCAAACGTGTGGGCTAATATCCACTTATCAGTGAGTACATACCATGTTCGTTCTTTTGTGACTGAGTTACCTCGCTCAGGATGATATTTTCAAGTTCCATCCATTTGCCTGCAAATTTCATGAGGTCATTGGTTTTAATAGCTGAGTAGTACTCCATTGTGTAAATGTAACACATTTTCTGTATCCATTCCTCTGATGAGGGACATCTGGGTTGTTTCCAGCTTCTGGGTATTATAAATATGGCTGCTATGAACATAGTGGAGCATGTGTCTTTATTACATGTTGGAGCATCTTCTGGGTATATGCCCA
>CM052702.1:83423169-83483773 GCA_028551405.1 Uromys caudimaculatus
TTGATAGGATTATTTGATTTTCTGGAGTCTAACTTCTTGAGTTCTTTGTATATGTTGGATATTAGCCCTCTATCAGACGTAGGATTGGTTAAGATCTTTTCCCAATCTGTTGGTTGCTGTTTTGTCCTATTGAGACAACATTTTCAACAAATGGTGCTGGTTCAACTGGCGGTCTACATGTAGAAGAATGGGAATTGATCCATTCCTATCTCCCTGTACAAAGCTCAAGTCCAAGTGGATCAAGGACCTCCACATAAAACCAGATACACTGAATCTAATAGAAGAAAAAGTGGGGAAAAGTCTCGAACACCTGGGTACAGGGGGAAAGTTCCTGAACAGAACATCAATGGCCTATGCTCTAAGATCAAGAATCGACAAATGGGACCTCATAAAATTACAAAGCTTCTGTAAGGTTAAATTATTTTCTTAAAAGCATATATGTTTTTGGTCCTTGCACATGTGGTTGCTGTTGCACACATCATATGTGCAAACATAGTGACTAGAGGAAGACTCCGCTCTTGGCTATGTCACTTTCTGCCTATGCCACTGAGACAGGATCGCTCAGTGAACCCGGAACTAGGCTAGTAGCCAACAAGCCCCAGCAATTCTACCTCCAGCAGCCCCAAGTTATAGGTGTGTGGCCATGCCCAGGGTTTTGGTGGATGCTGGAGATTCAAATTCAGGTCCACATGCTTGACTCTTACCCACTGACTGATTATCTCAGTCCTCAAATGACAACAGTGTTTTGATGGAGATTGCATCGAATCCCTAAATCACTTTGAGCACTAAGGACGTTAATCACTTATGCCAATTCATGAAAATAGGCAGTCTTCCCATCTTCTAGTATCTGACATTTCTCTCATCAGTGTGTTGTACTTTTTTTGTAGAGGAATGTCCTTAGTTGATCCTAGGTATGTTTTGTAGCTATTGTGACTTAGATTTCATTCATAATTCTTCCTTAGCAAATTCATTATGTGTGGAAGAGTTTTAAACAAACAAACAAAACAGAAACTAGAGTCCTAAGTAGAAAGCGTCAAGTAGAATCACGTCTTAAGAAGACAGAGTTGTTTTGAATGAACTTTGAGTTCTTTATCTGAAGAATATTAGAGGTCAGAGAAGAATGTGGAGTATGTTACATCCACCTTAGGTGCTGCCCACATCAAAAGCTTCTTCTGTTGATACTGTCCTCCTACCTCACTCAATCTGTCTCTCTCTCTCCTAATAGTTCTGATGAAGTCCTTATTCATGCCCCCCATACACTCAGTTGTTTTGACTACCATCTTTATTATGTGTCTACCTTTTCTTTCTCTTGTCTAATTGCTCTAACTAAAGTTAATATGACATTGAAAGAGAGCAAGGAGAGTGGACATCTCTTGTTCCTGATAATAAAGGAAAGACTTTGTTTTTTAACATTCAGCGTAGTATTAGTTATGGACTTGTTATATATAATTTGTTTTTCTATTTTATCATGAATGGATGTTGAACTTTATCAAATGATTTTTCTTTACCTACTCATATGACTTTTTATATCATATGATAGTTTATTGATTTGTAGAGGTTGAACCATTTTTGCAGCTTGGAATGAAGCCTACCTTCTTACAGTGTATGATCTTTCTGATTCACTAGTACTTTGTTGACTGGGGCTGTTGGTCTGCAGCTCCTTCTTATTTCCTATAAAGTTTTTGTAATGGTAATGCTAGCCCAAATGATTATCTGTTAATTCAAGAAGAAATAGTACTGGTTACTCTTTTAAAATCTTGGTAAAATTCATCAGTGAAGCCATCTTATCTTGGCTTTTCTGCACTGGGAGATTGGTTACTACTTATTACGCATTACTAGTCTATCGAGGTTTTTCTATATCCTGGTGAATTCCCATATCCTGTTGGTTGAATTTTGGTAGATGTTTTATATCCATTTCCATATCTTCTAGATTTTCCAATTTATAAACAGGTAGTTTTTCAAAAGAATTTCAACTGATCATCACTATTTCTGTGCTATGGATTGTAATGTCTCCCTTTAACATTTTCTAACTTGATTTCTTTGGATCTTCTATTTTTGGAGGTTATTCTAACTGAAAGGTTTATCCACGTTTGTCCTTTCAAATAAATAACTAGATTTGTTTCATTGATCTTTGGCACTTGTTATTTTATGTTTCGTTTCTGGTCCGACTTTTATTTCTCTTCATGCAGTTATTTGGGATTTGGTTTATTCTTGCTTTTCTTAGTCCTTGAGATGCATGATAATGCTGTTTATTTGAAATACTTCTTTTTAAAATATTTTTGCTCATTGTTCTTGGTAGTGTGTGTGTGTGTGTGTGTGTGTGTGTGTGTGTGTGTGTGTGTGTGTGTGTGTGTTCATCCCAGGTTTTGGATACTGCATTTCCATTGGTTTCAAGAAAATTTTAAGTTTCCCTTGGATTTCTCAGTGGCCTTTTGTTTGTCTGTGGGAGAAAGTGAAAGCAGGGTGCAGCCAGCACCTGATTAAGTTTCTTTGTGGACCTCCATGGGCCATGTACCCTTGTAGACTGGAGCACTAGTTTACCCCTGTGGTCAGAGAAGAAATAGACCACAGGTAAGTCTTGTCTTACCCTGTAAGTGGCAGGCATCCATGCTTGGATCTGTGGGAAGGAATGGTTGGTCCTCACACACTGCTATAATTCTACACTCTCCTGACCCTACCCTGGTCTCAGAGGGCAAGTTCTCCAATCCCCTGTATCCAACACAGCTTGTTAGGACTCTGTTCATTTACCCTTAGCCAGAAGGAGATTCCTCCACCCCTAGTGGTGTAGATGGCATGGTAGCACTCAAATATTTTGTATCTGTTGCTATGCCAAGTCTTTTAATATTACAGTGTCTTAGTTTCTCCCAGTAGTTTCTTGTACTCACTTCAAACTGCAGCTCCATACCTACTGCTTTGAGTTTTCTTTGTGGAGCAAAGTTCTGGATGCCTCTACTCAAACATCTTCTAAAGCTATCTTGAAATACCACATGGGTATAAGTGTGTGTGTGTGTGTTTGTGTGGGGGTGTGGGTGTGTGTGTGTGCGCGCGCACGCAGTTTGTTTTGTTTTGGAGACAGTGTCTCTCTATGTGGCCCTGCCTGTCCTGCAACTCACTTCAGATATATACCTGCCTCTGCCTCCCAAGTGTGGGATTAAAGGTATGTGTCACAAAGCATGGCTCAAGTGTAACTTTTTAAAAGATCTAAATCATGTGTGCAGAAGTGTTTTACCTATGTGTGTATATGTGCACGACACACATGCCTACTGCCAGAAGAGAGGGTATGAATACCCTGGAACTGAAATTATGGATGGTTGTGAGCTGCCATGTGGGTGTCCAGGTTCTCTGTAAGACCAGTAAGTGCTCTTAAGTACTAAACCATCACTCCACTTCCTACAACTGTAAGTTTTTGTTCTAAAGTTTTTCTTGAGCCTTTATCACCAGCTTCCTATTTGCCTGCCAAGGGGTGCTAGCATATAGCATGTAAAGCCAAACAGAAAACAAAATGGGTATAAATGGGGGAAAATAGCTAATCCTTTTGTTTACCATTTTGTATAATAGTTATGTCCTCATGGTCAAAATGTCTCTATTTCACTCATCTTGCAAGCATATTTTCCGCTAGTAGCATCGTTCTTGCTGTGAAGTGAAATTGAGTAATACTCGGTTTCATAATGCCCCACAAAAAGCACCAGGGGCCTTAATCAGACAATCTAGTTGACTGTGTTGGGATTCCTCTTTAGTTCCTCTCCATTGTCCTAGTCCATGTAGGACAATGACACTATAAACCAACACACACATGAAGCATGTCAAACAAAATATCTACTTACCTATGAAGAGCACCATGAGATACAACTTCAGCACGTAAGGGAAATAGGTAGATATGTCAAAGGGAAGCCTGGTGGAGTTTGTGCCAAATGACTCAAAATACGGCAGTGACTGATAGATGGTGAATGCTGTTGAAAGAAAAAGCATCGTACAGATTCCCTCTCTGGGTTGCAGAGGTGTAGGTACATGCGTTTCCAAGGAAGGAGATTTTGAACTGGCAACAACAGTTTTGTGATGATCGCTGAATCCTTTAGTTAAAGGTTCAGCTCCACATTGAAATCTGTGGAGTGAGTATGTGGTTTCAATTGATCTAGCGTTCTTGTTAATTTTTACCCATTGTGCGCTTTGCTGTTGGTTGACGCCACACATTTCATGCTTACATGGTAAGACTGTACAGCGCTCCTTAAAACGATGAGTTAAAAATACATCTGTCTCCTCGCTCACAAATAGGGAGACAGGATGGAAAGTGCTGCATATTATTTTCTTCTCGGAGTTACATGACACGTTTAACATAGTGAAGACTCTGAGCAGTTCTGCAGTAAGGAAATGGATCACCCATCATCCTGTCAACATTACTGGCCTTAGGATATTTTCTTTCTTCTAAGCCCTAGAAATACTTAATACAAATTTAAAAGAACTCTGTAAGAAACACTGACAAATTCTTCTGTGGGAGGAGGCTAGTTTAGTCTTAGGTACAGAAGAGGATCCATGAAATTACATCACATGTGTATATTTTTTATACCATTCCATGCAGTAAGATCACATGCTAGTTATTTAAGCTGCTGCCATCAGGAAAGTGAAGTAAAAGGTAGTGAGATTTTTGCCTTATGTGTATCAGTGTTTTGCCTGTATGTATGTAAGTGCACTACATGTATGCAGTCCCTGTGGAAGCTGGAGGAGGGTGGTGAATCCTCTGAGACTGAAGTTACAGACTGTTGTTAAATGTCATATGGGTGCTGAGAACCAAACCTAGATCCTCTAGAAGAGCAGCCAGTGCTCTTAATTGCTGAGCTATCTCTCCAGCTCCTTGATACACTGTTTTTTACAACAGTTATTCTCTAATTATTTCAAAATTGTGATGTGATAAAGTCAGAAGCTGAGGCAGATAGATAAGGGATGAGTGGTGTCTGTGCAGGGCTTCCAATGGACACCAAGCATGCCATTAACAAGGGCGGCCTCCAAGTCTTGAGCATTCTGACATAGGAGTAATCACTTGGGCATTTATAGGAGCTATGTTTATTTGTTGAATTTATCAGACATAAAAAATATAGCTTTAAAATTAAATAAGAAAGAAGAAAAGTCAAAAACAAAAAAAATAGAGTTATTAACTTTAATAAAAGTAGGTTTCCCTCCCTGCATAGTTTTATACTCTAGACAGCCCAGCACAGACAAAGGAAAGGTCCCAGGCTCCGCTTCTCTACTACCTGGGGTTAGGCATCATTAACACTGTGCCATGTGTATGCCTTGATTTTCTTCTGCCGATACTTCAGCTCTTGGGGAAGGATTTATAGGATAACAAAAGAGGGGGTTGGGTGGCATCCGTATCACAACAGGCTTCCCTCAACAGGGAGTGCTTAGAATTCTGAATACCAATAATGGACATGTGTCCTGTGTACTCATTCATCCCTTACTTTTAGAGAAAGAGTCCATTATACAGTCTTTAGAAAAAAATTAACTTTTTATTTTGTTAATAGTTTTAATTGAAACATCACAACATATATATTTATGGACCACAGTGTGGCATTTTTTTAAGTGAGATAATTGAATTTACTCTTTTGAAAATGTACACTATTATCGACTGTACTCAGTTAGCTGTACATATCTTTCGATTGTATTTCTCCTAATGAAAATCTTATCTTCTTTCCAACATTCATTCCTTTTATGTTCTTTATAGCATTTCCATATGACAAGACAAGTAAGTGCTCTTAGCAAATCTTCCATGAATGAAGAATTTCATTCTTAAAGAATGGGTGACTGGGTTTTTCGTTGTTCTTGTTTTTAATGGTTTATAAAACATTATTCTCTAGATATTCTGAAAATAGTATATCTTTAACAATTCATTTTAAAACAATAGAAAATCTAAAATTCTGACTTACTGTTTCTAGCCATTAGGAAATATTGAAAACATATGATGTTCTTTTGTATACTAGTCTTTATATACTCACAATTATTGTCAACAGCACCCTTTGTAGTGTCTGTATTTTCCTGTAGTTACTTTAACATGCTTTTTGCATTATTTAAAATCTTTAATCATGACTTTCAGAAGAAACTCCCTGCAGCCTGTCAAATCCTCTAATGGGGGAAGCATTTGTTCTTTGCTTAGCCTCAAGTCCTTTGAAAAATGGTTACTTTAGTTCCTTGATTTTTGCTTTATTAGTACAGGCAATAGTTGGTCTCCTGTTTGTTGGGTGTGTGTTCTGGTGCACATGAGAAAGGAAAAAAGCAAAAAGCAGGCACCTGTGTGTGTACATGGAACTAGTCTAATGGGGACATGCAATCAGCATACAGATGTCTAGTTGCAACTGAGATGTACCCTATAAAATAATAATCCGAGGTGCTGTACTGGGGAGCTATTTTAGTTGAGAGGTTAGAGCCTTCCTCTGAAAGCGGATACTCATGGGATGGTAGTCAAATGGTCACTGACAGAGGTACAATGCACTCTAGCTAGAGGTGACCAAATTTCTAAGTATTAAAAAAATAAATTGTAGTTTCGGTATATACTAAACCCAATTTTGGGATGTAAACAGACTCAGGGGTAAAATGAGTTGCCCCAGACTCATAGTTAATGAAGGCAAGTACCTAGACCCTGATGCTTGTTTCTAGCCCAGTATGTTGTACCCTGTGTAGGACCACATTCATCTTAAATTTTAATGTTGTCTCTCCCTAGCTCTTCCTTTCTCCTTCTCTCCCCTTCCTTCTTCCTCTCTCTACTTTCAATCTTTGAGACAGGGTCCCTCTATGTATCTTTGACTGGCCTGGAACTCTGTGTAGGCTAACCTGGTGTCTGCCCCCAGTGTTACAGGTGTACCCCATCACACCCCACTGAACTTTGCTTCTTAATGGTTTGCTTCTTTGAAGCAAAGAAATAGACTGGTTATCATCAGTCAACCAAGAACCATAAAAAAATAGCAATTTCCCTATCAAAAACTTAGTGAACGATTATAGCGCAATAGCTTATATCAGTCAGAAATACAACAGGACTCTTACCTTCAGCAAGAACACACAGAGGGTAAATTGGCATCCACAGTGTTTGACTGAGCCATGTCAAGACAGCATAAGATGTCCCTATGACTGACAACATGCTGTAAGTGTACCTGGAAGGAAACAGTAGTTCATAAGCATCATTTGCTGCTGCTGTCTGGGAAATGAGAGAAGAAAATACATTACTACAAATTAAACACTGGAATGAAATTAGAAGTGGGAATTACATGCTTTATTTCCTATAATTTAAGTAAGGACAGGGGTTAAAATGGTGCATTGTTGTGGGGGGAAACCTGTGTCTCTCTGGCTTATCTCATGGGGTGGATCATAGATAATTATACAGCTGAAGAGAGCAAGAATGTAGCTCTTACCTCCTCCCAAGAAATTACAGCTATAAGCTTCCATGATTAATGACTTCAATTTTATTTAAAAGCCAAACTCATTTTATGCAGCAACAGCTAGGCTTCTTGAAAAGACAGACCTATTTGCACATATTTTAAAGAATGATGTTATTAAAGCACAATCCCCAAATTCCTATCTACCATCCCTCTGTTTCTGCAGCTTTGCCCATTTACAAAATCAGAGCTGGCCTTGGAAGTAGGTTTGAAGTAACTTTAAACCTGCTAGTACAAGGTATTCAATGTGATTTTATTTCTATAAATAAGCTACACTTCAACACATGTCAGAATTACCCAAATGGCCTATTGACTCACAAATTGCTTTTCCTTTCTTTCTTCTTTCTTCAGTTCAGGATCCTAGCCCATGAGATGATACCACTCTGGAAGTTTGTAGGAACACCCAAGGGTGTACCTCCTTCATGCCCTCGAAATCAAATCAAGTTCCCAACATCAGACATCACAGTAACTCACTAACACAGTTCAATATCTATTTTTCTTTTGCTCCTTGTGGCTTTGGTGTCCTGTTTAAGGGTACATTGTCAAATATAACTTGATCTTTTGCATGCAGTATCCAGTTGTCCTGTTACCTTTTGTTGAGAAGACGATTCCTTCCCCATTGAATCTCTTGGGACCTTTGCAAAACTTAAACCCAAACTAGAAGAGGTTATCTCTGAACTGACAATTCTCTCCCCTGACTGGTTCATGGAGTAGGATCACACATGTAATCATTGTTGCTCTGTAGTAAGTCCTGAACTGGAAAGAGTGAGACCAAGTGTATTCTTATAAAAGTCTGATTCATCTGAATTCAGGTTTCTATGTTGAATTTCTGCAACAAAACCAGCTGAGATTCTTACAGGGCTTTCAAAGACTGCAGATTTACTTGTGAGTATTGGCATCTGAACAATATTAAGTTCCAATGTGAAATGCCCTTCCATTTATCAATGTCCTTACTGTACAAGGTCTGCCTATTTTTGCTGAATGTATTCCTGAGTACTCCATTCTGTTGGAGGCTATTGTAAACAGGATTGGCTTTGCTATTTTCATTTTCAGATCACTGAAAATGTATAGAAATGCAGCTGATTTGTATTACCCTTGCATTGCATTGTACAACTCTACTAAACTTTTTGGTCACTTAACAGTTTTCTACCATCTGGAAGCCTTTTACATTTTTTCCTCATTGCTGTGGCTAGGAATTCCAATACAATGTTGAACAGAGTGGCAGGCATGAATATCCTTATCGTGTTCTTAGGAGGAAAGCATCCGTCTCATCATTAGCTCTCATGTTAGTTATAAGCTTTTTAAAGATACCTTTAGCAGATGACTAAGCTCATTATTTTCTTTAAACTATTTCATAGTAGATTGAGATGATATGTCTACCCTCATTTTGCAGAAAGAAACAGTTTCAAAAGAAGAACACAGAGATTTTACTACTGACTATAAGGGAAACAAAAGCTTGTGCATGAGTGTTCATGACAATATTTCTTATTGACAAAATGTGGGAAAATGAAAATATGCATCAACTATGAGGATAATCCAGGGTTTTGTTGATACAATGGAATATTATTCAGCCACAAAATGCCATGAAATACCATTACATGTTACAGCACTGTATTGAGAATATTATTCCAAGGAAAAAGAGGACAACAAAAGGACACCTATTCAATGATTCCATTTACATGAAACACAAAATAGGAAACCCATATAGTACAAATATGGTCCACAGGGCCTGGGGAAGAAGGAATCAGGAGTGATATGCGCATATGGGCATAGATTTCTAAGAGGTGATAAAAGCAGTATCCAACTGAATAATAGTGATGGTCGTACATCTCCTTGAGTATATGGAAACTCATATATTTTATATTTAAAAAGTTAAATTGTGGTAGGTAACATATCTCAGTAAAGTAGTCATTTACAAAAAGTCAAATGTTTTGCCCAAGATCATGTATCAAATAAGTGGTGGTAGGCGGTTTCATCTTGCTGTATTCTCTATGTCCCCAAATCTTCCCATGATAGTCTACTACTACTTTTAATGTGAAAGTCATTTTATTCTGTTGAGTTTATCTGAGAATGGATACTGAGGTAGATGGACTCATATTCCAATATATCAGAAGGCTATGGTCCCTAGGGAGGAGTCAATGCCTTGTATAAATAGGAAGTCACAGGCTACAAAAGTCCTAGCATAAAATGCTATTTTTGAAACATTAAATAGCTTACTAAGTACACATCCTATCTTTAGGACTCAGCCTATTGTTGAGGCTATATTTTAATTTGGTCAAGGTATTAACAACAGAATAAAAATGTCAGAATATAATATGCAATCTCAGCCACAAAATAAGGACTCTTTTTGGGACCTGCTCCCATCCAGATATTTGAAGCAGCAGTAGTACCTAGGAATGCCATCAAAGGACTAAGTTAACCATTGGATCCCACTAGAAATGGATATGGGGGTATATCCCCAGAGAAACAAGGTCCTATTATAAAATATCTTTGAAGTCACAAAAACCAACTGTTGTAGTTTGCTCCTCTGTTGCTATAATAAAACATTGACCAAAACCAATGGTTTGGGGAAAGAAACACTCAGGTCATATTCCCTCACTGAAGGAAGTCAGGGCAGGACCTGAAGCAGTGAGTAGCCAAGGTGCTTATTGACTTGCCTCCAGGCCCACAGTGGGCTGGACCATCCTCCATCAATTAGCAATAAGAAAATGCCTCCACAGGCCAGTAAGATGGAGGAAACTCCTCAGGTGAGGTTCCCCTTTTCCCAGGTGTCAGGTTGACAACTGAAGCTAACTGTGACACCAACTTTGTGGGTTCTGACAAGTAATGAAAGTCCATTATTAAAATAATGCATACTGGAAGAACGATAAGGTCCCTTCTATTAGTATATAGCTGTTAGGTCATTTCAGGTCGGTGTCATGGCAAAGCCTTGTGCTGAAAACCTGGGGGCTTAGATTTGTACTTGAAATACAAAGATTGGTTTTCATTTTTCTTCATATGCCCACTTTGGAAAGTCCTACATATACATTTCTATTCAATATAAAACAATATGCAATGAGGTTTTTCTGTCTCATTCAGAGTAACCAGTATGAACAGTTATTACTCATTTCACTAAGGCAATTTTTTCTTGTATTAGCAGATTGATTGATGATTAAGACAGGGTCTCACTGTGTAGTACTGGCTGGCCTGGAATTAGCTATGGAGGCCAGGCTGGCCTTGAACTTACAGAGATTCACCTATCTCTACCTCTGGGATTAAAGGTATGTACTAAGGTGCCCAGCAATTTTTCTTACATACCTTACCATATCCAGTAGATTCCAAAAGAAGAATAAAACACACACTACATATTTCTCTTGGACCTCCTCTTGGCTGGTGATCACCCCAAAAAGGATGATCACTCTCTCTGTGAGCTAAAACAAAAACAAATTAAGAATTCGGATCATCTGTTAGGCCATTTAAGAAATTTTCTAATTTTAAAAAATAGGGTTTTGTTTAACTGGAAATACATTTTCTAACCTATTAACAGTGGCTGCCTATGAAAGAGTTATGAATGACTTTAATTTTGTTTGTTTCCCCATACTTTTATAATTTTATATAATGAAACAAAGAAAGCATTTTACCTAAGTCAAGATATTTTCTCTCTTCTTGACATGTACACATTTCTATTCATTTTGGCGAGCTCCTACTTAAATGTCCACTATGAATTAGATCAGCATTTCTCAATCTGTAGGTCATGATTCCTTTGAGGGGGTGAGCTAAACAACCATTCACAGGGGTCACTTAAGACCATAAGAAACCCCAGATATTTAAATGACGATTCACATCAGTTGGAGAATTACAGTTAGTAAGTAGCTAAAAAAATAATTTTATGGTTGGGGGTCACCACAACATGAAGAACTCTATTAAAGGGTTGCAGCATTAGGAAGGTCGAGAGCCACTGGATTAGATGGCACAGTAAACATGGTCCTTCCTTCAGAGTTAGCGGTGGGGGACGTAATTACAGTATGTGCTACAGAGGGAGGCATGGTTAAGGAAGGAGATACTTGCTGCCAGAGAGAAGGATGAAGAGGTTCATGAGGACAAGCAGCAGTTCAGCTGGCTCTTGATCGATGGATTGGAATTATCTAGTAGAATAGACATGAGGAGAGACACCCCAGACAAGAGTAACCTCAGCAGAAGGAGCAGTGTAATGCTCTACACTTCCCTGGGGCAAGAACCACAGAGAGGCTTGAGTGGGCGGTGTAGAGAAGGGAAAATGGGAAAAGTAAGTGAAAATGCATTGGGGCTGGGTTAGGAAGGGGTTTGAAGGACAGGTCAGGAAATTTCAATTTTAGCCAATAGAGAAGCCACTGTACCTTTTTTTTTTCGGGGCAGTAATATAATCCTAACCCTCTAAAGCCAGTGGAAAATAGAAAGAATTTAACACATTCTTAGAATATATGTTATATATGCCAAGTTATAAGCATTTAAAGATCATTGAAAACTCACATATTTTGGCTTAGCTCCAATTACCAGCTTAAATAAAACACAGCCCTCTTTCCCTACAAAGTATAAAGTGCCTTGTGTTATATTTATATAGCCTACACAGTCTACATTTTTGTGCTTAATAGGGCATTTCTCTTTGCTCTCGGTGGTCAAAATAATAAACTTGAGATTGATGGAGCATATTAGTGGCAAAGGAAAAGAAAACATAAAGGGGTTGACTCGTATTTGCATAGCTATCTTTTTTTTTTTTTTTTTTTAAGCTGATTAAGGAAAAAAAATCTTTGGATAATCCACAACAGAATCATGGGCTTTTAGTGTTTAAAAAACCCCAAGATTTGTCAACAGTCCACATGATCAGAAATCCACATGTATAAGCTATGTCAGCGTGTTTATGACTACGGAGGTGAGTCAAGAGGGCCCCTGCATGGCTAAGGGGAATTAGACATGATTCAAACTTAGTCAATCTATGAGAGTTATCCACAGAGCTGTTTCCCTTCATCAATCCTTCTTTAAAATATAATGATCTAGTTCCTTGATTTAGCTTACATAGATTCTTCTAAACTGCAATTTAAGTAACTGAATAGCCCAACTTGGCTGACATAACTCCTGGCAGCTTTTGGATGTAAGACTTGAGCATCTCACAAATACTCAGGCACTATCTCATCATGGATTGCTTGCAAATCTGATGGCTAGGAGACTTGTACTTCCTCGTCACCCATGGTGTGATATTAGCATTGAAACTCTGGCTTCCAGCTTTCATCCAAGTGAGACGGGTTGGGCCGGATTACAATGTTCTATTTAGAGGGACCCTATCAACCTAAAGTTTTAAAGTAATCAACCATGAGGTTGGAAATCTATGCTGTATGCACCCATGTGTATGTGTTTAGGCATTCATCAAATGCAAGACGAGATAGTTCCTAAGTATTTGTGAGATGCAGCCTCACTGGTAGATTTTTCTCTGCCCTTTAAATGGTGAGGATGGAAGAAAATCTACCAGTGAGGTTGGGGCTCTATAATGAAATATCAGCAAAGACTGTGTGACTCCTTGGTGACAGAGTCCCTAGTTGCATAGAAATCAGCAGTGGACATACCCCCAAGTGCCAGCATGTATACAGAAAATAGGAAGATTCCTGCCACAGGAAATGTCAACCTAATTATCTGATGGGTATTTAGCTATATTCAATAATGGCAAAATAGAGGAATTTTTTATAGATAATAAACTGATAAAAGTCAATACTTAATACTTTCTGCCAATTTCAAAATTTATACCTTTATATTTAATATACAAAATAACACTAAGAAGGCACTGTTACTATTTATTTGCTTTTACCCAAAAGCATGTGTCTTACTAGGTGATAATGACTTCCTTCATGTTTGGAATCAAAATCTAGACAATAAGTCCTGCATTCTGAAATACTAGAGCCTTTTAATCTTTATCATGTTGGGGGCCACTCCAGAATCTAACATCCAGACAATGATCTGTTCTTCAAAGGAGTTTCTACAACTGGCTGGATGGCTCAGCAGGTCATGGTGCTTTCCAGGTAGGAAAATCCTGGTGACTGGAACATGCAATCCTGAAATCCTGGGAGAGTTGTAAAGAGGAAACTAACTCTTCAACCTTGCCCTCTGACTTCTACATGTGCAGCCAGCACATATATATTTAATTTTAAAAAATGACAATGTTGTTAAATGACAAGGTACTTTATAAACGTGAAGGGTTTCTTGCCTGCACAGGGGTGGTTCCAGCAAGAAATTCTAAATAAACTGAGTGGTCAGACACAAAAGAAGGCATGAAGGTGGGGGTGGGGATTGTTGAGAAGAGCCCTCTAGCAGGATGGGGAGGAGACTTGAAATGCCCGAAGGTCATTAGGAAATGGATGAAACTATAAACAATATTTTTTTTATTTTAAGAAATAGGAAAAATAGAAGGGTAAGAACCTTAACTATGGGAAGAATTTCTCAACTCAATAAATTTCAATGTCAAAATTATTATTTTACCAAAATTATAACCATTTTACATCTTACGAACATGTAAAAAACACAAAGCATGTACTTATGTGTGCATGTATACATGTTTGAATATGAGGAGTTATATGTCCACATGTGTGAACATGTGTGTGCAGCCGGAAGTTGATCTCCAGGGTGGTTTTCTATTCCTGTCCACCTTGTTCTTTAAGACAGGTCTTTTCGTGGAACCCAGATCTATCTCACTGATTCATCGAGACCAGCCGGTCAGCACAGCCCAGGGCTCTTCCTTTCTCCACCTGCCCAGCACTGGGACTAGAGGTGGATGTCCCCATACCTGCCTTACTGTAAAGGTTAATTAACTATGGAGCAGAGGGGTATGGAGTGTGGTGTGAGTGTGCGGTGTGAGTGGGCGGTGTGAATACCATGGCGCATGTGTGGAGGTCAGAGGACAATGCTTGGGGGTTGGTTTTCTCACTCCACCTTAAGTGGGTCCCAGGGGATTGAACTCAGCTTGCCAGATTTGTGGGATGAGCACTTTCCTCACTGAGCAATCTCACTGGCTATTATTTATCTCAGAACATCCAGGAGGTTCTTGTTTTAGTGTCTACTTCTTAAGGAACAGACCATTGTCTGGATGTCAGTTTTGGAGTGGCCACCAATAGGACAAAAATGAGAAGATCTGAGTGTTTAGATCATAGTACTCCGAGTCAAACTTCCAGAGTTTGATTCCAGATCTATAGGATCTATAGAAGCATTGTTTGCAGGACATTTTTTTTTCCTGCCGAGATAACTAAGACTCTCCGTAGATTTTTAAAAGCCATTCTGCATTTGTAAAATTACGCTATAAAGATGATAGCTTCATACCTATTCATCCAAGAACTCCATGAATCAAAACAACAAGACCTAAAGACCCTAACTTTCCCTTCCAGTGACCTGTGTGTGCTCAACACATAGCAGCTTTCTCTCTAGAAATAAAATCCTGTTCTCAACTCAAGGCCTACAGGGAGAGAAATCTGTGAGATTTTTATGGAGAGTTCAAAGATGACTCAGTTTAGCAGTCAAAGTCAGCTGCTTCACAGCCTGGAGAAAGCAAACTGGATGGAAGCCACTGTCCTCTCACAGGAGAGTTAGACACTCTCCTTTGAGATGCCTTCCTTGCCTTCAACACAAACAGGAGACAGAGCTGGTGACGTTGCTTAATACGGAAGTGTTTGTTCACTTGACTATCCTGAGTGGAACCTATGCAGACATGATAACTGGGGAAAATCATTTGTAGTGTTTTGATTTACAGATTTTTTTAAGTTGCATAAGCATGTTTAAGATTAATACATCTGCCACAATGGTCATGGTGATTGATGGAGTGGCAGGATATGGCTCTGAACCACTTGTAGTTGTAGTCAGCTGAGCTATATTCTCCTGGGAGTTTCCTACAAGGTGAACTTGTCAAGCACTGTGGGACAAAGGTTTATGTTGGGTTGTTTTCCCCTTTCTTTAAGTTAAAACATCCACAAGTTTTGTCAAGAAAAGCTTCTGAGGCTTCTGCAAGACTGAAGACTGGACAAAGGCTTCAAAATCAATCCTCAAGTGAGGCTGTATTCCCATTCTACAATGGTCAAGTTGTTGGGTTTTGGATTTCTTTAATGAAATTTATCAAAATCAACTAGTCCCCATTAAGGTAAAAAATAATGATATAATGAAATAGGCAAATTCAAAGGGGTAACACTTAGCTTTCATTTTTATTATCATCTTTAGCATGCTTCTTTTGTGTCTTTTGACAACTCCTACTTGAAACTAAGAAAGCAAAGCTCTATGTTATATTTCTATGTATAATTTAAGTGTTAAGCTCTATATCATGTTTCTGCATATAATTTAAATGACATGATTATTACAAGCAATGGAAGTCTATAAACAGCTTTCTGTGTTATAGTTTTGGATTTTCCTCATAAGTAATTTAAAAATAAAACATAGATGTCTGTTAAATAACTACTGTCTTATAGTGTGCATTTCTCTGCTTTTTTTGTTTGAACAATTGCATATAATTTTTAAAATTATAGTTTATTGCTTATTGTCAGATATGTGAGTGTAAAACATGTAATAACTCGGAACAATGAATAACCCAAATCTACCCTCATTCCCTCGGCACCAGCACTTGCCAGATGTTACATTAGTCGTTCAACTATCTAATCCTAATCCACTGATCATGCTAGATGGAGTTATTTATCTTGACATTTCAGAAAATCTGTTCTCAAAAGAATGTATTCTGGTGTGGCTTCGCAATGCTGTGAAGGTAATATCATAGTAACATTACAACTCTGCAGACATAGTTTCAGACTTCTTTGAAGCAGGAGGACACAATGCATATTTTTTTTTAAATATTGCATGCAGTCAGCCATAATCAGTGTAAATAATTCAGCTGCTCTAAGTACCACTTCTTCATTTAAAAATGGGGAAGTGAGAACACCACAAATGATTTCACAACCAAGGGTTTTGTTACATTATTTTTAAGCAGAGTACTTGGGGTCGTCCCCTAATGAAGGAATTCTAATTGTCTGCAGAACTTGAATAGGGAAAGGCACAGAATACGAGAATTTACCATGATGTCTTTATAAAGTTTTTCCAGTCCCAGTCCAAACTCAAGTTGGCAGTTACAACCTCAAGTAAAAGAGGAATATGGATAGGCATTTCAAAAGAGCCGTGCTCATCGTCTGGGATGCACATAGCCCAGGATGCTCATCCTTGACCCTGGTACCCTGACCCTTGCTTGTCCTTCCCTAGAACCAAAGACTTAAAGAGCACTGTGCATTAGCGTGGACTTAGTAAAATTACTTTTTAAACAAATATATCAACATGTGTATTTACTATTGTTTTTAAGTAACCAAATCAGAAATTGTTTCTTTGGTTTCAATGATTTAATGATTTTAATGATTCAAGGATTTAATTAGTAGTGATTGAAAACCACATTTGAATGTTCTGGAATTTGTACCCCTCCCCAAAATTCAGATGTCTCAGCTCTAGAGTAATTTTGCATATTAGGCAAGTCTAGCTAATTCTTTCAAGCAAACAATATGTCTGCATTTTCTAGGGACATTTCAGGCTCTCAGTTTTCTTCCTGACAAGACAAAGTTCTTCAGTCTCACAGTGTGCATTAACAACAGCTAAACTAACACAGCCTTTCCTTCTGAAAATGCTTTGTTACCAAGAAATCCGTAATAGTCAAGTCGGAAAATAAAACGAGTCCTTTTAAGAAGAGTGAAAGTGACAACATGACTCAGATTTTATATGAACTTAATTCAGCTCCTAGTGAGCAATCCACGTGATAGGGTGCAGCTTTCGTGCATCTGAGTCCTCAGTTCTGCTTTCCAAAAGCAGCATCCTGCTGTACACATTTTGACATTTTCAAAGTAAAGCAGACCCATTCAGCCAGAAATACCAATAAATCTTGTTTCTAAATTATCCACTGCTTCTATGACCAATCAGTTTCCCTCTTTTGTTTGTAAAGTAACATGTATAAGGAGATTTTATGAGCTCTTACCTGGTTAATTTTAATATATTGTACGTTATCTCCATTTAAAAATATTTGATATTTCAACACATAAAATGTCTTCATCCTAATGAATAGTGCTTCCCTATTTTTGTTTACTAAGTAAAATGAAATCTACCCCATACCTTTTAAAACATTTGTGTCTGTGTATCTGTGTGTCTGTGTGTGCGCCCACACACACGCGTATGTCCCACACTCTCGTGCTGCTCTGCATGTGTGGAGGTCAGAGGACAACTGTAGGAGTTAATTCTTTCCCTCTACAAAGTGAGTTCCAAAACTTAAAGTCATTGCTCCATGGCAATGCCCTTACCCAGCCGTCTCGCCAACCCATTCTTGCCGTACCCTTCTATAGATTCTGTTAATATTTATAATCCTGGGCTCTTATTAGGTTCATGAATATTAAACTGTTATTTGCATCCTTTAAATTTTTATGGTACTTTAAGCAAATTAACACAGGGATCTATAGTGTTATGCCCAACAAGTTTTAAACTCTGTGCTTATGTTCCAAGTACTTTGCCAGGTATTTAAATACATTAAGATTAGGATATTTTAGGAAATAGTTTGTTTTCACATTTCTTTTGAGGATATCTAAAATTATGCTCATCTAGATGGCTATTCCAAATCCTGGAGTTTAACACACACACACACACACACACACACACACACACACACACACATACATATATATACATATATACTTATATATGTGTGTATCTATACATAGAACACATATATATATACATATATACATACATATATATATACATTTAGTAACTTAAGCCTTATTTTGTCTTTTTTGTGGAAAATACCATTTAAAAATATGTTTTAGTGCTAATCGAGCAGCGGCTACCTATGTGGAGTATATACCAGTGAATTCCCAATCTTCTGTCAACCTGCTGGTAAACACGTTTTTTGGTTTGATCCCCTATTCTTTCCCATCACGAGCCCGGTGGATGTCATCGTACAACCTCACAGTGGTCCACAAAGCAGGCAGGCATCAAACTAAAAGGCTTCAGCTCTGATCCTTTGCACTGTCTAATCTACTTCAGAGAGAGGCACAAGCAGAGTGGTAAAGGCCATGGAATCTCCAGGACAGGGCAGTGCACAGGCTGGCCAGTGACACTGCCCAAAAACTACCAATGGGCCATTCTAACTGTCATGGTTTAGGTGAGGGAATTCGGTGAACAAATTCTGCCATATAATCACTAGGGGCTATAAATAGGACAAAGTAAACAATTAACTAGACTCTACAATAACAGCATGATTAAACTTACCTGCAAAAACCTTGGGAAAAGCTGATTTGACTCAATTCCCATATAAATGTGCAGTAGCTCCAAGAGGGAAACAGATTGGCAAACCCGCATAACCAACCCAATAGCGTAGAACGTGTCGACCATTGAATCTGTGTTAGTGAATGACAAACATATACAGATATTGTGAGTCAAAATTGCATCTGAACACACATTTGCAGAGTACAGCAAAATACAGCCGAGATGCTTTTATTGTATGTGTAAAAATTGTTTTAAATAAGCTACTAAATCGTAGCGATACATCCCTAGAAAGTACTGTGGCACTTATAGAATATTCTTTTTAATTGGTCCTCTTCCAAAAATAAGGGAAACTTACAAAGTCTTCACAGCCTGGGTTATTGTATTTCTTCCCAATATGAGATTCTCAAGCAATTCTGACACAAGCATAAACCATCAGAATATAAACCCCTTGACATGTAGATGGTTTGGGGGTGAAGTTACTAAAAATCTGCTATGTTCAGAAAAGGCAATGAAAAAACTGATTTCATAGAAATTTTATGGAAATGATACTGTGGTGCTGCGATGTCACACACCACGTTTGCTTATGCTTGGGTCCTGGACCCTTACTGGACTAGTAAGTCTGGCTTTGTTTTGAACACTGAACTTTGGAGTTGGCATTGTGAGAAGACACGACTGAGGTATTCCCTTTAGAGGGAGGGAACTGAAATAGATGGGAACAGATGGTCCTCTGATGACAAACTTGTTGCTTTAAGATCTTCAATAAAATCTTGCCCCATTCAGAGTCTTCTAAGGGTGATTTTTCTGCTTTTACTGGATTCCAGGCGTTTGTATGATTATAACTGACCAGGCACTAGGGATTCTTATCTTGGTGTCTCTATAAGGTAAATGCTGTCATCACATGTCCCTCTCAGACACAATTCCTGACACACTAATAGTCCATACTCCTATCCTCTGCCTGTACCAACCATTACACAGTCCTGACAAAAGACAAGAGTGGGGTCACACAAGTTCAAGGCTCTGTTGCTCTTGATCAAATTGAGTCATCAGGTAGAGCAGCTTCTCAGCCTGTGGACCACAGCCCCCTTGCAGGGGTCCCATAGCCTTTCACAGGGGTCACATATCAGATATCCTGCATATCAAACGTTTACATTATGATTCATAACTAGGAAATTACAGCTGTAAAGTAGCAATGAAATAATTTTATGGTGGTGGTGGGGTCACCACAAAATGAGGAACTGTATTAAAGGGCCGCAGGGTTAGGGAGGTTGAGAGCCCCCTGCTTAAGGAATGGAACAGCTCTCCCATCCCATTGTTCAGGCTTCATCTCTAATGAACAAGCCAGTTCTGTTTACCTAATCCCAGTAGTTGCTACAATTGCAGTGGCAAGACACATGGCTAAAGCCACTTTGCCCATTGGAGAGGTAGGGGCACATTAGAATCCTTGCCTGGGACATGGGATGTAAATGAGCTGCAGTGGGCTCACACAGCCTAACCTAACATTCAAGGTACAGAGGGATGGCCACCTACCACTCGTGTCTCACCCCCTCTGCTTGAGAGCTCAGTTCTCATAGTTGACATCCAAGCCTTCTGCTCTAGCTTTGAGATAATTAACAAAGGCAAGAATGTATAAGTTTTCGGTAAGACTGAGAAACATGGGAAAGTTTGTAGCAGCCCACTAGATGGGTATGACGGGGAGTCTCAATTGATGAGCTCAGCATGGTTTTTTTCCTGCCTTGTTCGTGTTTGTTTTTAGCTAAACCAGCAGTTGCTCAAATTGTCAAGTCACCAAACAGTTGTAAACTGTGATGACACTTACTCATGTGGGGATGGGACACGGAGAGGGTTGTTTTGACAGTCACTTGGTGAATCATTCTTTAACAATCTGAAGTGAATAGTTTAAAGCATGAATTCTTTACTTTTTAGGAAACTGAAGGAAGCTTATGATTCAAGTCATCAATACCAGCTCCATGTAGGTGACTAGTCACGGGTGTGCTGTGTCTTGTACATGTCTTTTTAAGGGATCAAGCAGGGTCTTGGGGGCATAAAATTTGTCATTCAGTTACTGGTAATCTCCAGCTACCCTAAACCTGGCGATAAAAAGTCGTGGAAGAATTTCAGTAACTTCTCATTGCTCTGCATAGAATGTCAGGCTGCAACTTACAGATTTTTCAAAATGCATTTAATTTATGAGTTTGGTACAAAACCAAAGTGGAACATTCCAAAGATAGATCTTTGCTTTCAGAGCAAACTGCGGGCTCTGGGCAAGACAGGTCCCTCTCGCTTCAGTCTCACCTTCTCCCTATTCTAAAAAGGTTTAAGTCTGAAATAATAGATTTCCAGAGAAGTGGGCGGTGCCAGATGTAGGGCTCACAGGTGTTCAAAATGAAAATCAGTGAGGCCAGATGAATTCAGGAATAAAAGTTAAAATCTGAAACTGTTTAGGAATGTTTACCTTTCCCAAATGAGAAGAATCTGACTGTCATATTTGCCAGTATCCATGAGTGGCCACAGAACTGAATTAAGTAATAGATGAAAAGATACACATTCTTCCTATACCTATAAACACAGAAAAAATGTCATTAAACACAGAAAAAATGTCATTAAACACATCTTTTAATGTACCAGTCAAACTAAGCAAGCAAAAGAAAACTGTTCCAAGTCAGAGTTCTGTATTAGGGTCTTTCACAGGGTTGACTCTCCAAACCCATTAGAGTCTGTTGAGATGAATTTATCTAACAAGAGTATGTTGACTAAAATTGCTTAAAACCAAAGGTAGCTCTTTTCCAGACTTCATTTTCATCTTTGATAAATTTCTAACCTTGTTTCTCTAACACTTTAAGCCGCTATAAGGATAGCTTCGAAATTTGAAGGAGTCGGGGAAGAAACATGGATGCAAAAGGACTGATTCGGGCAGCTTGCATTCCATTAATTCAGCTTGCCAAATGAACTTGAAGGAGCTGGCTCACAGTTATCAAAGGGGAGTGGTCACAATTGGATGGATGGTGACTCAGTAACTGAACACACCTGACTTTTGTGATTGGGGTAGTTCTCTTTCTTCTTTCCCCTGACTCCTGCTGTATTTTACAAGGGAAACTAGTTCTATCAGATGCACATAGAAATTTAGTTGCTCAGCCAAAAAAAAAAAAAAAAAAAAAAAAAGGGAAGTGTAAACGTGTGTGGGTTGCTAGGAAGATTTCAACCAGGACTTAAACTGAGTTGTTTTTTTAAAAAAAACAAAAAACAAACAAACAAACAAACAAACAAAAAAAAAAACTGATAGATTCTTGGTTTGAGGAGCTGGAAAAGGAGGTGAAGGGCCTCTGCTATGCACATGGATGGGTAGAGTGACCTTGTTAGTGTTAACAATGGCTTCTCTTCTGAGACACAAGGTATAGAAGCCAACTCTATGGAGCAGTCACCAAATGACCAAAACTGCTATCCGGGTTAAAAGGGGGAAAACTCCAACCCAAACAGAACCCCCTGACTTCAGGTAAACACACACCCCAGGCTCTAGTTTCCCTGGAATCTTTCCTGCGATGGATGCTGCTGCAACAGGATGCTGTGAACCACCCTGTGCCAAAGTCCTGGGCGCAGCGAGTACAAGGAAGAGGGGGACTTGTGGGAGTGCTCTAAGAGAAGAGGTGGCCATGCAGGCCGCCATTCCATTTCCTCATCTCCAAAACTAAAACCAGAAGGAAACAGCAAAGGCTCCGTTCTGAGTCTATGGAGAAAATGCAATTCACTAACACCAGGCAGGAGGAGCAGTAAGTGTTGAGCACTCAAGAGCTTCGCGGCAGTAAAAGCTGCTGGGTGGGCTGCTGCCTAGCGCCTTGGCCCCTCCCACCCCGCAGCCCCGCGCCCTACCTGGGCTGCAGCCAGGCTGGCAGCACCGAGGGCCCCATAGGCCACAGTCTGCTCCTCTGGCACCTCCGGGAAGCAGCAGGAGTGGGCAGGGAAGGCGCTAGGGGCGGCCTGCCGCTGGGCTCAGGAAGGGCGGGGCCTCAACACACTCAGCAAGTTTTGAGAAAAAAGCAGAGGTCCTGAGATGGGCAGGAGATGAAAGCCAAATTCCTGCCATGCTACACTAGGAGAGCTGGCCAGGCATAGAAAGTATGAACAAGTACATCCGCACCCCAAGGCTGTCCAAACTGATCCCAGGCTACTAACCTGTGGGTGGAGACCCCTAGAAGCTCGCATGCCTATACTCTTAACTGGATCTAACTAGCTCTAAGGGTGCGTGGCCAGGTCTTCTCTTAGAAGCCCTACAGTAGGAGAACGAAGAGCCCTCCAGAAATCCATCCCTGACACCTAGAGACCTGGATGACAGTGGTGTGCACAAATGCTTTTATTCCTTTAAGTTATGATCATTCGTTTAGTGTTTAATGTTATTAATGTTATTCACTGAAGTTAATGTCGCTGCCAACACTCCCACACACCTTTTCCTGGTTTCTTGGGACAATGGCATCCCGTCTCCTATACAGGGAGACCCACCTCCTGGGTTTGTGAAGATCAGATTCCAGTTATTCTGTTCTACCAAGTGAAAAGAACAAAACAGCACCCCAAAGCACTTTTCCCCTAAAAAAATACCACCGCCACTACCAAAAGAAAAAATAAAAAGACTAAAGTAAAAGAAAGAAAGAAAGAAAAAAAGAAAGGAAGAAAGAAAGAAGAAAAGGAAGAAAGAAAGAAAGAAAGAAAGAAAGAAAGAAAGAAAGAAAGAAAGAAAGAAAGAAAGAAAGAAAGGGGGGGACCCAAACCCACAAGTGGGACAGTTACATACAGTTACTAGACTTGGAAGGTAGTGCTCCCATCTTACCAAAAAGGAAGTTGAGGCCTTAAGAAATATTGTCACTCACCACAGGTCACACAGCTGATAAACAGCAGGCTTAGAAGTTAGAGTCAGCAATTGTTCTTATTGGGTCATGGTTTCCTTCCTCATAGCTGTCACTGAGTCTGCCTCTTGGAGTGTCCTACTGTTCCATGCCCTTCGCAGAGGCCAGCGGCCCTGTAGCCTCAGGCACTTCTCAAGCTCTTTGGCAGTGGCTGCACTGTCCTCTCAACTGTCTTCATTCTCTCCTGTATACTGGCCTTGGAGGCAGTGTTAGAATAAACCCCTGGCATGTTCACACCTGTAACCCTGGCACTCCAGAAGCTGAGGTGGGGAGCTGATCACACCTTCAGTATCAGCCTGGGCTACACAGTGAGCTCCAGGCTCCCTGGGAACAGAGAGAGACCCTACTTTGAGGGGTGGTGGGATGGGGGCGCATTTTCAAATCTCTAACCTTAGAGTTTAGAATTCACCTTTTTAACACCCTCCCAACTATATCATCTGCCATCAACAGCCAGGGCTCTCTCTCATTTCTTGTCACGCTCTTGCTCCATGTACCTTACAGTTTGGACTCCCAACACTCCTGAAACTACCCTCAGGGTTCCCCAAGTCCCTTTTACTGTCTCTCAGTCTTTGATTATAGGACGTGAACATGTGAGCGTAAGAGCACATTGATACCCAAGCAACACACAGGCAAGGGGCTGTTTCCAAAGCCATCTGTGCCCAAGGCCAACAGAAGTCAGGGTGTTCTGAGTGGACTGGAGCTGGGATGTCAGGGGTCTGCCAGAGAAAAGGTCCTTTACAGCAAACACTTCTTATCCTCCTTCCTTTACTTCTGCCGCTCTGCATATGGCTGATTCTTTTGCCCCTGCCTCTCTGGACAGCCTCCTCTTTCTGCTTTCTCAGAGGCCTGCCCTGGCTCAGCTCTTCTGCATACACAACCACCATGCACAGGCTCTTTTTGCAGCCTTTCCGACTCTCTTCTGAATACCAGCCCTGGCCCTGGAAAAGTTTCTGGGAATTTCTTTGTAAAAGTTTCTTTACTTACAGTTCAAACTGTTTCAAATGAGCTTACTGTCTTTCTTCTTAGATCACTGCCTAATTTCCCACAGAGAGGTCACCATTCTCAGCCCTACTTAGATTTAAAACTCTGGCGTCATTGCTAAGTCTCCCCATCCAATACGGTCCTATCAAATAGAGATGCTGCGAACTTTCTTCATGAGTTCACACTCTCCACCAGCAGTGTGAGCTGAAGCCGGACCCCTAAACCCAGTCCACACCATCACCACATCTCCCTCCCAAACCGTCACTCCATTACTTGGCTTATGTCTTTCCGATGCATCAAAGATTCCATTTTAGTGTCAGATGAAAAACAGGCCAATCAACCAACAAAAATAACAACAACAACAATGAAACCTTTTCCATCCAGCAGAGTATCCTATTTTCCAAGGAAAAAGGTACAAGAGTTACTGTGATAAATTAGTCTAGATGGGAAGTGAAATTCCTCTTTTCCCTTGGAAGACACCCAATGCACATGTTTCCGAGGCCTGAGCAGTGATATTGAGCCACTCTCCCCCCCTTCAGCCCAGTCAGAGATATGTACAAGGCTACAGAAAGCATTTCTTCCCTTTTAAACATGTATTTTATTTTAAATTATGTATGTATGTATTATGTATGTATGTATGTGTGTGTGTATGTTTGTATGGGTGAGTGCATGTGAGTACAGGTGGCTGTGGAGGTGAGAGGCATCCAATGCCCTGGATGTAGACTGGCCCAAACTCAGGTCCTCTGCAGGAGAAGTATATGTTCTTAACCACTGAGCTACTTCTCCATTCCCCAGACAGTATTGCTTAAAATAGAAGTCTATCTCATAGATGAAATTGATTTGATAGCCCAAACTTATCTTCCAGTCTGTGACCCATGGGCATCTCCTATTGGCTATCACTCCTTGTGTTCTCTGACTCCACCAGGCTCGCTCTCTCTCTCTCTCTCTCTCTCTCTCTCTCTCTCTCTGCACCTCTATGAATCTTCCCCCTTTACATTTCTCTTCCAGCTCCCCTTCCCTTCTCACAGCCCAGCATTTACCTTTCAGAGGTCTATTCATTCTTTAAAGGCTTTCCTGGAGCATCCTATGGGAGTCACACTGGGTTAATGTATGTCTATGATGATGACACACACCTTAGGCTATCATTACCCAGGTCCTTCCTCCTCTACTAGATTATAGAGTCCAAGAGGGGGCTATGTCTTGTGTGAACAGTGAGAACCTGGCAAGCTTAGAGCTTTGTAAACATGGTTCCTTTTGTGAAAAGCACACAGCTGTTGGGAAGATTAAGCAGGAAAATGTACAGATGAAAGAGGGTCACAGTGTTTAGCACAGTGGCTGGCACCGCAGGTGTCTACTAAAGTGCTGTGTGGAGGGATCAACCAGGTAAGCCTGCATTTTCCCATCACAGATTTTTAACACAATGAATGAGTACTTTCTGAGGGTTGACATGCAATTCCATGTTCATGTGGAAGAAATTAGTGGCCTGTCGGCTCAGTTAGCTCTGAATTCATATAATCTTGTGAATGAAATTGTGTTTTTAACTATTCAGACACTTTAGTTGAGCTTCCTATAGAACCTAAGATGGGAGCCTTGAATAGCAGTTCATGGTCGTAAGACTGGCTGCAGATTAAAACAGAAATGTGAGGTAGTGACAAAGCATGCTGGGACCACAGATCCCTCAGAGAAACTGCATCTAGTGGCTAAGGGATGGAGCCTTGAGTACTTATCCACTCACTCACATCCTTCTCCCTCTTTCTCATCCCACTGTTCCTCTCTCCCTCCATCCATCTTTCCTCTGTGTTTTGTGGGAGAGGAACAGGAGGCATCAAGTATGGGGATGGAGGGAGAGAGAACTGGGATAGGGTGACATCTCTGTGGTGAACTAAACACCTAGGACAATAGAAACTCACAGGAACATATGGAGTCCCCAACCAAGACTCCTCACAATAGAGGATACAGAACCTGAAAGGATCACCAAGGAAAGGATCAACAAGGAAAGACTCCCAATGGAGGGATGGGGACAACATCTCACCCACAAAACCTTCAGTCCACAATTTATCCTGCCTATAAAATGTGCAGGGATAAAGAGAGTAGAAATTGAGGAAATGGGTGACCAGTGACTGGCCCAACTTGAGACCCATGCCATGAGAGAGAGCCTACCCTGACAGTATTAATGATATTCTGCTATACTCGAAGATAGGAACATAGTATAACTCTTATCTGATAGGTTTCAACCAGCAGATGACAGAAACAGATGTGGAGACCCACAGCCAAACATTAAGTGGAGCTCAGGGAATCTTGTGGAAGAGGAATAGGAAGGATTGAAGAAGCCAGATAGGTCAAGGACACCACAGGCAAACTTACAGAATCAACTAATGTGTGGCTTCAGAGAGACTGAACAACCAGTCACAGAGCATGTGTGGGATGGATCTAGGCCCCTAAACATTTGTAGCAGATGTGCAGCTTGGTCTTCCTGTGGGACTCCTGACAATTGGAACAGGGGCTATCTCTACTCTGTTGCCTATTTTTGTACCCTTTCCCCTAACTGGGATGCCTAGCACAACTTGATATGCCAAGGAGGGTTGATATCTATGGGAGGACTCCTCTTCTCTGAGGAGAGAGGGAGGAGGGTGGAGAAAGGTGAGGTGAGGAGGAGGGACTGGGAGAAAAGGAGGGAGGGAAAGCTGCAATTGGGATGTAAAGTAAATAAATTAATTAATAAAAAAGAAACCCACATGTGTAATATTTTAAAAAGAAAACAGAAGATTTTATAGTTACTTCTTAGTTCTTCCTTAGATTTCTTCTGAGATATTTCTCAGCTGCTAGTCATTTTAAAAGATATCTAAATTGCCATGATGACAAGCTATAAACTGGGAGAGAGAGAAATCCTTATAAAACATGATAGATAAAAGACTTCTCTGCCAAAATACAAAGAACTTTCAAAAGGTAATAATGAGAAAGTAACCCAATAAAAATTGAACAAAAGATCTGAACCTAGGCTCCACCAAAGCTGCATGAAAGAACATAGAAATAACCTGAGAATCATTATTAGAAAAATGCAAATTAACCACAATGAGTCTATGCACTTATAAGGATTCTAAAATTTAAAAAGACTCCCTGATTCAAGTGTTTGTAGACAGCTGAAAGCTTTCTATACAACCTAAAATCCTGAGTAATGAATCCAAGGTCCATGCCTGTAAATCCAGGCTCAGAGGGATCAGAAGTTTGAAATCATTCTCTGCTACATATCAAACTCAAGACTACTCCATGTGACATGTGACCAAGACTATCCCCATGTGACACAAATTGGAAACAACCCAAATTTCAATCAATAGTTGTATGGGTAAACAGATAGCAGCAAAGCCATACATGGAATATTACTCACTAATAAAAAAGGAAATGATCTGCTCATACAAGCTGAAATACGGGTGAAACTCAAAATAGTTTTGCTGAGTGTAAAGATATAGACTAAATACTGAAGAGTTCATTCTTTATGAGTCCACTTGCTTAAAATTCTAGGAAATGGAAACCAGTTGCAGTGATAGAAGTCAGAGCAATGGCTGCCTAAGAAAGAATGAGGGAAAGAAATGACAGAGAGGAGGAGGTGGGAGGAGAGTTTCATGGTTTACATTGTGCCAGTAGTTTGACACATAGAATCGGGTATGGTAGCACATACCTGCAAACCCAGTACTCAGGAGGCTGAGCCAGGAGGATCAAAACTTTTAAGACATTTGGATATTTAGCAAGACTTTGTCTCTGTTTTAGTCAGGGTTTCTATTCCTCCACAAACATCATGACCAAGATGCAAGTTGGGGAGGAAAGGGTTTATTGAGCTTACACGTCCATGCTGCTGTTCATCACAAAAGGAAGTCAGGACTGGGACTCAAGTAGGTCAGGAAGCAAGAGCTGATGCAGAGGCCATGGAAGGATGCTGCTCACTGATTTGCTTGCTCTGGCTTGCTCAGCTGACTTTCTTATAGAGCCCAAGTCTACCAGCCTACAGATGGTACCACCCACAAGGGGCCCTCCCCCCTTGAACACTAATTGAGAAATGCCTTACACCTGGATCTCATGGCGGCATTTTCTCTGTGATAACTTCAGCTTGTGTCAAGTTGACACAAAACCAGCCAGTACAGTCTCCATAAGTCATCAAATAGTAACTTATGGAGTTAATTTTTATGTTGATTACATTGGACTTTGATAAAGCTGTAAACATTTAGCCCACTAAGTTTTGAATGACAGATTTATGTTCATGAAGCTACTACATTTATTAAAGGAAACAGAAAACCAAACAAAATCTGCCAATGAAAAGCGCCCAGTGTCTTCCAGTTCAGCCTCTTTCATGCTGCTCTTCTCCCAGCATTCACTGGTGAGTGGAGACCTTTGCACACTTCAGGGATGTGAAGACTGGAACTCAGGGCTGTACACAGCAGTCTGTAGCTTCTCATTTAGTGGTTTGATAGGCTCTAGCTAAGAGGCAGGTGCACCAGATGTGTCTGTTGAGGATAAACTGGTCCCATCTGTTACCAGGCTGCCACCCGTGCTTAGAAAGGTTGGGGTATTTTTAATTCCCCAGCCTTTGGCTTTTGGGAGTCTCCTAACCTCCTCTTATCTGCTCAGCAACTTGGGAGGCTATGTAGAAGGTCCTAGAGCAAGCTGGGGTGGGAGGAATACAGGCACCTTCCTGTCTTTCCCACATCACACTGGACCTGGGTGCTGCCCTGAATAGAGGGAATAGGGGGCTTCTCTAAGAAATCATGGGCTTTCTTGTACCTGGCTGAGAAAGCTGTTACTAGTGGCTTGTAGTTCTTCCAGGATGGTTAGAAACTTTCTGTTACCACATCCTCATCTTTGGTACAGAGGCTGTACTGGGTGGAGCTGGTGAGGGACCTAAGGTGCATGCTATATGAAGTGCTTCCTTTCAGGCTTGCAGTATGGGGAGGGCGAGCCTAGGTTTGCAGTTAAGGATCTGCTGACCATCCCTACTCCGATCCCCGGGGCTCAGCCTGGGCCTGTGGCTGCAGTCTTCCCTTCTGTATCTTCCTACCCACCCCCACTTCCATGCCTCCCGTTTTGGGCTCTCTCCTCCTACCCCTCCTGGAAGCTCTGCCTTCATTCCTTAGGCAGGTGTGGTCACTTTATAGCCTCCTCCTTGGTTTCTTTTCTCTGTGGCTTATTTTTAAAGTCAGCCTACTGTGCATCAAGCGTTGCTATCATTAAAGGAGTCTTTAGGAGAATTCAGAAATTTCTTTCTTCTTGCCAAAGGGATTTTCCTTGGGATGCCCTGCTGAGCCAGAGAAAAGCTGAGCAGGGAGAAGGTACAGTCCTTGCTTTACAGTATCACACAATATGCCCAGACCGAGGTCCAGACTGGATCTGGCCAGTGATAATGTCACACATAAACAAATACAAGAAGAAATGCATGCTATGTTTCCAAACTGCTATCCTTATTACAGATATATAGCCAAGGTCTTATTTAAACTCAATAATTTAAATTACATACAATTTTATTTCTGTATATCCTTGTTCTATGAATTGCCTATGTTTAACAAAACCTGATCAGTCCATTTTGTCAATTGTTTAGGGGAGTCATACATAGAAAATCACTTAATATAGTTTTTTAAGATAAAATTTTAATGAGAAATTGAAAGCTTTTTTTGCTGTAGATATAAAGTATTAAAGGAAGATAACTATTATATTGATTGATTGTATGAAATTATTTGTGTTATATTTTGATAATTTTTAAGACAACGTTTTTGAATATTCTAAAGGAAATCATTTTAAAATAAGTTAGCCTATAGAAGTGCTAGGCATTATGGTTGTAAAGCAAGAAACAGAACCGCAAACTTTCTGTAATACTGAATAAGGAAATTAAACAATAGTAGATATTCTAAGCATTTACATATTAATTTACTTAAAAGTTATCTCTTTTCCTGGGTGTTTAAATAGGTGAGCATAGTTCATGGCATCTGTTGTTATTTTTTTGTTGCTTGGTTGGTTGGATGGTTGGTAGTGAGCCTTGTGTTAAACTGCTGGACCTTCTTGCCAGCCCCATAGCATGTCTTTGTGAGAATTAATAATGCTGGTCCCCAATGAAATATGCTCAGCAATATTCCTCCTTTGAGTAACAGACGCCAGAAACCCAGGAAAAGGGGTGAGTCACCTCTCAGATCCCTCTCTCATGTAACACTCCTAACTTGACTGTTTTCCCTGTGTGAGGACATTTGTGAAAAAGGCCAAACAGCTCTGTATGACTATCTCTAGTAGAATCTTCTGAGTCACTCTGTGGTACAAACTTACTCCCTCCAGAAAAGCTGCTCTAGGAGTGCCAGGCACCGAGTGCTGTCAGCTTCCGGCCTCCATTTATGTGTTGCTTCACACAGTCACTGTGGCTTGAGCATACTTTCTACAGACTTGTTCATCCAAAGCTTGGCACAAGACATCCTCCTGGGGGTCCTTGCTGGACATTAGACCAGAATGAATGCAAAGATGAGAAAATGTTTTCTCAGTTCTTAATCAGTCTAAAATTTCTCAAGGCCAAGCATTTTCTTTTTCATTTTTTATTATGCCCAGAGGTAGGATGAAGAAATTAGAAGAGACCACATTTTCCATCACAAGGCTTGAGTTGGGGTTAGGTTTCACTTCTCTGTAATCTCGAACACATATTAAAGTCTTCCTGAGCCTCAGCAAATTTATTAGTTTATTTACTAATTTATTTGTTTGTCAGAGTTTTCTGGTAGAACAGAACTGAAAGAATTAACACATGAAATATATGTTAGATTGACTTACACAGTGTGGTATCCATAGTTTAACAATGGCTGTCTTCAGACTGCAGAGACTGGTGGCAGACAGCTGTGACTTCATGAGGCTGGATATCTTAAAAGTTTCAATCTGGTGCTGAAGACCTGGAGGATCCTGGGAGAACCGTTGTTCTTCATTCATACTGGAAGGCTGAGGATGGGTTCTAATGTCAGGTAAGAATGCAGCAGCAGCAGGGTAGATGAACTTTCAAACGGGGTAGACACAGTCCCAGGCAAGGTGCTAAGAAACACATACCAAAGGAAACGCTTTCCTGACCTCCTTATATCTGACCCACATCATCAGTTAGGCCAGCTCTCCCACTACAATTAACCTAATCAAGAAAATCCCTCCCAGGTATGCCCAGGGACATGTATCAAAATTAGCTGTTACAATTTGGTTATTATTTGATTTCATGTTGTTTTATTTATTTCTGATGCTGAGGATTCAACAGAACAGGCAAGCACTCACTCTACCATAGAGCCATGCCATCAGGTGAGTCCTCTCTTCAATGGAATTAGACTAGGTGTGTCCCATGGGCCATCAACTGGTAACCATCATCAAGGTTCAAGTGAGAAGGAGACAGAGGTTCTGACAACCCCAGAGTCTACTATATTTACTTACACTAGTGTAAGTGTAAGTGGTGTCTAATTAACAGAGCTGAGGTTACCAATCGGGCTGCAAATAGGTTAAACAGTGGCAGGCAAAGAGACTGTCATCCTTAAAGAACCTCAAGAACTGATACTTTAGCCAGAATGGTCTAATCCTCAGGTTTCTCCCCAGCCCTCCCCCCAGTTAAAGTCATAGAAGAGCAGGGGATAGACAGGAAGAGGAAATGAAGAAGTAGGGAGGCAGAGGGAGATTGGAAGCGGGAGTTCTGTAATAGATCAAACACCAGGGCTCAACCCAGATATGATCATGTGGGTTGACACTAATGGTGAGGAATTGGGAGGGGCGGGGAATGTCAGATGCCATGGACCAGGTGTGCTCATATGTGCCTGCTTACGCAGACAAAGCAGTTCCTGTCTTTGGCAGAGAGCCCTGGGAATAAATAGATATGGCTCTTTTTAGGGTATAGATAGAGGATGAGAAGGCTAAATGTCATCTTTGCACATTAGATGCCATGGTAAACAAGAGAGAAAGAAGACTACCTCCAGCTGGTTGTGCTCTTTTTTTATGTTTATTGGGAAATCTGATACCAGAGACAACAGGGTTTAAGTGAGGTAGTTCTGGGCTTCAAGCCTCCCAGCACCTAGCAGTCTTGGTGGCTGTTCTACTCACAAGTCATCCTACAGCTTCTCCAAGCCTCTCCCATTTACTGCACTTCCATGGGCATCCTGGGAACCACTCTCCACCATCCCTGATTCTCTTATCTTTCTGGAACTCTAATTGCATTGGAGGCTGCTATGCCTGGGACAAGCAACTGTATCAAGCAGTTCTCCATCTTGCCTGTTACCAGCTGGGCCTGCTCTACCTGCAAGAAAGGCCACAAGTAGGCAATAAAACCACATAGGTAAGAGTTCTTTGGTGCCCACACGGCCTCTTAGCGGCTAACTTACATGCTTAGTCACACCTGTCTGCACAGGCTTACCTGGTCTGCCTAGGGCAAACATCGGGATGTGAAAATTTGCCTACTTGAGGGGATTGAGGACAGCTGCAAGAGGGGTGGAAGCTATAAAGTAGCTGTTGGGGGCATCTAAAGGCCATTGGAAGCTTTCCTCATCAAAGGGGTCTGAAGAAATCATGACTGAGGCAAAGTTTCCGGAAGCCAAAGCCACAATTTTGGCAATAGCCTGACCTCAGCAGTGAGTTCTGAGATCAAAAGAGGCACCTTGAGTGGACATGAGTATAAAGCACCCTAAAGTTATGAGGATAGCACTTGTTGCACAGAACAGCTGGTTGGCTGACAGCTCCATTTCTGTAAATACAGTAAGGCATTCAAAGAATGATGACTGTCACTGCTTCATCTGGAACTTCAGGTACCATCATGTATAATCCTGATGAACTTGGAGCCTGGGGAGACACAATGGTGCTAACAGTGATTCCTGATCTAACTATAGCGGTGTGGAGGATGAGTAGATGAAAGCTGTCAATCAAGCAGCCATTCTGCTTGCTCCTAACAGCTCCAATCATTCTTTCGGTCTGTCTCTGCTTCTGTCTCTTTCTGTCTCTCTGCCTGTCTGTCTCTGTTGCTGTCTTTCTATATACCATTTTCTTCGAATGCTTACAACAGAGATATAACATAAAATTAACATTCTCCAATGATCCATATACCCTTAGGGAGGACTGAGGACTAATTTGCCTAACTCTTCCTACTTATCACAAGCAGTAGGCTACACAAACTTAGTTGAGCATCAATCTAAATCTTTAAGGTCCAAGTCTAAACTTAGTCTTTAAGATTTGTTATTCCAGTATGTCCATACTTAGATATGTAATCTCCAAGAATATAATGGTCTCTTATCTGCTTAGATTACTAGTCTTTACTGTATATGTAACTTTTAAGAGATTGGTGGAGGTGGCTAGTTGTTTTATAAAATACATCTTATTTCTCATATGCAGAATTGTCTTAATGGTATCTATTAAACAACCCAAGAGTGACTGGAAGTTCAGATGTGCCTGATCTAGCCTCTGAGAGACAGTGATTTTCTTCTTATACTAACCTGATGGCACTGATTGGAGAGCAATTAAAAATCAGCCAAAGGATGCTAGAAAGTTGGCTCAGAGGTAAGAACATCCACTGTTCTTAGAATTCAGTTGCCAGCACCCACATCAGTCAATTTACAACCACCTATACCTCTAGCTCCAGGGGATCCAACACCTGAATTTGAATAAAAATTAAAATAAGTCTTAAAGCATTCAAAGGATAATAGAAAAGAACTGCAAAATAGGTGTCCAAATCAGAGAACAATGATGAAAGAGAGCCAATGGGAGTAATATAATTAGCAGAAAAACAGACTGGCTCCAATCGTCCTAAATAGTTGTTGATGCACACTTGCCTTTATAGGGCCAGGTGACCTTTTTATAGTCCAAAATGCACAAGATATGAAACTCTGTTAAAAATATTTCTTGTAAATCATTTCTTTATAAAATCTCTAACCTATTAAAAAGAACATATTACTATAAATTCCTCTCAAAATAGTAACACTATAAGATACCTAGAAACACGTAAGACCTGGTTTCTTCTAAAAAGAAGTTAAAAACTCTTCTTGTGGGATAAATAAAAGCTGAAACTAGTGGAAAATTTATCATGTTCTGAGTGGATTATTAATATTATTCCCATTATTCCCCAAATTTAAGGTTCCCCAATTGAGTTATGAATGGATAGTGATTCCAACTGGGCACAATGGGGCTGTAAAAACTGAATAAAAAGTTTATACAAACAAAATTTGAAGAATGGCTACAGTATTAACAAAATGGGGAACAGTGAGAATGATTTGAAGCAACAAATGAAATGGATAAAAAAAATTATTTTAAGTATAACAAGCTGTATCAGATGTTGGTGCATTGATAAAGAAGTAAACTGAGTCAATAAATAAAATAATCAAGACCTCAATAGTGAATTATAGTGTGCATGGTGTACTGGCTAGTTTTGTGTGTCAACTTGACACAAGCTGGACTTATCACAGAGAAAGGAGTTTCAGTTGAGAAAATGCCTCCATGAGATCCAGCGGTAAGGCATTTTCTCAACTAGTGATCAAGTGGGAGGGCCCCTAGTGAGTGGTACCATCTGTGGGCTGGTAGTCTTGGGTTCTATAAGAAAGCAGACTGAGCAAACCAGGATCAAGCAAGCAAGTCAGTAAGTAGCATTCTTCCATGGCCTCTGCATCAGCTCCTGCTCCTAGGCCTGCTTGAGTTCCAGTCCTGACTTCCTTTGGTGATGAACAGCAATTGGAAGTGTAAGCTGAATAAACCCTTTCCTCCCTAACTTGCTTCTTGGTCATGATGTTTGTGCAGGAATAGAAACCCTGACTAATACACATGGGAACATACTGTTGGACAAAGGTGAAACTTCAAACAAGAAATGTATTATGTATCTAAGAAATGGTTGAAAATGCTGCCTTTTTCCCACTGTATGGTTTTAGCTTCTTTGTCAAAGATCAAGTGACCATAGGTGTGTGGGTTAATTTCTGGGTCTTCAATTCTATTCCATTGATCTACCTGCCTGTCACTGTACCAATACCATGTGGTTTTTTTTTTTTTTGTTTTTGTTTTTGTTTTGTTTTTGTTTTTATCACTATTGCTCTGTAGTACAGTTTGAGGTCAGAGATGGTGATTTCCTGAGAAGTTCTTTTATTGTTGAGAATAGTTTTCACTATCCTGGGTTTTTTGTTATTCCAGGTGAATTTGAGAATTGCTCTTTCTATCTCTGTGAAGAATTGAGTTGGGATTTTGCTGGGTATTACACTGAATCTGTAGATTGCTTTTGGCAAGATGGCCATTTTTACTATGTTAATCCTGCCAGTCCATGAGCATGGGAAATTTTTTTATTTTCTGAGGTCTTCTTCAATTTCTTTCTTCAGAGACTTGAAGGTCTTGTCATACAGATCTTTCATTTGCTTGGTGGGAGTCACATCAAGATATTTTATATTATTTGTGACTATTGTGAAGGGTGTCATTTCCCTAATTTCTTTCTCAGCCAGTTTATCCTTTGAGTAGAGGAAGGCTACTGATTTGTTTCAGTTAATTTTATATCCAGCCACTTTGCTGAAGTTGTGTATCAGCTGTAGGAGTTCTCTGATGGTATTTTTGGGGTTACATATTTATACTATCATATCATCCACAAATAGTGATATCTTGTGTCTTAGTCAGTATTTCTATTCCTGCATAAACATCATGACCAAGATGCAAGCTGGGGAGGAAAGGCTTTATTCAGCTTATACTTCTACATTGCTGTTCATCATCAAAGGAAATCAGGACTGGAACTCAAGGTCAGGAAGCAGGAGCTGATGTAGAGGTCATAGAGGGATGTTACTCACTGGCTTGCTTCCCCTGGCTTGCTCAGCTTGCTTTCTTATAGAACCCAATGCTATCAGTCCAGGGATGGCACCACCCACAAGGGGCCCCCTCCCCCTTGATCACTAATTGAGAAAATGCCTTACAGCTGGATATCATGGAGGCATTTCCTCACCTGAAGCTCCTTTCTCTGTGATAACTTCAGCTTTTGTCAAGCTGACCCACAAAACCAGTCAGTACAATTGACCCCTTGTCAACTTGACACACAAACACATCACTATTAAGCCTCAATTCTTACTTTCTTATTCATCCCCAAGATCTAAATAACCTTAATAGTCCCACAGCCTTGCATATTAAAAGTTCAGTCCCTTTAAAATATCCAATATCTTTTAAATTCAAGGTCTTTTAAAAATTCAAAGTCTCTTAATTGTGGGTTCCACTAAAATACCTTCTTTCTTCAAGGAGGAAAAATATCAGGGCACAGTCACAATCAAAAGCAAACTCAAACTACAACTGTCCAATGTATGGGATCCACTCATGATCTTCAGGATTCCTCCATGGGCTTGAGTCACTTCTCCGGCTCTGCCCTTTGTAGCACACACCTTGTCTTCTAGGCTCCAGATGCCTGTACTCCACTGCTACTGCTATTCTTGGTGGTCATCTCATGGTACTGGCATCTCCAAAACACTGCTGTCTTCCTCTGTAACTAGGTTTTACCAATAGCCTCTCATATGCTCTCTTCAAGGTGCCAAGTCTCAATTCCTCTGCATGATTCCTTCAGTCCTGAGCCATCAATTGCAACTGAGGCTACACCTTCACCAATGGTGTTCTGTTGCCTCTCACAGTGCCAAGCCTCAGCTACTCTTCATGATTCCTTCATGCTTTCAAAACCAGTACCACCTGGGTGACTCTTACACATTGCCAAGTCCAGCCACAGCACGAGGTACAACCTTGGCTATCTCTGGAACACAGCCTCTTTGTGCTCTCAGAAAACACTTCCCAGAAGATGTCACCTTAATGATGCTGGTCTCTTCTTAATCAACGCTAGTTTCTTAGCTCCAGCTAACCAGCATCAATAGTCCCAGTAATGCAAAGGTTTCACTTCAGTAGTTCTGATATCTTGTTAATCACAGTTGATTCTTCAGACCCAGCTAACCAAAACCACAGAATCTTCAGAATCAAAATAGCAATGATCCTGATAAGAGTCTTCATTCTTCCCTCTGAATTTCATAAGCCAGGCCTGCATCTTCTGCACTGTTCTCAACATTATCTTCCAAGCTCCTACAGAACATCTCACAGAGCTCTTTAACATCCCAATGGCTCTTCTAGCTCAAAGTTCCAAAGTCCTCCACAGTCCTCCCCAAAACATAATCAGGTTGTCACAGGAATACCCCACTATGCTGATACCAATTTGTCTTAGTCAGTGTTTCTATTCCTGCACAAACATCATGATCAAGAAGCAAGTTGAGGAGGAAAGGGTTTATTCAGCTTACACTTCCACATTTCTGTTCATTACCAAAGGAAGTCAGGACTGGAACTCAAGCAGGTCAGGAAGCAGGAGCTGATGCAGAGGCCATAGAAGGATGTTACTCACACTGGCTTGCTTCCCCTGGCTTGCTCAGCTTGCTTTCTCATAGAACCCAATACTACCAGCCCAGGGATGGCACCACCCACAATGCCCCCCCTTGATCACTAATTGAGAAAATGCCTTACACCTGGGTCTCACGGAGGCATTTCCTCACCTGAAGCTCCTTTCTCTGTGATAACTCTAGCTTGTGTCAAGTTGACACACAAAACTAGCTAGTACATCTTGACTTCTTCCTTTCCAATTTGTATCCCTTTGACCTCATCTGCTTGTTTAAAGGAAAGGTTTCAGGGTCTAGCTGTATGTTCACCAGTGATCAGTCCTTCCATGATTAGGTGCAGGGTTGGGAAAAATCCAGTTGTGTACCTAATCATAGGCTAGCAATAGTATCTAAGACTTGGATAACTACCCTTGCCAGGAACCAGGTGAATGTTTATAGGTGTCTTAGTTTGCTTCTTTTGCTGTGATACAGACCATTCAAAAAAAGCAACTCAGGGTTGAAAGGGTTTATTTGGCTTACATACAACAATCAGAGTCCTTTAGTGAGGAAAGCCAAGGTAGGAACTCAAGTAGGACAAGAACCTAGAGATAAGAACTAAAGCAGAGACCATGAAAGATTGTTGCTTACTGGCTTGTTCTGCTTGATTTTTTAGACAACCTAGAAGCATCTGACCATCCTCAGGTGGGATGGACTCTCCCACATCAGTCATTTATATAATAATATAATTATTATTATTATTATTATTATTATTATTATTATTATTGTTATAACAATAACAACAACATTCCATAAACTTGTCTACAGGCCACTCAGATTAAAGCACTCTCTTAATTGTGATTTCCTAGTGCCAACTTGACAAAAGATTAACTAGCTGATAGTTGAAGTTAGTTAGTTGTTGATTAGTTAGTTAGATGTTGTTTCCCAGTGCCAACTTGACAAAAGACTACCAGCTGTAAGTTGGAGGAAGTTAGTTAGTTAGTTAGTTAGTTAGTTAGTTAGTTAGTTAGTTAGTTAGATGAAGGAAAATTCTTTTCAGCTCTATTCCCTAGGAGCTCCATTTCTTGGTGGGAAGCCAGGGTTTCTGTCTTTTCTACCAGCTCTATCCTCTCAGCCTTCCCTTCTATCTATAGTTCATTCCTTTGTGTCAGATGCCTACTCAAAGGAGAATTTTCTACCATGAATCCCAATGACCAGACGAGGCTGGGACACAGGTAGGTAAATTTTATTATCTTTCCAGTCCCCTGCTCCAATTTTTCCAGGCTTAACTTACTCTTAGTCTTGTAGCAGACTGCCTACAGGAGCATTTGTCCCCTTCCTCCTCTACTCTACAGGGACTCTACCTCTTGGTGACTCTACCTCCTATCAGCTTTTCCTCCTAGCCCATTTCCTTTGCTTTGTGTCACCCATCAGCCTTCAGAAGAACTCTTCACAAAGAATACCAAAGCCACCACACTTACCTAGAATCCTGAGTAGGCAATAGCAACTAAAGAACAGAACACCCACCCAACAAAGACAAAACATCTACATCAAGAAACACCTCAAACATCAGAATTCTAGATGTTTATATCCTACTCCAAAAACACAAACAAAAACAGTCATATAACTCCTCTTGAAGCCAATAACCCTGAAAAGTATAATTTAGCTGAAGCATAAGACAAGGACTTCAAAAACAATTATGAATACTTTCAAGGACTTTAAATAGAAATGAGTAAATGACTTAACAAAAACTGTGAAAACATAAACAGTTGAATGAAATAATGAAAATGTTTTTGAGATATGAAAATAAAAATAGAATCACTGAAAAAGGAAACCCAAAACTGAAATAAAACTGGAAATGAAGAACTTAGGAAGTAAAATAAAAACCTCATAGATAAATCTTACCAACAAAGTATAAAACATAGAATTTCAGGTCTTGAAAAGATAGAAGAAATAGATAGTTCAGTCAAATAAAATGTTAATTCTAAACAAAACCCAGGCACAAAATATTCAGGAAATCTGAGACACTACAAAAAAATCAAACCAACAGATAATAAGTATAGACAAAGGAGAAAAAACTCAGGTCAAAGAGACAGAAAATATTTTTAACATCTAAGAAGGAATTGTTTTTAATCTAAAGAGGGAAGTGCTTATCAAGGTTTAAGAAGGATACAGAATACGAAAGAGCAAAACTAGAAAAGAAATTCCCCATGACACATAATAATCAAAGCACTACATGTGTAGCACAAAGAAACAATTTAAAAGATGCAATGTAAAAGAACATATCATAAATAAAGGCAGGTTCATTAGAGTACTATCTGACTTCTCAGTGGAGACCCTAAAATTCATAAGGGTCTGGACAGATGTTGTGCAAACTTTCAGAGTCTACAGTTGCCAGCCCAGACTACTATAACCAGCAAAACTATCAATCACAGTAGATGAAGAAAGAAAAGCATTCCACAATAATATCAACCTTAACCAATTTCTATTTGCCAATCTGTCTGTACACAAGGAACTAGAAGGTTAGCATCAGTATGAAGTGGTTAAAACATATACAACGAGAAATAGGAATAAAATAATCCAAAACAGTAAATCAAAAGAGGGGAAGAAAACCCATACCACAACAATAAAATAACAGGAATCAATAAACCCTGATCATTGGTAATTCTCAATATAAATGGTCTTAATTCCCCAATAAACAGGTATCTTCTAATAAATTAGATTAGAAAATGGGCACTATCTTTCTGGTGCATCCAAGAAACACATCTCACCATCAAGATAGATGTCATCTCCAGATAAAAGGATGGAAAAAAATGAACCCAAGAAATAAGCAGGTATAGCTATTTTAATATTTGATTAAATAGTCTTCAAACTGAAACTAATCACAGTGATAGGAAAAAATATTCATTAAAGGAAAAATTGCCAGAGGATATTGCAATTCCAAATAAGTATGCACCAAGCACAAGGATACCCACATTTATAAAAGAAACACTGCAACAGCCAAAATTACATAATGGACCTCACACATTGGTAGCATGTGACTTCAACACCACGCCCTTGCTAATACACAGGTCATCCAGATAAAAACTAAACAAAGAAGTGATGAAGTTAAATAATGTAAATGGCATAAGTAGTGGCCAGGCAGTGGTGGTACATGCATTTAATCCCAGCATTGGGTAGGCAGAGACAGGCAAATCTCTGAATTTGAGGCCTGCATGGTCTACAGAGTAAGTTCCAGGACAGCCTAAGATATACAGAGAAACCCTGCCCTGAAAAAACAAAATAAACTAAAAATCTCAGGAAATATACACACATGGATGCATACAGTATAGATTTCTAATCTTGAGACTGAATACCTAACAACCTTATATCTTGGGCAAGTGAAAAGACTTGTATGATAAAATCTTTAAGTTATTGAAGAAATAACTTGAAGAAGACACCAGATGATAAAAAGATTGTTCATGCTCATGGATCAGTTACACACACACACACACACACACACACACACACACACACACACACACACATCCATTAATGGTATCAAATTGAAGATCTAGGCAAAAGTCCAATTACCTGTGGCCGTCTCAGTTTTTATAAAGAAACAAAAGTACATACTGGGGGAAAAAACAGCATTCTCAATAAATAGTGTTGGCCAAACTGAATGGCTTCACATAGAACAAAAATACATTCATATATATCTCCCTACATAAAACTCAACTCCAAATGGAAAACTCAACTCCAAGTGGAATAAGGACCTCAACATAAAACCAGACACCCTTAATAAGATACAAGAAAGAGTTAAAAACAGCCTTGAATTAATTGTGAAAGTAGGACTTGCTAAACAGTGCGTCAACAGTACAGGCACTAAGACCAAAAGTTAATGAGTGGGACATCGTTACACTGAAAAGCTTCATGATGTATGGCAAAGGGCACTGTCATTCTGACAAAGTGGCAGAAATGAAAAAAAAAATCTTTATCAATTCTACATCTGATAGAGGGTTAGTATCCAAAATATGTAAAGAACAAAATAAAAACAACCCTGGATGTTAAGAAAAGAAGTAACATGGCTTAAAAATGGGTTACCCAACTAAACAGAGTTCTCAAAAAATGAAACACAAATGTCTGAGAACTTTTAAGAGGAAATGTCCAACATTTTTAGCTATCAAGGAAAAACAAATTCAAACTACTTTGACCTTTCATCTTACACAATTCAGCATGGTAAAGATCAATAAAATAAATGACAGTTCATACTGGCGAGGATGTGGGGAAGGGGGAAACCTCATCTGTTTCTGGTGGGAGTCCAGACTTGTACAGCCAGTATGGAAACCAGTGTGACAGTTCCTAAGGAAGCAGGGGGTGAACCTGCTTCAAGATCCAAGGTCTTTACCCATGCTGGTGCATATACCCAAAGTGCTTTCCACCCTGCTCCAGAGATACTTGCTCATCCATAGTTGCGTCTGTTCTATTCATAATACTCAGAAATTAGAAACAGACTAGATGTTCACCAACTGATGAATGGATAATAAAAATGTGGCATATACAGTGGAATATTTTGGATGTTAAGAAAACTGAAATTATAAAGTTCGTAAGTAAACTGGTGAAGCTAGAAAAAAATTACCCCAAGTGTGATGATTTGAATGAGAATGCCCCCACCCCGTAGGCTCAGATATTTAAATTGTTGGCTCTGAATTGGTAGACTGCTTAGGAAGGTTAGAAGGTGTGGCCTAGTTGGAGGGGATGGTGCCACTGGAGATGGGCTTTGAGGTTTCAGAGGCCATGCTGGGCCAAATCTTGCCCTCTCTCAGCCTTTTTACTATGGTTCAGTCACAAGCTCTCAGCTCTTTCTCCAGCACCATGCCTGCCTGTCTGCTTCCTGTCATGATGATCGTGGACTTACCCTCAGGAACTGTAAGCAAATCCCCAATCAAATGCTTTGTTTTATAGTTGACTTGGTCATAGCATTTCTCCACAGAAATTAAAGAGTAACTAATCCAAGAAGGTAATCTAGATTTTAAAAACTGTATGTTTTCTTTTATATGTAGATATTGGCTTTTAAGTTCTTGATATTTGTAGTACTACAATCCAAACAATCACAGAAATTAGATATCTAGCAAGGAAATAGAGAAGTGGAAAGGATCACCCAGGGAAAGGGAAATAGGATATATTTTTCTGGACAGACAACGAGACAACTAGACTAGAAAGATTAAATAAGGAAGGGGATGGGAGAGAAGGGTAAAGAAAAAAATGGAGAAGGACAACAAACATCAAAGTCCATTGAAAAACCATATGGAAACCTACTATATAGAAGCTTTCATATATACACACACATATATATATGTATATATATGTGTGTGTGTGTGTGTGTGTGTGTGTGTATATATATATATATATATATATATATATATATATATATATATATATATATATATGAAAGGAATCTAAATGTGGTCACCAAATAATAGGGGAATAGGGGAAATGATGCTCCAACTAAACATCTTATGCCACCAAATAAAATGGACTACATCTTGTTGACTCATTGGCAAATGGGTCCCATAGAAAAACCAAAACATCCCAGGCTATTGCCAAGGCTGTTGGTTACTCTCCACAACTTGATGTGTATGTCATTGGATACAGAGAAATTGAGCTAGTTTGGGATAAAGCCCCTCAACAACATGTGAGACATTCTCTAGGACAGATCATGTGAGCTACAAAACAAGCTATGGTACAATAAAACTAGAAATCAATAGCAAGACAAACCTTGGAAATTAACAATCACTTACTCCTGAGCAATTAACAGACCAAGTAAGGGAATTAAGACATTTCTCAAAACAAAAGCCATGTCATAAACAAAACATTAATAATAGGGAATTTTATTACAACTAAGGACAATATCAAAAATCTAGTAAGACTGTTGGTATAATGGCTAATTTTTACTATCAACTTGACTAGATTTAGAATCTCCATGGATATGTACTTCTTCTGGATGTATTTATAAGGGTGTCTCTGGAAGCTTTAAGAAGGAAGACCATCCTGAATGTGAGTGTTTCCATTCCTTGGATGAGGAGGCAGCAATGAAGGACGAGGAGAGAGCAAGCTAGCACCCGCATCACCTTTTTCTGTTTCTGACTGTAGATGCAATGTGAACTGCAGCCTTGTGCCCACCACGATGACTTTCTCACTGTAGCAAGCTATAATTGCAGACCGAAAGCCAAAATAAACCTTGCTGTTATTATGTATTTTTTCATAGCAACAAGAAAAGAAATTAAAAGAGCTAAGAATGATGATGACTACTTTTAATTTTAACACTTAGGGGATGAGGCAGGAGATCATGAGTACAAGGCCAGCATGACTTTGTGGGGGTAAATGAGGTCTTAAATAAGCAATTTATTGTAGTACTTCAAAGAACTATAAAATAATATAAACCATGACTATATTAGTAGAAGGAAAGAAATAATAAAGATCAAGGTAGAAATAATTAAAAATTAAAAATATAAAAGACCTGATTTCTTGAAAAGGTGGTTTGTGAAGAAAATAGCGGATAACATGGAGGCATGGTGTCTTCGTCTGCTTTTTTATTGCTGTGATTTAAAAAAATCATGACGGAAAGTAACTTAGGGAGAAAACGATTAATTTGGTGTATGAGCCCCCACCACAGTCTGTCACTAAGGCAAGCAGGCTAGAAGCCCAGCATGTCAGGAACCATGACGCAGGAGCTGAAACAGAGATCACAAAGAACTGCTGCTTATTCGCTTGCGTCTCCATGGCTTGCTAAGCCCGCTTTCTAAACTATCAGATCACTGGCCCGGAGGTAGCACCGCCCACACTGGGCTGAGTCCTATCACATTCGTCATTAATCAAGAGTACTCCTTATAGACTTGCCCACAGGTGATTTTATGAAGACATTTCTCAACCGAGGTTTCTCTTCTTCCCAGATAATTCTAGCTTGCGGCAAATGTTAACAAAAATCTAATCAGGACACGTAGTTTTGCTAAAGTCTCTGGTAAATAAATCAAGTTAGAGAGTAGCTATCACTTTTTAATTTTTATTGTAATTTTATATGTATCAATATTTTGCTTGTACATCACTTGTGTGCCTGCTGCCTGTGGAAGTCAGAAGAAGGCATAGAATCCCCTGGAACTGGAGTTTCAGACAGTTGTGGGCTGCCATGTGAGTTCTGGGAATTCAACCTGAGTCCTGTGGAAGAGCAACCACTGCTCTTAAATACTATTATTATAAGAGATAGGCGACAACTGAACACCTCGGTGTTACTAGCAAATTACAATAAGAAACCACAGAAGAATTGGAGAGAAAGCCAGGGCAGCCCCTAGGGGAAATGGCAGGTGTTCATTGTACAGTTCCCTCTTCTCCATGAGAAGGAGTGAGGCAGCAGACCAGGGTCCAAAATGGATCTCAGTAACAGACAATTTAAAGAGCAGAAAAAGAGACAGGAAGGGGGCAAAACTTATGTACGGCAATGACACCAGCAGTCGGGGCAGAGGCCCCCTGTGAGCCAGCGGCGGAGTGATGCTAGCTAGACCCTCTCTGAACCGCACACTCTGGGAACCTGGAGCCAGCAGCGGAGTGATGCTAGCTAGACCCTCTCTGAATGGCACATTCTGGGGCAAATGGTTCTATTCAGAGCATGGGACTATATGCTAAAATCCAGCCTTCAGAATACCTCTAGCCAGCAGGGGAGAAACTGAATTAGAACCAGATGGTAGAAATCTGATCTCTGATCCTAGGCATAGTATTCAGTGAAACACTGACATATTTCTGTGTGCATACCCAGTCACTAAGGATCACATTCTGACTCGTGAAGGACCCACACAAGCATTGCCACCTCTCTGAAAGGACTTCACAAAGGCATGGATAGCGCTCATAACTGGGTTAGCAAAAGACTGCCTAGAAGGAACCTGGGGGATGGCTCATTCGGTAAACCATCCCTCGAAATGGAAGGAGGGGCCAGGAAGGGGGAAGCATTTGGAATGTAAATAAATAAAGTAATTAATAAAAAATTTAAATTAAATTAAAAAAGAAAATGCAAGTAACTGAGTTCAATCTCCTCCCTCCCTCCCCCCCTCCTCCCCCCTCCCTCTCCTCTCCTTCATTTTTAAAAATAGATTTTCCCAAAGACTATCGACTGGCCTGGTTTAGGTGGTCCCCTTGACTCAGCCTCCTGAGAGCTGAGAACATTCCGTTTGTCTGATTGCACGCCTTCACCTTTTTCTGTTTCTTCTCCCTTTAGCTGTCTCTACCCTATTGTCCCCCATTTGTTCTTTCTTCTATTTACCTTTTCCCCTTTACTTTTCTCTACCATCCTAAGACCATCTGCTAGTCTTCCTATGCCTTTTTCCTTTCCATTTATACTCTCAGGAACTAAATATCTTAGTTAACACTGTACAACCAATGTTCCTTTACTCCCTAAAACTATTAGAATTGAAGGGAGATTGCTTTTTAATGGCATATTACTGTATTCTGTACCTGACCTTTTATAGTAATTGGTTTGGAAAACAGTATTTCACTCCCAGGGTAATACTGGAGCTAGATCCCAGTGTTGAGCACATTATCTCTACTGAGCTGTAACTCCAATCCATAGGAGACTATGCACCTCAACCTCACTACAACCCAGTCCCAACTGAAGGCTGTAAACATTGCCATTGAAAGACAAAGAGTGATTAAAAAAATTAAGGCACTGATCTAATCTCAGATGAAATTGCAAATATAAAATTGGAAAAACCCAAAGCACTATTAGTTAGTAATCTCATAGTAATGGCTCCCACAGTGAATAAGTGAGATGAAGTCTCAGATAAAGAATTTAATACTGTTTACAAAAATGTTCAAAGAAATCAAAGAGGACACAGATTGACTCCTAAGTGAATTCAAAGAGAACACAAGCAAACAGCTAACAAAATAAGGAAGTTTACACAGGATATGAAAGTGCAATTTAATACAGAGAAATACTGAAAGACATGAAATATTGGAAATGAGAAGTTCAGTAAGTCAAACAATAGCAATAAAAAGTAGAAGGGCTCAGCAATAAGACAGATCAAAGGAGGACACAACATCAGGACCCAGAGGAGACAAGTGACTTAAAACACTCAGACAATGACAAAGATAAGCTAATAAGAAAGTACAAATAGAACATAGGCTATCCATATGAAAGATCAAATAACACAAGTTATGGGCATAAAAGTAGAAGAATTTTATGCTAAGGACGAAGAAAATAGATACAGAAGCAAGCAGAACTCCAAACAGGCACAACTGGAAAAGAACTTCTTCACAGCATATTACAGTTAAAACCCTAAATACGCAGAACAAAGAAAGCATATTGAAAGGTAAAGAAACACCAAGTTACACACAAAAGCAGAGCTGTCAAAATAAAAGCATATGTTTTCAACAGAAACTGAAAAACCAAAGAGAGCAATGTGTTTCAAGATCTAAAAATCAGTAACTGCCCACCCAGATTCTATACACAGAAGAGACTGAGTCATCCAAGAAGCCTCAGGAACAAATACGCTGCACTGAATCAGGAGAAGAAACACCACAAACCCTCAGAACAATGACTGAATATGTACCTTTCAGTAATTACTATGAATGTTCTCAATTTCCCAATGAAAACTAACATACTATCCACACATTTCACTGAAAATAACAACAACAACAACAACAACAACAACAACAACAACAAAGCACAGTCTTAGTGTGAGAAAATGAAAACTGATACATGGCAGATGGAGATAGAAAGCAAGCAGGCGTGGCAATGATAACTTCTGACAAAATAGACTTCAACTCAAAAATCACAAGAGATATATACTGTGTCATTACATATTGATTAATTATTGTGATATCCATCAAGAGGGTGTTACAGTTCTAAACAAATAGGCACCAAACATGGGTGCACCCAGTTTCATGAATCAAATCCTACTGGATGAAGAGATAGAGACTGAGCTCAACACAGTAATGGTGAGTGCCTGCAATATTTATGCTCACCAATAGTAGAGCATCAACCAAGAACCACCAAAGTTAAGTGGCATTAAAGATTAAATGGACTTAAGAGACAGCTATAAGACTTCCACCCAAATATTGCATAATATATTCTCAGTAGTCTGTAGAACTGCTTCTAAAATAGATCATACTGAAGAACATAAAACAAACCTTAGCAAAATATAAGGGATTTGAAATAATTTCCTGTATTCTTATTTGATCATATAAGAATAAGGCAAGAAATCAATATAGCAGAAACTATACCATACTCATGGACCCATGGAAAGTGAAGAACATATTATTGAATGGGTCATTAGAGAAATCAAGAAAGAAATTTTACAACTTCTTGGATCAAATGAAAATGAATACACAGCATACCAGAGCCCATGGGATACAATGCAAAGAGTTCTGAGGGGAGAAAGCTTATAGCTATAAGTGATTATAAACTTATTTAAAGTGATTATAAACCTATAAATTATAAGTTATAAATATATATTTATATATTATAAAGTATATGTATAAATTATAAATTATAAACCTATAAATTATAAGTGATTATAAACTTGATTTAAAAAGTAAAATATTTCTGCAATAAAAATTTGAAGCAAGTCGGGGTGTGGTGGCACACGCCTTTAATCCCAGCACTTGGGAGGCAGAGGCAGGCGGATTTCTGAGTTCGAGACCAGCCTGGTCTACAGAGTGAGTTCCAGGACAGCCAGGGCTGTACAGAGAAACTCTGTCTCGAAAAACCATTAAAAAAAATTGAAGCAAGGAATTTAGAAATGCAAAATTTTAAAGGAAAGAAATTGAAGTAGACACCAAAATAGGAAAGAACTCTTATGCTCATGGATCATTAAAATTTACAGTGATGGCATCTTACCAAAAGCAATATACTGCTTCAATGCAATGATATTCTTCACAGAAAGAGAAAAAACAATCCTCAAATTCGTACAGAGCCACAAAAATTCTGGATAGTCAAAACGATTCTGAGCAAAAAGAGTAAACTGCACGTATCATAATATCTGACATCAAGTCAAACTATTGGGCCATAGTAACAAAAACAGCATTATACCAGATCTGAAACAGACACATGGATCAAGGAACAGAAGAGAGAATCAAGAATTAGGCCAGGCTTGGTGGTACATGCCTTTAATCTTAGTTCTTGGGAGGCAGAGAAAGTGAGTTCAAGGCCAGCCTGGTCTACAAAGTAAGTTCCATATCAGCCAGGGGTAACATGATACATGATACACAGTAACTCTCTTAAAGGGGAAAAAGAAAGATAAAGTGGAAGAAGAGAAATTAAATCCATGTAGCTACAGCCACCTGTTTGGGTTTTTGTTGTTGTTGTTGTTTGTTTTTACAAAGATGCCAAAAATACACATTGAAGATGTGTGTTTTCTTAGTTAGGGTTTTATTGCTGTGAAGAGACACCATGACCAAGGCAACTCTTATAAAGGCAAACATTTAATTAGGGCTGACTTATGGTTTCAAAAGTTTAGTACATTATCATTATGGCGGAAACCATGGCAGCAGCAGTGTGCAGGCAGATGTGGTGCTGGAGAAGGAGCTGAGAGTTCTACATCTTGGTCCACAGGGAGCCAGAAGGGGAGACTGCCATCTGTAGGCAGCCAGGAGGGAAACCATGTCACACTGACCAGACTTGAATATATATATGAGACCTCAAAGCCTCCGCTCTACTGTGACACACTTCCTCTAATAAGGCCACACCTCATAGTAGTGCCACTTCCCATGGGCCATGTTTATCAGGGAGATTGTCCAATATTTGTGTCTTATTCAGTTTTTGTATTAGCATAATGTTGGCTTTACAAAAAGTTTTATTAGTATTTGTTATGATGTTTCTATTTTCATCTCTAGTTTTATTAATTTGTATCCTCTCTTTTCCTTGGTTTGTGTCAGGGTTTATCAAACTTGTCTTTTTTTCTAAAAACCAACTTATTTTTCATTGATTATTTATATTTTTCATTTCCATTTTGTTAATTGTTGTCTGTGCCTTTATTTATTTATTTTTCATCTACTAATTTGGGGTTTGGCTTCCTTGCAATTTGAAGGCCCTAATGTGAGTAAGTTATTATTTGAGAGCTTTTTTTTACTTTTTTATTAATTATTTTATTTATTTACATTTCAAATGCTGTTCCCCCTCCTGGTCTCCCTTCCCCTTTGCCTCTAAGAGGGTGCTCATCCAACCACCCACTCACTCCCACCTCACACCCCTAGCATTCCCTTTCTCTGGCGCATCAAGCCTCTACAGAACCAAGCACATCCCCTCCCACTGAGGCCAGACAGGGCAGTCCCCTGTTACATATATAGCAGGGGGCATAGACCAGCCCATCTATACTCTTTGGCTGGTGACTTAGTCCCTGGGAGCTCTGAGGGGTCTGGTTAGTTGATACTGTCATTCTTCCTATGGGGGTGTGATCCCCTTCAACTCCTTCAGTCCTTCCCCTAACTCTTCCATGGAGGTCCCCAGGCTCAGTCTAATAATGGTTGACTGTGAGTATTTGCAATTCTTTCAGTCAGGTGCTGACAGAGACTCTCAGAGGACAACCATGCCAGGCTCCTGTCTGTAAGCACATCTTGGCATCAGCAATAGCGTCAGAGTTTGGTGTCTTCACCTGGGATGGATTGCACTGTGGGGCAGTCTTTGGATGGCCTTTCCTTCAGTCTCTGCTCCATTTTTGTCCCTGCATTTCCTTTAGACAGGGACATTCTGGGTTAAAATTTTTTAGATGGGTGGGTGGCCCTATTTCTCCACTGGTGGCCATGTCTATCTACTGGAAGTGGTCTCTTCAGGTTCTCTCACCCCGCTGTTGTGTATTTCGGCTAATGCCATCCCCATTGGGTCCTGGGAGCTTCTCACATCTCTGGCATCTGGGATTTTCTAGTGGTTCTCCAAGTTCCCCACCTCCAACTGCTACTTATTTCTATTCATTCTCCGGATACTCTGGACTTCTTTCCTGTCTCTTCCAATACCTGGTCCTGCCCCCTTTTTTCTTCTTCCTTCCCTCTCCCACCAAGATCCCTCCCTCCCTCTGCCTCATGTGATTATTTTGTTCTTCCTTCTAAATGGGTTTGATTCATCCACACTTTAGCCTTCCTTTTGTTAAGGTTCATATGATCTTTGAATTCTATCTTGGGTATTCTGAGTTTTGGGGCTAATATCTACTTATCAGTGAGTACATACCATTTATGCCCTTCTGGGTCTAGGTTACCTCACTCATGATGATATTTTCTAGTTCCATCCATTTGCCTACAAAGTTCTGAAGTTGTCATTTTAAATAGCTGAGTAGTATTCTATTGTGTAAATGTACTCGATTTTCTGTATCTGTTCTGTGGAGGGACAACTGGGTTCCTTCCAGCTTCTGGCTATTATAAATATGGCTGCTATGAACATAGTGGAGCATGTGTCTTTATTACATGTTGGAGCATCTTCTGGGTATATGCCCAAGAGTGGTATAGCTGGGTCTTCAGGTAGAGCTATTTCCAATTTTCTGAGGAACCACCACACTGATTTCCAGAGTGGTTGTACCAGCTTGCAATCCCACCAGCAATGGAGGAGTGTTCCTTTTTCTCCACATCCTTGCCAGCATCTGCTGTCACCTGAGTTTTTGATCTTAGCCATTCTGATTGGTGTAAGGTGCAATCTCAGGGTCCTTTTGAATTTCATTTCCCAGGTGACTAAGGATGAAGAACGTTTCTTCAAGTGCTTCTCAGCCTTTCAAGATTCTCAACAACAAAATAACTTTTGAAGGAATCATTGTCCCTGACCTTAATCTGTACTACAGAGCAATAGTAATAAAAACTGCAGGGTATTGATTCAGAGACAGATCAACCAATGGAATAAAATTGAAGACCCAGAAATAAAGCCACACACTTATGGACACTTGATCTTTGTCAAAGAAGCCAAAACCATACAGTGGGAAAAAAAGAAAACATCTTCAACAAATGGTGCTGATGTATCTGGTGGTCTGCATATGGAAGAATGCAAATTGATCCATTTTTATCTTCTTGTATAAAGTTCAAGTCAAAGTGGATCAAGGACCTCCACCACAGGGGAAAATTTCCTGAACAGAACACCAATGGTTCATACCCTAAGATCAACAATTGACAAATGGGACCTCATGAAACTGAAAAGCTTCCCTAAGGCAAAGGACACTGTCAATAGGACAAAATGGCAATTTACAGATTAGGAAAAGATCTTTACTAACCTTATATCTAATAAAGGGCTACTATCCAAAATATACGAAGAGTTAAAGAAGTTCCAGAATACCAAATAACCCAGTTAAAAAATGGGGAACAGAGCTAAACAGAGAATTCTCAACTGAGGAATCTCAAATGGCTGAGAAGCACCTAAAGAAATGGTTTTTGTTTGTTTGCTATTTGTTGTTTGTTTATTTGTTTGTATAGCACCTGTAGCTGTCAAGTTTCCTCTTGGGATTGCCCAGCATGTCCCATAAGCTTTGTATGTTGTGTTTTCATCTTCTTTGACTTTAAGAAGTTTTAAACTTCCTTCTGAATTTTTTCAATGACACATTTATCATTCAACAGTGTGTCATTTAACTCTAAAGGTTTGTGGGATTTTGTAGTTTTCTTGCTATTGATTTCTAGTTTTACTCTGCTGTGGTAGGCAGAATACAAGAAATGATTCCTACGTGTTAAGACTTGTTTTGTGTCCCATTATGTGATTGATTTTATAGAAAGCTCCATGAGCTGCCGAGGTGCATGTGTATTCTCTGGTGGTTGAGTAAAATCTTTTGTAGATATTTGTTAGGTCCATTGATCTCTAACATTCTCTAATCCAGATGCTTTTCTATTTTCATTATATTACTGAGTCTTTGAGAATCTCATAAATGTATTTGATCATAATTACACCCACGGCCAACTTGTTTATCTATTTGGGGGTGGGGTAGGATCTGATGACTGGGGCGAGTTGGTTATTTAACTCAAAGAACTCACAACATTCAACCTAGTCTATGTTGATTTAATTTTTCTTCACATCTAAAAGTGTTTCTTTTATGAAATCAGGTGAGCCAGCATCAAGAGTATATATGTTTAAGACCGGAATATCAAAGTTGTGGACTTGTCCTCACTCAGTATGAAGTGAGCTTCTTTATCTCTTCTAACTTACTTTGCTGTTTATTCTGGCAAATATTAGCACAATAATACCTATTTGTTTGAAATTCCTTTTTTATTCTTTCACTCTGAGATTACCTTTGTCTTTCATAGTGAGGTATGCTTCTTGGACACAACAAATTGATTATTAATCTTTGTGATTGTGGAGAGTTTCATGTGTGTGGCTATCCCCAGTATTTTACATGGACACTGGTATCCAAACTCAAGTCCTCATGCTTGATCAATAAGTGCTCTTACCAAGTGAGCCATCTTTGCAGCCCAGAAATCCCGTATTTAGTCAAATCTGATACTCTATGTTTTCAATGGGGAATGTAGACCATTAACCTTTACAGTTATTGTTGAAATGTATATGTTCCCTCCCGTCATTTTGATGATATTATGTGTTCATTTTCTTCCTATTCTTCCCTTGACTGACGACTGTTCTAGAATGGTTGGTTGGACATGTTTTACTTTTCACTTCAGTTTAAAGAATTCCTTCAGTTATCATCTGTAGTGCTTGTTTATGGTCATGGATTCCTTTAGTCTATTTTTATTAGGGTTTTTTTCTTTATCCCATCAATTATGACAGATAGTTTAAAATTGTTCTTATATGTGAAACACACACACACACACACACACACACACACACACACACACACACACACACTGAGGTCTACAATTACAACCTTCTTGTTCTGTTTAGTATTACTCATATGTATATAATTTTAGGAATGATTGTTATTGGATAATTAATTAGGGGCTCATCCCTAGAGCAGACTTTTTAATCCATATCTTCTCATCCTAAGTTGCTTTTAACACTTTGTCTAAGGGTGGGGGCCCATGAGATTTCTCCTTTCCTTGTTCAGGTCCTGTTTAGGCAGCTATATTTTTAAGATGTCATTGATGAAACTTCCCTGTCATTTCTAAAGGCAAAATCTCACAGAATATTTCCTGGTTCTCTGACTCTCACCTTTTCCCCCACCCACTCCATAATGGTCCCTGAGTCCTAGGTGCAGGACTTGTGTTGTAGATGTGTCAGTTGGGGCCAGATACCTCAGGATCAGTTGTTCTCTGCCTCTTGACCAACTGTGGCTTTCTGTATTGGTCTTTGTATAATAGGCAGTTTTGCTGGATAAAGTACTCTGGATAGGTAGCAGCCAACCTTTTACTAAGACCATATATATATATGTATATGTGTATATGTATGTTTATATGTATATATATGTAAGGAAGTATATATATATATACTAAGGAAGTAGAAAATCTTATAACTTAAAAATCTTATAACTAGTATACATATGCTAGCCATAAAATTATATATTACATATAACATATACTGTATATTATAAGTATATAATTTAGTATATTATATAGTATATAACATAGTATAGTATACTATATATTAAAATATACATGTGTATATATATATATATATATATATTAGTTATTAAATTTTCTACTTCCTCACTGAGATACGTATGTGTTCATTATTTTCTTGTGCCACAGTCTCACTATGAGCCCTGGCTGGCATGGAATTCATTGTATAGACAAGTGTGGTCTCAAATTCACAGACTTGAGTGCCTCTGCCTCTCATGGGCTGCGATTAAAGAAGCGTGGTGCTACCACATTCAGCCCCCCTTAACCCTTTCAAATATAATTGACACTTATTTTAAGTCTAATTATTCTGACAACTGTGTCCTATTTTCCCATGTTTGATCGCCTCTGATTTTGTTACCTCTTACAAAGCACTGACTTTTGCTGGCAGGCAGCTCATTTCTTGCCATGGCAAAAATTATTTGTTTGCTTCTTGTTTTGTTTTGTTTTTTTATCTGTTCAGAGTGAATCTGGAGCAGCCATTACTTGAGGGGAAGAGTCATCCTCTGGTGAAGACCTTGATTTATCAAGTCTGATCAGGAGAGTCCTTAGTGAAGTCTGATTGTTACTAGTTAGAATGTAACCACCTTTCTGGGTGGGAAAAGCTCTGGAACCTGGCTTTAAGACACAGTCAGGCTTTAAGCTGTCAGTCAGATATCACCAAACTTTGGTCTGGGAATTTTGTTATTTGTCACAACATGTGCCTTTGCTGGTTCGTTTCCTTCCAAATCCTTATACAACAATTCTACTCACCTCAGAAATCCTTAACTCCAACTTCGGTTTTCTCTGTGCAGACAGGCAGTGGTTCTCTGCAGTAATTTACTTCTTGCACAACAATTTAAGAACTATCAAGCAGAAAGCTGCTGTGGAGAAGCAGCTGAAGTTCCATAGGCCCACTCTAGCCCTGTCTCCTGAGCAGTCTCAGCATGCACTGTCTTCTGTCTGGTGATAGAAAACAGTTGCTTCCGGTCTCTTGTCAATTTTCAGAAATCAATCCTAGAAAGGTCCCAGTTCCTCAGAGCTGGGATCAGTTGTGTGGGTGGAGGTTCTGAGTTAACATTCATACTTCAGCGGTAAAAATACAAAACAAAGACTTTAGTTGAAATTATTATAGAATGTGGAACGTATTTTCCTAACATTTAAAATCAGGCAGTAAATACTAATTAATCTTTATTAAGAATTTAGTCATAATTACAAATAATGTTTGTTATGCTAGCTACACCAATAGCATTGGGAATTCATCAAAATGAGGAGAGCAAATATGACTGAATAGAGGTACCCTGTGTGTGATCTGACACAAAAAACAAAACAGAAAATTAATGAAATATTGTATTCAAGGAAAACCTAGAAGGAAGCCTGGAAACCACACAAGAAAATGACAGGACATTTCTTTCTTTTTCTCTTTTTTAAAAAATTTTATTTTATTTTTATTTTGATATTTTATTTACATTTCAAATGTTTTCCCCTTTCCAGGTCTCCCCTTTGGAAACCCTCTATTCCATTCCCCCTCCCCCTGCCTCTATGAGGGTATTCCCCCACCTACCCACCCACTCCTGTCTTCCCCCTTGGTATTCCCTTATACTGGGGCATCTAATACCCTCAGGCCCAAGGACCTCTCCTCTCACTGATGGCTAACAAGGCCCTCCTCTTCCACATATGTGGCCAGCACCATGGGTCCCTCCATGTGTATTCTTTGGTTGGTGATCCAGTCTCCAGGAGCATCAGGATGTCAGGCCAGTTGACACTGTTGCTTCCTCCATGGGGCTGCAAACTCCCTCAGCTCCTTCAGTCCCTTCTCCAACTCCTCCATCTGGGACCTCACGCTCAGTCCAGCGGTTTCTGTGAAGTGAGACTTGGGTATTCCGAACTTTTGGGCTAATATCCACTTATCAGTGAGTACATACCATGTTCGTTCTTTTGTAACTGAGTTACCTTGCTCAGGATGATATTTTCAAGTTCCATCCATTTGCCTGCGAATTTCATGAAGTCATTGTTTTTAATAGCTGAGTAGTATTCCATTGTGTAAATGTAACGAGGAAATTAAAAAAATCATCAGATTCTTCTACAAAAGCCTATGACAGGACATTTCATGAATTGAAAAAAGGAATACAGCTTGGAGAAAGGACAAAGTAACTCTCAATCCCAGATCCCAGGATGGGGGAAAAGGAACTGAGGGGCACACAGTGACAGGACAGGTGAGCAGGAAAGTACCAGGTACCCACTGACAGTAGCATAGAGCTGACAGGCCTAACTGCCAGAAAATTCCATGGTCCTTGCAGTCTGTGACTTCAGTTTAGCGAGCAGGTTGATTTAAAGTTGGCTATTTTGCTACAAAGAAGGAATTCATCTTGGGTCTCTGCAACCCCAAGAATATAAGCTACTAAAGCACCCCCTTAGACATCATCTTGGCTTAAAGCAGTGGTTATCAACCTCCCTAATGCTGTGACCCTTAAATACAGTTCCTCGTGTTGTGGTGACCCCCAACTATAAAATTATTTTCCTGCTATTTCCTAACTATAATTCTGCTACTGTTATAAATTATAATGTAAATATCTGATATGCAGGGTATTTAATATGTGACTCCTGTGAAAGGGTTGTTGATCCAAACAAAAGGATGGGGATCCGCAGGTTAAGAACTTAGAGGCTGCTATTTAGTCCCTTGGGTACCGCCAGATGCCCTAGCTGGTACATTCCTTGCTGGGAAGAAGGCAGTCTCCTCAACATCCTGCTGTTTCAGCTGCTGGAGCTCAAGCCAGAGCTTTACTTGCACTGGCTCATCAGGAACCACAAACGTTTCCTCCTCAAACTGCCAAGTTGGTAAACATTATTAATCATCCCAGTAAGGAGGATATTTATAATACCCGAAACCCCAGGAAGATGAACACTAGTGTTGTGGCCCAAATATTTCCTTTACATGCATCAGGGAATCTAGGGAAGGAATCCCCACAGCACACAGCCTTGGAAGCAAAATAGCTGAAGGCCCTACACATGTTTGTCACTTTGGACCTGCCTAAGTTATGTAGTTATCACAGAGGAATACAAGCAAGTGACAGGCCCATAGCTCCAGAATCAAACAGAACTACCCCCCCACAGAATGCTGCACAGCATGAGCTGAGCCCAGTGTTATCAGTGCTGCAAATCCCCAGCATCATCTGTGCTTATTTGTGAGACTTATGGGAAGTTCTATCCAATTTTGTGGCTCCGAATCCATTGATGTTAATATTAGAGACACAACAGTCTTCCTAATTAATTAGTGAGTCATGAACAAAGGCTTTTTGTATGTTTGTTTGTTTGTTTTGTGCATGCTGTGGTGTAAGAGTCACGGCTCCAATGCCATAACTCTTAGTATTATCTATACATGTCATTAAGGACAGATGCAGTGCTCTTTCTGTCCCATCCTACTGATACTATGGAAGCTGTTGCCACAGTCCCGTTGTTAACAATGTTAGGCTCAGTGGGGCCTGAAGACACATCTCTTTGGATACTCTGTTCACTGCAGAGCTGTAAATTGCTATCATGAACTGTTGGAGCTTAGACGACTGATTACTACATAGACTCTTCTGCCATCAATCAAAGATCAATAAATCACAGAGACTACACATTTAAGCTCCTCTAATGGAATTAAACTCAAAGGACTGACCCGACTGATATACTAAAGGTCCCCTAACCGAGTCTTTCTTTATAACTGCTACTAAATAAAACTGACAGCAGTGAATGTTCTACCAGATGTGCAGACGTCACTGAGGGAGGGCACAACAAATGGTGAGAAGAAAAGACACTTCCACAGGAAAACGATAACCCTCTAAAGAATAGAATTTGAAGGAAATCTATGTCATGCCTTAAAAAGAATGAAAAATAATGATCCTAAGTCTGTAATGTGCAAGACAGTACAGACAAAGGAATGTAAAACAATCCAGGATAAGAATGAAAATTCAGCTGTGTGGTGAGTGGGTGGTGGCGCACGCCTTTAATCCCAGTGTTCGAGAGGCAGAGGCAGGCAGATTTCTTAGTTGGAGGCCAACCTGGTCTACAGAGAGAATTCCAGGACAGCAAAGGGCTATACAGAGAAACTATCAAAAAAAAAATTACAAGCAGCCGGGCAGTGGTGGCACACACCTTTAATCCCAGCACTTGGGAGGCAGAGGCAGGTGGATTTCTGAGTTCGAGGCCAGCCTGGTCTACAGAATGAGTTCCAGGACAGCAAGGGCTACACAGAGAAACTCTGTCTCAAAAACCGAAAAAACAAAACAAAACAAAACCAAAAAAACCAAAAAAAAAAAACAAAAACAAAAAAAATACAAGCAAACATATAATAATAATAATAATACAGAAAGCTATAAGTAACTGGAACAAGTAAAAGGAATACTTTCTATCAGTCTCTAACTCTAGACCTAGGCTGCTCTCAACCTTGATCAGAGAAGCTCCTTTTGGCAGCAGGCAGCAGTCAATGCAGAGACTCATAACTGTGCTTAGATTAAGAGATTGAGTACTCACCCCTAAATAGGACATGGTTATCAACCTCTTAATCTCTGACAAGGCTCAAAAAACAGCACAGGAGAGGAGGTAAAATGAATGTAAGAGCTTGGGGATGGGAAGGAGCTCTGTGAAGTGCTGTTTTCAGGAGGTCATGTGGCTATTGCATTCATGAACTCATCAGCTGTAGTTGGTTGCACAAGACCCATGAAAGATCAAGCTAGTCAAAATTCCTACATACACAGGAGAGATGATCTTCAGGCCCCATTCCCTACTGATGAACTACCTGGGAGGTAGAACCATTCTTCTTTAAGAATGTGGTGACTAGTAAGCTTTCCATGTTCCAGTGGGTGTCCCTAAACCTTTTCATATATGGGTATATGGGTGGGGGAGGGCGGGGAGATGTTTGGGGCCATATGAAAAGAGTTGAAGGGGCATGAGGTATATATATTATATTTTGTTGTATACATGTATGAACCACTTAAGAAATTCAATAATAAAAAGTAATTTTAAAATTTCAGGGCAGGTCATTTGAATTAATCCAGTCACATAAAAAGAAAGGAAGGAAGGAAAAGAAAAGTAAAAAGAAATGATTAAAAAGAATGAAAGCAACTTATGAAATTTATGAAACACCATAAGAAAACAAATATTCACATTAGAAAATTTTTAGACAGTGAAAAGGGGCACTAAAGTGTATTTCATGAAGCAATAGCCGAAAAATCCCCAAAGATTCAACCAAAATAGGCCACCCTATCCTGTCATACGCAGTCACAATATCACTCTCACAGCATTCACAGGACTTCACAGAACGAAGAAAACATATAGGAAAAGGTTGCCAAGCCACAGATAAACAAATACCCATTGGTTTAGACCAGACACCATAGGCCAGAAAAAAGTGGGACAGTACATTCACAATACTGAAAGAAAAAATCATACAAAACCAAGAAAACTATATTAAGCAAAATTATCTTTTTAAAAATAAAAGAGATAAAAGATGTTTCTCACCAGTCACGTCTGTTAAAAACCACTTAGGCATTCTACATTAAACAAAAGGATGATGATAGCTGTCATGAAAATTCATGAATACATATAAAGCTCACTAGAATAACAGACAAATGAGAGAGAAAGAGCAGAGAATCAAACCTTAGCATGGCAGAAACTACCAAGGCACAGCAATAAATAGCAAGGAGTCGAGGAGATGGTGTGGTAATAAACTGCTTGTCATGCAAGACTGAGGACAATTCCTGGCACTCACATTAAAGGCCAGATGTGGCAGTGCACAACTATATTCCCAGTGCTGGGGAAGTGGAGATGAGACAGGAGGATCTGAGGATTTGCTGGCCAGTCAATTTAGCTGAATCACCAAGCTCTTTGTTCAGTGAGATTTGTAAAATAAGGTAGGCGGTAATAAAGAAGACATGCAATATTGACCTCTGGCCTCCACATACACATGTCACATGTGTACACACACACACACACACACATACACACACACACACACACACACACACACACACACACGCACACATCCCAAGGTGAACAACACTTGATATTGTCATCTGGTCTCCACATCTGCACACATACAAACATGCACATGCACACTGAAAATAAATTTAACAATAAATAATGTGTGAAAGAGATAGGAACAGTGATATAAAAGATCAAGCAGAATACAATTAATAAATAGAAAGTTCAAAAAGTTCACACCTGGGACCCAGCGGAGGGCCAGGGACGCGCCCCACAGCTCACCAGGTACTGCCCCAAACCCGCGAGA
>CM052702.1:83484273-83524830 GCA_028551405.1 Uromys caudimaculatus
ATGATCAAGTAGGCTTCATCCCAGGGATGCAGGGATGGTTCAATACCTGGAAATCCATCAATGTAATTCACTACATAAACAAACTCAAAGAAAAAAACCACATGGTCATTTCATTAGATGCTGAAAAAGCATTTGACAAAATTCAACATCCCTTCATGATAAAAGTCTTGGAAAGATCAGGAATTCAAGGCCCATACCTAAACATAGTAAAAGCAATATACAGCAAACCAGTAGACAACATCAAATTAAATGGAGAGAAACTGGAAGCAATCCCATTAAAATCAGGGACTAAACAAGGCTGCCCTCTCTCTCCCTATCTATTCAATATAGTAATTGAAGTTCTAGCTAGAGCAATTAGACAACAAAAGGAGGTCAAAGGGATACAAATTGGTAAGGAAGAAATCAAATTATCACTCTTTGCAGATGATATGATCATATACTTAAGTGACCTGAAAACCTCCATCAGAGAACTGCTGCAGCTGATAAACAGTTTCAGCAAAGTGGCTGGATATAAAATTAACTCAAACAAATCAGTAGCCTTCCTATACTTGAAAGATAAACAGGCTGGGAAAGAAATTAGGGAAATGACACCACTCACAATAGTCACAATCATTATGAAGTATCTTGGTGTGACTCTAAACAAGGAAGTGAAAGATCTGTATGACAAGAACTTCAAGTCTCTGAAGAAAGAAATCGAAGAAGACCTCAGAAGGTGGAAAGATCTCCCATGCTCATGGATTGGGAGGATTAATATTGTAAAAATGGCCATCCTGCCAAAAGCAATCTACAGATTCAATGCAATCCCCTTCAAAATTCCAACTCAATTCTTCATAGACTTAGAAAGAGAAATTCTCAAATTCATTTGGAACAACAAAAAACCCAGGATAGCAAAAGGTATCCTTAACAACAAAAGAACTTCTGGGGGAATCAGCATCCCTGACCTCAAGCTGTACTACAGAGCAGTAGTGATAAAAACTGCATGGTATTGGTACAGTAACAGGCAGGTAGATCAGTGGAATAGAACTGAGGACCCAGAAATGAACCCATACACTTATGGTCACTTGATTTTCGACAAAGGAGCTAAAACCATCCAGTAGAAAAAAACCAGCATTTTCAACAAATGGTGCTGGTTCAACTGGAGATCTACATGTAGAAGAATGAGAATTGATCCATTCCTATCTCCCAGTACAAAGCTCAAGTCCAAGTGGATCAAGAATCTCCACATAAAACCAGATACACTGAATCTAATAGAAGAGAAAGTGGGGGTAAACCTTTAACACATGGGTACTGGGGGAAAGTTCCTGAACAGAACACCAATGGCTTATGCTCTAAGATCAAGAACCTACAAATGGGACCTCATGAAATTGCAAAGCTTCTGTAAGGCAAAGAACACTGTCAATAGGACAAAACGGCAACCAACAGATTGGGAAAACATCTTAACCAATCCTACTTCTGATAGAGGGCTAATATCCAATATATACAAAGAACTCAAGAAGTTGAACTCCAGAGAACCAAATAACCCTATCAAAAAATGGGGAACCGAGCTAAACAGAGAATTCTCAACTGAGGAAATTTGCAGGGCCGAGAAGCACCTAAAGAAATATTCAACATCCTTTAGTCATCAGGGAAATGCAAATCAAAATAAGCCTGAGATTCCACTTCACACCAGTCAGAACAGCTAAGATCAAAAACTCAGTTGACAGCAGATGCTGGCGAGGATGTGGAGAAAGAGGAACACTCCTTCTTTGTTGGTGGGATTGCAAGCTGGTACAACCACTCTGGAAATCAGCTTGGTGGACCCTCAGAAAAATGGACATAATACTACCCGAGAACCCAGCTATACCACTCCTGGGCATATACCCAGAAAATGCTCCAACATGTAATAAAGACACATGCTCCATTATGTTCATAGCAGCCATATTCATATTAGCCTTAAGCTGGAAACAACCCATATGTCCCTTATCAGAGGAATGGATACAGAAATTGTGGTACATTTACACAATGGAGTACTACTCAGGTATTAAAAACAATGACTTAATGAAATTTGCAGGCAAATGGATGGAACTTGAAAATATCATCCTGAGCAAGGTAACTCAGTCACAAAAGAACGAACATGGTATATACTCACTGATAAGTGGATATCAGCTGAAACTTTTGGAATACCCAAGTTTCACTTTACAGTAACTGCTGGACTGAGAGTGAGGTCCCAGATGGAGGAGTTGGAGAAGGGACTGAAGGAGCTGAGGGAGTTTGCAGCCCCATGGAGGGAGCAACAGTGTTGACTGGCCTGACCTCCCTCCCCAGTCCTTCTGGAGGCTGGACCACCAACCAAAGAATACACATTGAGGGACTCATGGTTTGGACCACATATGTGGCAGAGGAGGGCCTTGTTGGCCATCAGGGGGAGGAGAGGCCCTTGGGCCTGAGGGTGTTAGAGGCCCCAGTAAAGGGGAATGTCAAGCTGGGAATATGGGAATGTGTGGGTGGGTGGGTGGGTGGGAGGTAGAATACCCTCATGGAGGTGGGGGAGGGGGAGGGTATAAGGGGTTTTCAAAGAGGAGACCTAGAAAGGGGGAAGCATTGGAAATGTAAATAAACTATCAGAAAATAAAAATTAAAAAAAAAAAAAAAGGCCCAGGGGAAAAATGGTCTGGAACACAAGCATCCATCCAAGAGACAGAACACTTTCTATTTTGAGTGGGATTGGGAGAAGGACTCTGGGGAACACACAAGAGGCATTCTTATTGTCTCACTTCAGGCTTCCTCAACTGAGTCTCCTTCTCTGTCAAAGAACAAATGTGTTCAGAAGTTATCCTGAAAATCAGAAATATTCAGACAAGGTATTGGTAGTTTCCTCCCAAAACAACATGCTCCAGTTTAGGCATTAGAGCACATGAGAGCTATATTCCTAGTGTGGTGATTTTACCGCAGCGAACTGGAGACACACACACACACACACACACACACACACACACACACACACACACACACATACACTAGGAGGCTCTGGTTCCAGGCAGTGTAAATTCAGCTCCCCAAAGTTTACCTCTAAGCGTGCTTCTGTACAGACATCACAGTGCGGGATGGACCTGCCTTTCATGTGTATATGGGGAAAGTATGTAGTGCTGGCATTTGGATGCAATTCTCACAGATATCAGAGATTATGTTAAATGTTTATAGTGATGAGACAGAGAGGACAGTCTTCAAAGTGATATTTCAACCATAATGGAGCAGTGCCTAAGCCACGGCAGACATCTTTTCAACAGTAACATGAATAAATGGGTCAAGTTGGTTTTTCACCTAAGAAACCTTGGCTAAGGAGCTTGTCCCTTTGTCCCCTAGTTTTCTTAACTCTAAAGTATTAGTTGCAAACACAGCATTACAGTCAGGAAGAAGTTTGGTGTGCTCTCCAGAGAGGCAGACCAATAGGATATAGAGTCATGGCAGATCGCATGCATAATGCTGTCCTGATGAGATTGTTTTGCCAATATTAGAGGGTGTTGCAGACATTTTGGTTTATGTACATATACTCTATGACCTTCACAAAGCATTGAAATTGCAAAATGTTGTATTTTGCAGAAAGGGGTCACTGTCACTAACTGGTGCAGGGATATTTTGAGATCTTTGAGAGGGAACTGGTTTACTTAAGAATGGGGATTCAGAAGTCCCACCATAGGCTGTCTGCCAACACAAGAACAAGAAAAGCTTATGTTTGCTTAGTTCAATGCTAAAGACTGAGATTTTATAAAGTCAGGATTGAGGACTGAGGCCCAAAAGTGGATGTCTGGGTAGAGTCAATATGTGGACAGTGTTAGGCCAATACCAAGAAGTGGCAGCTCAGAGAACCTGATATGTTGACAGCCATGGGCAGAAGAGAAAGGGAATTCTAGATGCAGAAGGGAGAGCCATAACTTGCTGTTCTTCTATGGTTTTGGTCCGTCTGGGTCCCCAGCTGATTGGGTAGGTTCCACAATACCAATTATATACAAATCTGTATCACAATACCAATTCACATACAAATCTCCTCCAAAAAGAACCTCACAGAAACATAGGGAGTCTAATCAAAGCCAGGTCATCTGTGTATTTCTTTCAATAAAAAAGATTTGGGCTCAGAATCTATGGAAGTAGAGAACAGATAATGTTTTACTATCATTCAGGGATCACTTCAGTCAAGATGGCACTAAATCACCATCACTGTGCAAATTCAGACATTAGTGTGATGCCTGGGATACTCTTACAATATAAATTCAATACATTATTCATTAAACTGATTTATAAGTAAGCCACACCTATTTTAGAGCTAAAATAGTTTTGCTGTTAAGCAATAGAAATTGGCATTCTACCAAATTCTGCCTCTCTTTTTGTGTCTCTGTCTCTCTGTCTCTCTGTCTCTCTGTCTCTCTGTCTCTCTCTCTCTCAACACACACACACACACACACACATACACAAATAAGGCATCATCTTATCCAAAGTAGTCAGGGTGCAATGAAAATTGTCTATCTTAAAACAAATGGCAATTTGCTAATTAAATAAGTATGTGGTGGCTGAGTGTTTCTTTATGCCATAAGAAAATTTGAGGGCAAATAATGGAATGACATTTTCTTGAATGTATTCTTTTATGCACGAGATTTGATGTTCTTCATGTTTTGCTCAATAATTATTTTCACAGCCTTCTTACTGATTATGAAGGGATGGTTATTATTTCTCTAGCTTAAGGATTTTAGAAACTAAGCTACAGAGGGATGGACTTTGCAATCAGGTGACACTTGGCAATCCAGAGCTCGTGATTACACGAGCTAGGCTTTCTAAGCTAAACCACACTCCCACCTTCTCACTTCTCTCCTTGTTGCAGTAATCGGTTACTGGTTTTAATTCAAGTGTGTTTAGAAACATGCACCTGGCTTTTAATCAGCTCTCTCAGGATAAATCAGAGCTTAAGTACTAATGCTTCCTTATTAACCAGTATCCAAGACTGGATATCTGATTTTAACTATGGGTGCCCTAATATTTCAGAAAAATTCTAATATAGATATCCTGAATCATTATAGGCTGGATCCAAGGAAATCTTCTGAAGTGATATTGACAAAATTATTGATTCTTTGACCTTTGTATTTTTAAAATTATATTCTGTGATGGTTTGTATATGCTCATCCCAGGGAGTGGCATTATTAGAAGGTGTGGCCCTGTTGGAGTAGGTGTGTCACGGTGGGTGTGGACTTTAAGATCCTCATCCTAGCTGCCTGGAAGCCAGTATTCTGCTAGCAGCCTTCTGATGAAGATGTAGAGCTCTCAGCTCCATGCCTGCCTGGATGCTGCCATGTTCCCGCCTAGATGCTAATGGACTGAACCTCTGAACCTGTAAGTCAGCCCCAATTAAATGTTGTCCTTATAAGAGTTGACTTGGTCACAGTGTCTGTTCACAGCAGTAAAACCCTAACTCAGACATATTCTAATTCTTAAATTGTATAAATCACATGGGGCATGCATTCTCTATTAAATGTGCAGACAAAAATACAGAGATTCCAGTGACTTTGAAAGGTCCTTGAGGTCTCTCTGAAGCCATCATGACTTTTATGTGAAATAATAGATATTTTACCTCTTTGTTTAGCAAAGAAGACAGGAAGAAACACAAAAATTAAGCTCTCTCTCTCTCTCTCTCTCTCTCTCTCTCTCTCTCTCTTTCTCTCTCTCCTTTTCCCTCATACACACACACACACACACACACACACACACACACACACACACTCACCACCACCAATCAACTAACTGATTTCTTTCTTTCAGGTGTAAGCGTCTGAATAGGAGACTTAAAAAAAAAAAACAAAAAAAACCCAACCAACTAGACAAGCAAAAAAACTATATTCCTTATCACTCAAATTAAGGTCATGCTTTAGTTAGGTTTACTATTGCTGTGATAAAACACCATGACTAAAAACAACTTGGGAAAGAACAGGTTTAACTGGCTTCTATGTCCTGGGTCACTGTCCAGAAAGAAGCCAAGGCCGGAACCTGGAGGCAGGAAATGAACAGAGGCCATGGAGGATCACCACTTACTGGGCTGGTTCCTCTTGACTTGCTCAGCCTGCTTGCTTATACAACCCAGATCCATCTGCTCACTGTAAGTGGGCCCTCCCACATCAATCACTGCTCAAAAAAATGCCTACAGACTTGCCTCCAGGCAATCTGACAGACGCATTTTCTCAACTGAGGTTCTTCTTCCCAGATGACTCTAGCTTGTGTTATGTTGACTAACTAACTAACTAACTAACTATCTAACTAACTAACTAACTAACTAACTAACTAACTAACTAACTAACTAACTAACTAACTATCACCAGGATAGGTTAGTATCAAGATTAGCAAGTAGGGTATTGTGAAAACATGAAAGACATGAAGACTGTGAGGAAGAATCATGAGCTGATTGAAGCCACCACTGGCCCTGAGTGGGTCTGGCCTGTATGTGGTTCATGTTACACTTTATTAGCCTCATAAAACTGCTATAATAAAGTGTCATAGAACCAGCTGGCTTAAAACAACAGAGCTACATTGTCACCTAGTTCTAAAGGCCAGAAGTCTGGAACCAAAATATTGGCAGGTCTGAATTCTCTCAAAGGCTCTAGAGGGCAATCCTTCCTTAACTCTTCCTAGCTTCTCAGGGCTACATTTCTTGACTCTGTATCTGTCTTCACATGCCATTCTCTGGGTGGCAAATAAATACTCCTTATCCAAAAATATCCATACATTTGCAAATAAATACTCCTTGTCCAAAAATATCCATGGTTGTTGGGTTAGGGTCCACTGTAATGTAGTGTTCATCTCTTGTAATTAGATTACATGTGTAATCTAATTTCTTCACATGAGTTCACAGTCATAGGTATATTTGTAGTGAGGATTAGGATCTTAGCATATATTTTTCTCAGGACACAATGGAAACCAGAGGTCCATTGTCAATAGAGAAGAAAGATGATCTTCTGAATACAATTTCAGAAACACAGAATTTATTGAAAATAACAAAAGCAGCATTTTGGTTGCATTTAAACTAATTAAGCAATTATTCCCTTAGAATATGTATAGGCAATTGAATACAACTGAGCAAATTATATTCTGTGTCAAATTTATTTAATCATCAATTCTTTCTCTCTGAGACAAAGATGCCCATCCATAGGTAAACATTAGACTCCTCTGTGATGCTTTCTAAAACTATGTATTTGTGTTCTTCAACTCCAGTCTCCCTCAGTTACAGTGGGAAGGTTTAGATGTGCAGAGTTCTGTAAACACTGAAATGAAAACCACTGTCCTAAGCCCAAAGCTTCTTTCTTCTAATGGTAAGCAGGAGTTGCATCTTGCTCACGGTTCTAGCCATTCTGCAATCTTGAAGATACTCCTTGCCATCAGTTGTCTTCTGCCTAATATAATGACCCGAACTTCCCGGGTGGAGAGATGATCTCCATTCAGCTAGGTGACCACGGGAGGAAATATTACACAGGGTAGGGAGCATTATACACTGTACATTTAGAGGATGGTCTCCAGACCAGATGAAACAGGCATTATCTGAGCCCTAATTAGCTATACAGAATTTTAGGCCCCACTTGAAGTGTGTACTGAATCACAGGTTTTGTTTTGGCAGTATCCCAGGTAGGTGACTTTTACATCACCTATCTGGTCAAAGAAATATCACCCGAGATCATTGGCTTTTGAAGCATGAGTCTTAGCAACATTGACTCTCCTGGGTAGTTTGTCTTATTGATAGCTATTGATTCCATTCAACCTACTGAGCCAGAACCTCTGGTGGCTTCTAAGTGCTTCTGAGGACTTGGGTCAATTGGCAGAGTGCTATCAGCTGAACAGACTCACATGGAGTTTCACTAAGACAGACTCACATGCTGAGGAAAGATACGTGATGAGGCCAGACCCATGGAGGACACATGATGTTCGGAGGGAATATAAATAAGACTCCACAGACTGTGAGAAGGGCTTGCTTGCAGAGCTAGCTTTGCAACGCTTCTTCATCTGGTGTCTTCACTGATCTTTGCTTCATTGAGAGAGACACAACAAAGAACTTCTCTTGGTGTCCCTGTTGGTCCTAATTCCTCCTGCTAACTCGTGGCAATTCGGGTGAGGTCTTGCTGTCTCTGCTAGGGCATGCCACCGCTGCTGCCATCCCAACATTACTGAACTGGACAGTTGGTATATCCGTGAAGAGTTTGCGATTGGATAGAGCTGCTGCTGACTCCTGTGAACTGAACTGCTGATTTCCTGACAGTGAAGATGGGATTTGCTCCAAAGAACCATTTCTAAACAGGTCCACTTTCCCCATATCCTAATAACCTTTCTTTTCCACGACCTCTGGTGGTAGTGGGCTAAAGGGGAGGATAAAGCATGTAAGAACTATTATTAAAAGTAGACTTTGAAAAATAGTGGTTACATAGGTTCTTATTATGTAGCTCTGGCTGGCCTAGAAGTTACTATGCAGACCAGACTGGCCTGGAACTCACAGACCCATCTGTTTCTGCTTCCTGAGTGCTAAAATTAAGTCATAAGTGACCATGCTTGGCTATACTGTTCCTTATGAGCTAGTCAGGTCAATAATTTTTCAAGGACTTGTTACATGGCAACGATGTGGGTTATACTTACTGTGGGTGGCCATTCATTTATGTGTGTGCATGGATCTTTATGCAGATATGTACATAAATACATAATTCAATAAAATATTCAAAATGCTTGGGTCTTTAGAACATATGCCTATTGAGAGAAAGTCAGGGGAAAACAAATTACTAAAATTCCTCATTTTCCAGATAGCACTAAATGGGACGACAGCTGAGAGAATATTGGGCAGAGAGAATGGTTGACAAATGTCTAAACTGAAAGGTCTGCTCTCTAGGCTAAGTAGTTAGATGAATGTTGTTTCTATGGACGTTGTGTTTTATCAAAAATGAACCAAGTAGTTTCATGAAATTGCCACTTCTCATGTTTTTTTTCCTTAACCTAGGAATTCTTGGGAATGTAGAATTGGGTCATCCAATGTGACAGTGACTAGGTGTGTGTACTATTATCTAAGTTATCTCTTTCTCTTCCAGTCCCAGGCACTGCAGGAGCCTTGGGTACTGTGCAGACATGGCCAAGTCCAAAAACCACACCACACAAAACCAATCCTGCAAATGGCACAGAAATGACATCAAGAAACCCCAGTCACAAAGATATGAATCTCTTAAGGGGGTTGACCCCAAGTTCCTGAGGAACATGCACTTTGCCAAGAAGCACAACAAGAAAGGTCTGAAGAAGATGCAGGCCAACAATGCAAAGGTGGTGAGTGCACTCGTAGAGGCCATCAAGGCCCTTGTGAAGCCTCAGGCCATCCAACCCAAGATGCCAAAGGACCCCAGCCACAAACTCAGCCATCTGGCTTTTGTTGCTCACCGCAAGCTTGGGAAGAGGATTTGAAGCTACATGGCCCAGGGTTGTAGGCTCTACCAAAGCCCAAGGTTCAAACCAAGACAGAGGCCACAGCTCCAGCTCAGGCTCCCAAAGGTGCTCAGGCCCCTGTGAAGGCTCCTACCAGTGTGAAGACAGATGGACTGCTGGGACACACCTACCTACACATTGTTTGTAGATGACCAGTGCCTTGTGCTGTTTTTACAAATAAACTTGAGGCAAGATCTGTTAAAAAAAAAAAAAAAAGAAAGAAAGAAAAAGAAAGAAATCTAAGTTATAATTCTTGTCACACCAGGCACATTTAGAGTGTTCGATAGTCATGTGGTTGTTGTCTATAATGCTCAGGCAGTGCAGTTAAAATTCCTTCCCTCGGGAAGACTGAAATAAGGTCTATGCATTCTCGAGGTCCCAAGGACAACCACAGCATGGTTCTACCTAGTGCATTCTGGGGAACAACAATGTGCTTATCCAGCTTCCTTGCAGAGCTTAGGTTTCTTTCAGGGGCGATGCACGAGGAAAGCTTTATGCTGCAAAGATGATGGCTTCCCTGTAGCAGGGTAGATGGAACCTTCCTTGCCCACTCTCCCCACACTAGCTTCTGCTCAAGGGAGCATGCAATTAAGACAGCGTGCCACACAGCAGGTGCTAGGGAGCATCTGAATACTCTGAAGGGCTTTGTGACTCTCCTCACCCTTCTGTGAAGGGATATAAACAGTCAACGAGCCCAACTGGGATAATAGTCTTTTTGCAAGTGGGCAGGCAGCAGAAATCATTTGAAGTGTTTCAGAAAGTGCTATTGGAATGACAGCCTACATAGGAGAAATTATTTACCATTTAATCATCAGTAACTTAGGTTCAAGAACTAACAGTGAAGCATATGGTACTATGACCTAGTCAAACATTTCAGAGTAACTCTGGAGATGAACAGCAACATTTAAAAAATATTTCTGCATTTGCAACTCAAACTTCTGGCATAGAAGTGAATGAATATAATTGTCAACAACTGGCTTCCTTTGTGAAGGCGAATGACTCTGTAATCTCGTTCCCACGTAGTCATTCTCCCTAGTGAAAAGAATCTTTTCATCCTGTTTTGAAAACTTAAGTTAGCCCTCAACTGCACCTAGAAACACAAAAGTATTTTTTAAATACAAAAACATTGTGATGATACCGAGAATATTGTCCCAGGCTACCCATAGGCTTAAAGATAATATCAAAAAGCAAAACCAAAACAACATGGTGCAGATTGATGGTCCGTTACTGATGAGCTCGGTAGGGTATTTAGCCAGGAATGTGGTGATAGGAAATAGAGGCAGAGTGTGGACACCAGGCTGTCCCAAAGGTCAGCTTAGCAGAGCTGGAGTTCCTGCCCCATCATTTTACTAGGTATGATCTGAAAATTTGTGTTTCACATGTTTGAATCCTAACCCCCATGGTGAGGATTGGTCCTGATGATAGAGCCCTCTTGGTGGGATAAAGCTTGCTTCTCTTTCTTCCCTTTGGGGACACAACAAAGGGCAGCCTTCCGTTAGCCTGGAAACAGGTCCTGACCACAGGCTCCACCTGCAGATGCCTTGATCATAGACTTTAGAAATCACCCAGTCTACCTTGTTGATGCAGTACAAGCTGACCAAGGCAGCAGCCCCCCTAAACTCTCCTTCCCTGCCAGCGTCTTTGTTTCGAGCCTCCCTCTGCTTTCCTTCTCTTAGGGAACAACATAAAACACTAGGGTTATCAGATCTGCAAGCTGGAGATCTGGAAAGGAGCCAGTTCCTGCTTCCCCTGACCAATTTCCAGACTCCGTGAGAACAGAAAATGCTAATTATCCTACCACAGCCACAGTTTTCTTTATTGGACTGTTTGTCCTGTTGTTAATCTCGTTCTTTTAAAAGACAGCTTTTTCCTTCTGGATGGTGAGATGACTCGAAGACAGTTTGAGGTTAATATTGTTTGTCAAATGCGTAGTCGAAAGAATACTCTTGGGCAAAGCTGAAAAAATAATGCAAGAGGTGCTGGTTATAAAATCTAAAGAACATGTTTAGCTTTTACATATTTTATGTGAATAAAAATCATGAACTATAATGGTATTTCTATAATAAAGTAATTTATATGCATATTTAACAGTGATAAAAATAATCTTTTTAATACACAAAGTTGAAAATATCCCAAGTCACCAAAATAAATAAAAAAGTGCTTGGACAGATCAATCTGATTTGAGGGACAGTGAGGACAGTGAATTTTATCTTGATTCTGGGAGTCCTGAATCCTAACATTCTCAGGAGCTGCTCATTAAATAGAAACCATTTCTGCATGGGCCATCTCCCTGGCACATTTGCTAGACTTTTGTTCTTGTAAGTAGTCACAGAACCCTTGGAAGCAATAGGAAGCAGGGCCCTGCTGCTGGACTTCTAGTCCTAAGCTTGCTTTCCAATCTGGTTTCCACTTACAGGTGAAGTCCCTTGAGGAGCCTGGTGATGCTGGATCCTGTGGTTCTCCCAAGGAGTCTGGGCCACACAGGCTGAATGTAGGGGATTTGCAAGAGCACTCTGGGCTGGCTATGTGGGCGCCTTCCTTTGGGGAACAGCAGAGTTTTTGAAACCTGGGGAAATCTGAAGTTGCCCCTGTCCTTTAGACCTCATAGAGGACGGTCTCCCAGTTGCTGTTGGTCCTTTGAAAAGGACAGTGGAGCAGGACATCCTGGAAAGAAGGAGAGTAAAGCTCCACCACTCCCACTCCCAACCCACAGCCTCCCATGCCCCCCCACTCCTACCCTCAGCCTCCCAAGCCCTCCCACCTCTCCCAACAAGTTCTACTAGGTCTTATAGACCTCCCTTCCCCCCAGGACTAACCCTGCCTGAGAGACAGAGTTTGGGTGTGCATCACCTGTCCTGTGTAAGTCCCATAGTCTCCTTTCTCTGGGAGCTTTGTTTTACAGTGACAGTTCCTACCCCTGCTTTCTCAGGGTCTTTCCTGCTTTTTACTTGCCACTTTCCTATCATTGACAAAAAAAAAAAAAACCCTTCAAAGCATCTTCAGGCAATGGTATGCATGCTTACTTTAAAAATTATTTTGATATAAACTATCTTGGGGGGGGGGTGTGCAGAAGACTCAGCAGGTATAGGCACTTATACCAAGTTTGATAACTTGAGTTTATTCCCTGAGCCTTAAAAGGTGGAAAGAGAGAAAGGACTTGTATTAAATTGTCTTCTGACTTTTACATGTGTGCTTTGGCAAGTAAACACACACATGTGCGCGCACGTGCGAGCGCACACCCACACCCACACCCACACCCACACCCACACACACCATGCATACAGAAAGAATAAATAAACAAACATATACTTTAAGAATAAATATAAACTAACTGTCTCTTCTGGAAGATCAGCTGTCATTTTGCTGAACACAAAGCTGAGGCTTACATTGTGTCTATTGCACAGTCTGTTCCTGGCTCCTCTCAGTCTTAGTCATTAATATTTTCCAATTTCTGAAAAGCATTTGAGACAGAGCCCCACAACTCTCAATGTTCAATGACAGTCAGCTGCCTCTGTGGTGACCAAGCACAGTCACAAAGAATCCCTCTGCAAGCTGTGGTGATTCCACACTGTATGACTCAATAAAACTCCAGCTGCCAACAGCTCTCATGCCTCCCTTTATTTATTACTGTTTGACCACTTGTAGGACACTGTGCTAAATGCTAGGGATTTAAAAGCAACGACAAAAACAAAGATGAGCAACTTGCTTCCGTTTTCAAAATTTCACCTATGCTTCTAGTTCCAAGACATACTTAAAATCCTAAATCCTGACTTGAAATATGCCTTCCTTGGGCATGAAAACAGAGCAAAACTAGAGTGACCATCAGTCCTGTAGCTAAAAGGTGTACCAAGAAGAAAGGCAGGCTGTGGCTCAATGTTGGGAAACATTCATTGTAGACAGATTCCATTTTGTTTGCCATAAAGGTCCCAAGTTCTCAGATAAGAGTAGAGTAGTGGGGCCGGGCAGTGGTGGCACACGCCTTTAATCCCAGCACTTGGGAGGCAGAGGCAGGTAGATTTCTGAGTTCGAGGCCAGCCTGGTCTACAGAGTGAGTTCCAAGACAGCCAGGGCTACACAGAGAAACCCTGTCTCGAAAAACCAAAAAAAAAGAAAAGAAAAAAGAAAAAAAGAAAAAGGAGAAAGAAAAAAAAAGAGTAGAGTAATGGGGATGTGGTTGGATTAGAATGTAGGCTCTAGAGCCAGATTTCTTGGATTTGAATTATTAATAGTCACATGACCTTTGTAAAGTTGTTTAATCTCTATGCCAGTTTCCTGATCACTGAAGTTAAGGCAACCACATTATATATGGTTGTCACAATGATTTATAATCAGCGATTGGTATAAGGAAGCACATATTCAACGCTTGTGAGCATCACAGGCGCCGCCACCATTATCAGCATCATCACCACCTTTATTGTTTAGGGAAGGGAAAGTCTGGCCACCTCTGTCATGGACCCTCTGCCCCCACACTAGAGGTTTCTTCTCTCAGTGATAAGAATATCATAGAAATCTAAGGGTAAATGAATATGTAACCTATCAAGATTTTGTTTTTATTTTTTCTTTGAGAGTCTCTGCTTTATGCTGCATTTAACTAGGGAAGATGTGGAAGTGCACCGTGAACACCCGAGATGGATGACTTCACTAGGGGTAACTAATGTATGTGGCAGACGTAAGCACATTTATTGAGAGCAAATTATGCACTAGTGCTGTGCACTATACACCACTGTAAACATAGTATTTTCATAGCCTGAATTTTCTAAAAAGAAAAAGCTGGTCATGGTGAGAAAATGTAAATGAAACCAATTAGAAAACCTATATGTTATTGAAGGTAATAATCATTCTGTGTTTTGCATTCATACAATGCCATTCAAATATATAGTGTTTATATACATTATCTTTATACCAACTTATTCTGGAATATCTCTTTTTGCAGGTGAGAAAGTGAATATTAAAATGTTAACAAATGTGGTCAGACCACACACCTGGCAGAGAAAATGTCTCTGGGTAAAGAAGCCAAAAGGCTGGAGGACTGCTGTAATCTGGAGAAACAAGTTAAGGTTCTCTCTAAATGAATTGGGATTAGTCTTCTGAATTAAGGATTCTGGGGAACTGAAGTTCTTCCCTGGAAAATATTTAGATATGAGTCTTGTTTGTTTTGCACAAATAAAGCAGGAGTTCAAACGGATGGTAAGAAAAAATTCAAAAGAAAGTCAGGAACCGGCAACTGCCTTCCTCTCCATTCCCCTGATCCCGACCCCAGACAATTTCTAAGATGGACAACAGCAGTAGAGAGCTCTAGCTGAACTCCTACGGTTTTAGGGAAGTCCTTCAACCTACTGAGACCTGCCTTTATGAAAAACAGCACCTGACTAGGAGAATCATATCTTTGAGATTGGGTGTGAGAATTCACAAATGTCAACAGAAAAGTATTATTTCAAGATCCTGAATCAGGCAGTTCTAACTGCAGGGCCTGTTAGCACCTGCTCTTCCATGAATGAAGGTGAGCCACCTCTTTGTGTTTTGACTGTCTGCCCTCATGGTTCCTGTGGCAAGAGTGCTTGCCCGCCTGGGCTTTGCTTTCAGTGGAAAACCACTTCCCTTCTCTGTGGCCCTGAAAATCACAACCACATGCTGTTCCAGTCTTTCCTCTCAGTTTTATTTTCCAGGTCTTAACTCATAATTGCCCTCTGGGTTTCTGAAATGGTGAGGGAATGTTTTCAATTGAAACAAGAGTTCCTGCCAGAATGAAAGAACATGAAAACATGAGTCTCTGTCTCATATTTGGTAAATCCCCACTTTCCATTTGAATTCAGAATTTGGAGGTTAAATTACAAGAGCGCTTTCAAGTACCATTTTAAAAAGTAATATCTGTGTTTATCTCAAATCTCAAGCAATCTTTGAATAAGCCTGGGCATTTAAATTGTTTACATGCAATTTATTGAGAAAAACTTTTGAATGAAAATGGACGGTCTACCAAAATAAACACATTAATTCACTACTTAATGACTCTTACGAAATGAAAAGCTCCTTCCATTACACCACATTGTGATTGTTGTCAACCTTTTTAAAGCAAGTTGTTCTTTCCAGTGAGAAGAAAAAGATGATTCTTGAGTTTTGTATATTAAAAAGTCCTTTGGTGGTACCCAGGAAATGTGGTGTTGAACCGTTTCTTTACCCCTCAATCCCAGTAATTGTCACACATCACCACCACGTCTCTTTATATTTAACAAAACTCTAGTTTCCTTAGTCTCCGTTTTATATATTACCTCTTATCAGGGCTTAGTGTTTGAGTTGAGGTCAGCAATGGCTGGGACTACTGATTCTCAGAACCTCACCTTTGTCAAATGTTCCTCTGTGCTAAGAGATTTAAGTGTAGTAGCTCATTCAGTGAATTAAAAAAAATAGACAAATTTATTATCCTATGTTTGCGGGATGATGATCAGCTTTAGAAAAATCAAGAAATTTGTTCAAGATCATATGACATATTAGTGTTTAAGAGAAGATTCAAATAAACACTTTTTCCACTTTTCTTAAAGCCAGCCCTTCTGTTTTGGGTCTTTACAAAACAGTAGACAAATCTCTTATATTCAATTATAATCTTAAAAGAGAAAAAGGAGCGAGATAAGTTATTAAATCTTAGAATGAGAGATGTTAAATTTATGTACAACCAAGCCATTGCAAAACTCCCATGAGTCCCTAAGGAGTCTTGGTGAGCAATTTACCCTAGCAAGTTAGCACTGAGAAGGGGAAAGTACTGAGGTTCCTAAATCCCAGTGTAGTCCATTTCCTAATAATGATAAAGTTTATGAGTGCATAATTATGTTTGAAGATTTCATGGAGGTATAAAATAATACCATTATGTGATTCTCAGAAATTAAATTGGAGTTTATATCAGTTAGAGCTTATTTTCATGATCCCGGGGATGTGGAACAATAAATGGAACACCAGGAACCAGGACTCATGGACTAAGATTAGAGTCAATATGTCTCAGTCTTAAAACTGAGAGAGCCTTACTATTATTAAATAATTACAAAATGATTATAAAAGTTATTATGTGGTATTGAATGTGCTAACCACTCAGCAAACATACGGAAGAGAAATAAATTGTTTCCTAAATCTCAGGGACAATCTCTTCAATATTTTTCCATTTGGGTGTAACAGTTCTAAGCTTTATTCAATGATATCTATAGATGATTTCTTATGAAATATATCTACAGAATACATAATATTTGCAAGTGTATCCTTGGCACTTAGTGCCTTGGCTATGGAGTAATTTCCAAGTAAATACAGGAGATATGGTGATAAAATGTGTGTGTGTGTGTGTGTGTGTGTGTGTGTGCATGTGTGTGTATGTGTGCATATGCATGCATGTGTGTATGCAATGTATAGGTATGTGCAGATGTGTTGTTGGTCATGTGTGTGCTGCTTGTTTGGAGACCAGAGGTGAACATTGGGTATCATCCTCTATCTCCAATATTTATTTTGTTGTTTTAAAACATTACTTTTCATCTATCTTATTTTTTGAGGTAAATTTTCACTGAACTTGGAATTTAATGGGTTGGCTAGGCAGACTGGCCAGTGAAGGCTCTTCAGCTCTGGGTTTATAGACAAGCAACTCCACACCCAGCTTTTAAAAATGTGGGTGCTGGGGGTCCAAATTCAGGTCCTCAGTAGCAAGCACTTCACTGATTGCACCATCTCATCAGCCTCACTGTTTCTAATGGGTATAAAAAATTCCAATTTGAAACCGTAACTAAATTAAATTGATCTAGGAGTTGAAATTTATATTTTATTCCCCAGTTGTGAGTATTATAAACTCTTGCTAATAGTAATCACTACAATCTTTACAAAGTGTGCCCAGTAATTTCCTTAGCAGAAAATTATATTACAGAATGGACAAATCAAAAGGCATAAACAGTTCCGACCTGCCATTGCCTCCCACAGACATACCATCTGCTAAATATTTGAGTATCTCAGACAATTCAACCTGGAATCTATATTATTGTGTATCCAATACCCGTTTCTTCTTTAATATTTAATTCTATTTTTTTACTTAGTCACTTTACATCCTACTCACTGCCCCCTCCCAATCACCCCTTCCCACAATCCTCCCATCTCTGATCCCCTTCTCCTCTGAGCAAATAGGGCCCCACTGGATATTCCCCCCAGCTCTTCAAATATCTTCGAGGCTAGGCACTTCTTCTCCCATTGAGGCCAGACAGGGAAGCCCAACTAGAAGAAAATATCCCACATACAGGCAATAACTATTGAGATAGCCTCTATTTCAGTTGTTTCAGACCCTCATGAAGACCAAGCTGTACATCTGCTATGTATGAGCAGGAGGCCTAGGTCCAACCCCTGTATGCTCTTTGGTTGGTCGTTCAGACTCTGAGAGCCCCAGGGTCCTGATTAGTTGACTCTGTTGGTCTTCCTGTGGAGTTCCTTCAGGGTCCCCAATTCTTCTTCCTATTCTTCTCTATGAGTCTCTAAGCTTCATCCACTGTTTGGCTATTGGTGTCTGTATCTGTCTGAGTCAGCTGCTGGGTGGAGCCTCTCAGAGGACAACTTGCTCCTGTCTGCAAGCATAACAGAATATCATTAATAGTTTTAGGGAGTGGTGCTTGCCTATGGGACGGGTCTTAATTTGGGCCAGTTGTTGGCTGGCAATTCCCTTAGTCTCTGCTCCATCCACCATGACGGCATTTCTTGTAGATGGGATAAATTTTGGGTTGACTGTTTTGTGGGTGGGCTGATGTCTCTATTGCTCTACTGGGGTTCTTAATCTGGCTACAGGAAGTGGCCTCTTTAGGTTTCCTATCTGCAATGTAGTAAGTCACTGCTAAGATCACTCTTATTGGTTCTTGGGCTCCTCCCTATCCCAGATATCTGTCTCCTCCTAGAGATTTCCCCCACTTCCTCACCTCTGTAAGTTGCAAATTTCCATCCATTTTCATGGCCATCTAGCCATCTCTCCTGCCCTTCCCCACACCTGACCCTGAACTCCCCACTGCCCTCCTCATCCCTGTTCCCTCCCTCCTTCTGTCTCTTATGACTGTTTTATTCCCCCTTCTAGGTGAGATTCATACTTTCTTGCTTAGGCCTTCCTTCTTGTTTAGCTTCTTTGGATCTGTGGAGTGTAACATGGTAACTGTATTTTATGGCTAATATCCACCTATAAGTGAGTAGATACCATACATGTCATTTTGGGTCTGGGTTATCTCTCTCAGGATGATATTCTCAAGTTCCATCTATTTGCCTGCTAAATTCATGATGTCTTTATTTTTAGTAGCTGAGTAGTATTCCATTGCATAGACGTACCACATTTTCTTTACCCATTCTTCAGTTGAGTGATATCTAAGTTGTTTTCAGTTTCTGGATATTATGAATAAAGCTACTATGAACATAGTTGATAGAATGTCTTTGTGGGATGTTGGAGCATCTTTTGGGTATATGCTCAGGAGTGGTGTAGCTGAGTCTTGAGGTAGAACTATTCCCAGTTTTCTGAGAAACCACCAAATTGATTTCCATAGTGGTTGTATAAATTTACACTCCCACCAGCAATGAGGAAGTGTTCACCTTGCTCCACATCCTTGCCAATACTGATGTTGTAACAAAGTCAGTGATCTTAAACCAGACCAATGACTCGTTGCAATGAACATTTGTGAGTGAAGATTGTTGGGGTCTGGGAATCGCTGTACAAACCACACATACACCAATCTCAGTCAAGTAGGGATGGTTCATTGAATGCTATATCCCAAGATTATTGATCAGGGCCATGTTCCAGGCTCAGAAGCTGAACTGTGACCCCAAGTTAAGGTCCTATAGGGCTTTTTAAGCCTGAGATCTACAAACATCTGTGCTAAGTTATTCCAGCAATTTAGGATTTAGAGATAAGGGATTTCCTTTAGGAATAGGGGAACGTGTCTTTGTTGTACACTTATCCTGCTCCCATTGGTTCAACTGTGGCAGAGGACTTGTCTTGTTTAGCTTTAGTGTCTTGTCAACCTGGATGAGACTTGTCTAACATTCACGTCTTAACTTGCCAACCAGGATGTCAGTTGCCCATGTACATGTCTCTTTCTGCCAAGTAGGATGTCATTTCCCAGGGAGGTTTGAGAACTTATTTTAAATAGTTTCTTATATCTCTTATGTTGGGGTCCACCCCAGGGGCAGTTTATAAAAACAAATATCATAAAAGCTTATACATAGTTGCAGGAAGTATGACTGGGTGGTTTGTTCAGGTCCAAGCTTATTGTGAATAACTATAAAAATCAGTTTTACTGACTTGTATCATGATTGGTTTACAAGGGCACAGAACATAATAGAATATGTAATCAATTTGGCATGAGAGTTTCCTAGTAACAACAGACTCATATGTGGAAGTTTCCTTATAATGGCAGGCTAGCCCAGTAACAGTTACTTAGGCCTTAACATTCCATTTAGGCCTTAATATTTTACCTAGCCCTTAAAGAAGATGTGTGGACAGAGCGATATACTGTGGTACAGACTGTGGCATACTACAGCTTCCATGATGAGATGTTTCTATGCTTTGATTTTTGTTGTTGTGTTTTATTTGGTGAGGAGTTTGCAAGGGCATTCCCCATGAGGGGATGGGAGATAAGTAGGAATGGGATGTACAATGTGAAATTCACAAAGAATCAATAAGAAGTGAGAAGGGGGGCTGCTATTCCCTCAGAGGACCTGAGTTCGGTTCCCAGTACCCACATCAGATAGATTACAAGGAATTGCCTGTAACTCCAGCTCTATGTGATCTAATTCGCTCTTTTGACATTTGTAGGCATCTACTTGCATGGGCAAGTGCACACATGAAGATATACACACAAACAAACAAATAAGAGGACAATTATTAGCCTCAAATGCTACCTCTCCTTTATTACTCTTTTCTCTGGGATCTTCCCTTCCTGTCATATAGCTCAATTGTTCAACAAAGTCAGTTTTTCTTTCAAGGCACATGGGCATAGATAATCAGAAAATCTGATCAGTCTCTTTTGGGCCCATCTGGCATTTCTTTTTACTATTGTAAATTGATAGCATGAGCAAGCCAGGTGTCTAGCTCTTCCCCATTCAGTGCTTAGACCGGGAGCCACTTAGACAGGGAACCACTTAGACCTGTGACCACTTAAGACTAGTAACCACTGTGAGGTCAGCCAGTTCAGGAACTAGATAGAGGAGACATTAGCATAAAAGGACATTCCTCATTGTGACCTCCTCCACTGTGTGTGTGTGTGTGTGTGTGTGTGTGTGTGTGTGTGTGTGTGTGTGTGTGCAAGCACACATGCACTGGCTAATGTGCAGTTATCCTTATTAGATATCACAGCCTGAACTTCCAGTGCTGGAGATTTTAAGTGTCATTCACAATTATCCATAGTTTTCAAGACACAGCTTGGGAGTGTGGATGACTGGGCCCATGTAGACCACACAGATGTCATCTTGTCAGCCACACAGATGCCCTGAAGGTATTTTTGCCCATCTGCTGTGTAAGTCTCTTGCCAGCCTAGCTCCCTCCATCTCTCATAGTACACATCCTGTAACAACTACTTTGAAGTCATGAGCAATTCCACTCTTCCAATAAATCCCATTTTCACATAGCAGGTTGAAGCTGAGCTTCCATTGCTTTCAGCTGAAAGATGCTGAAGGTAGCTTCTGAGGTCCCAATCTGTCTTTGTGAGGCATATGGGATGCTGGGTGGGAATAAGGAAATCCCAATCAAGCTAAGGAAGAAAGTAAAGCCTCATTATTTTTGCTCAAATCAAGCTGGCCACTGAGGTGGTGTGTCTACTCTACCAGCTAGGAGATTGTGGTCATGGGTGTTAGGAAGGATTTGGCTCCATCCTCTATGCATTGGTAGCCCTCTCATATCTCTGTGATATACTTATCTTGCCTTTCTGCTCATTTTTACCTCTAAGTCAAGGCTCCCTGTAGACAGGCCTTGTGTCTCTGATATCCTGAATGCTGCAAACTGTCCAGTACAGGCATGTAGACTGATGGGTGCACAAATGCACAGAAGGTGAATGATTTCTCTGCCATCATCCATCCATGTGAGGGTATTCCACACACAATCTCCACTCACCAACTAGAGCTACAAAACACTGACCTGGGTGGAACAATCAAGCGTTGGCATAAATCTGAATCTTGCTTTTGGTCCTTACCCAACACTTAAAGAAAATACCAAATTTTAGTGCACAGATCTATAGTGTGAACATTTAGAGGACGTTCCAAGAAAGCTGTTATTCACAGGACATTGTGACTCAGAGGTGTAGTTAGTCACGTGGCCAACGGGTTATGTGCACCTGCCCAAGAACTCTTGTATCACTTTAGAGCCTTATTCCCATGTAAATGACTTGGGCCATTTATAAAAGACATTCCTGCTACTTTATCTTAGCTGAGAGTGAGGGATATCACTGATGGACACTCACCAGAGGCAAAATCCGTTTTACAACCAGGTGAGAGACCATTGAGTAAGAAGATTGTGTGCCATCAGGGTGGTACCAGAGGGAGCCTCTTCCAATTCACTCAGGCCAACCAGTCACAATTGTGAACCATTATCTGGATAAGTCCTTCAGCTCTTACTTTCTTTTTGATTATTACTACTGATCTAATAAATAAATGAGAGGAGATTAAATCAGAGGAGAGAGAGGGGAGAGGGGACATCATGAGAGGCTTCAGACTTGGTAAAGACGTTGTCACTGGTGAATAAGATAATGCAGTTATCACAGCTTGACTGTCCACTATTCTTACTCAGAGCCTTTAGAAGGCCTTGGGCTCTGGAATTCCTAAAGTACTTAGTTTAAGAGTTATCTGTGCTTTTCTTTCCCTACGTCATGACCCGAGAAGTAATACAGAAAAGGCAAATGAGAATGTAAAGGGCTGGCAACAATCCATGTGATAAACTTCTAAAGATGGAGGAGTGGCTGTATCATTGTGTGTGCGTGCGCACATACATACACACACACACACACACACACACACACACACACACACACAAGCTCGTTCATCTACATGCACATTTTTATATGGCTGTATAGGGAGTGTGGTCAGCCTGGAAGTCCAGTGTGGGGCACAAAACCTATTGAGTTTTCCATCAGGAGGCTGAGTTTAGGCAACAAGATCTCTGGAATTGTGTGATGAGAAATGATGAGCTTATTGGACATGGAGTCCAAAGGCAGGAGTCTAGGTCATGGTCTTATTCTATAAATATATATTTGATACCCATGGACACAGCATTTTATTGCCTAATTAATGGAATTATCATATTGCTGTTCTAAACTACATAGAATAGAATACGTGTTTGATCTAACATAGACTTCATAAAATTCTACTTTGGCAGGGGGCTTGGGTTCTTTGTGATAGACACTCCTGTACTTTCATAAAGAAAGTAATACATAATTTTCCAAAGAGAGAATTTAGTACTACCATTTTTTGGGCACCTACTACACACCAGGCATAGTCTGGGAAAAATACTTCACAAGTAGCAGATAAAATATGTGACCGTGCACTACACTCTCCTTACATATACTTCCCAAGAAAACAGGAATTGGGGTGAAACTAAAGGTTTAAAATGAAGCAATTTCGAAGAACAGAAAAAAAATTTTTTTCAATCAGAAAAACGACCAGAATGGCTCAGAAAGCTTGAGCTCTTTGGGTTTAGAAAATCCAATTAGGCAATAAAAATAAAAAATAAATTTAGATAAATAGAAATAGAAAGAAAATGAATCCCTCCTGTAGACCACATTTATTACTTTAAGGGTGTGTTTTAGGACCAATATTAAGCTATGAAACTCAATACTATTTCAGAGTTTAGCAAAGATCATATTGCACCCCACAGAGTCCCTCCCTGGTGTGGCCTGTCTTTCCTCAACTGGTATCAAGATTCACACACACCCAACAGAGACAGTTGGCCCCAAGCCAGCTGTATTTTAAGCTATTTACAAAGCTTATAGCAACCATGAGAAAAGATTTCAGCATCTTTTGAAGAGCACTATGACACTTGAGTTGTTTGTTTTTCAAAATGAAACCAAATGGTTTCATTGCATCATTTTAAGGAGCATCGATGTCATCTGTGTTCCAGCTTCCGGCTGCTGCTGATGGAGGAAGCTGAAGTGACCAGAGGAGGCTCTCTGGACAAAACCAAACAGAAGAGTGGACACACAAAGTGATGCCCAGGGAAAAGACTGAGGCTATCTCCTCCCTGTGCTACTGGCTGAATTGTCTGCTTACCACCCACATGCTGAAGTGTGAGCCCTCAGTACTTCACGACTTTGAACTGTGGAAATAGGATTTTTGAGGGTAAATTAGGATGAGTCATGCTGGAAGAAGGTGGGCCAAGAGAAGTACTACCCTTCTATAAAGGGAGAGATTAAGGGACACATACACACAGGAAAAACATGATGGCGGCAGAGATAGAGGGATTGTCAGCAAACCTCCAGAAGTTACGAGAGAGGCACTAAAGACCTCACAGCCCCTAAAGAGAGGCAACCCTTCCAACACTTTGCTCTTGGATAGTTGTCTCCTAGGACTGTGAGGCCAGATGTTTCTGCTTTTCTATGCTACTCAACTTGGGGGACTTTGTTACAGAAACCTAGAAATCAGATACTTCACCCAGAAATTTCACCAGCATTGAACATGCGCAGGTATGAGATGGGATATTAAGCAGAACTGCCATGGCCTTATTAGGTATAGCGATCACATGTCCTTTACTGTCAGTTGAAAGTTTGATCATATCCTCCATGGACTGGGAAGGCTTTCTACTATTGCTTGGGAAACAATTGAAATATAATTGAAGCAATGCCCTGAGATGGTCTAAAGTTCACAGTTATGGGGAAAATATCAATCTATGTTAAGCTCTTCAAACTTCTTAGGCCCAGCCAGTTCTGTAATTTCTCTGCTGCAGAGATACCCTGGTTAGCATTCTTGTTGGTTCTGGGAGCATGGGAATTATTGAGCAGTAGCATCAACTGCTGCTTCCGGTCTGATGAAGATCTGCACTTTCAATCTCTTAAAACACTGGCCATTTGAGAGTGGTGATACTGTATTGTGTGTGAAAAAGGGAAGCTCAGATGAAAACTGAGAGATTTTACGAAGACTGGATCCAGTGATCCATGTCTACAAGTTCACCCTCAGTCTTGCTTCAGGCTACCAAGTCTTTGTCCCAGATTCTCAGCATCCTCTCTATTTCCCAGTCTCACCCTCTTTCCGTCTACACAAGGCTCCTGTCCACAGTGAAGGTATGACCATGCCACTTAAGAACTCAGCTTGTTAGGCCTTCAGCATGTGCCCCAACTTCAATTTTCAGCTCCACTTCTGCCTGCTCTTACCCAGTCCCTGCCTTCTTGTAGCACCACATTCATGACATTTCCTGAATCACCATGATGGTCCTTGTCCCCGGCTTTTCATTTAAAAATGTTTCGAGTACTAGTTCAAATCTCACCTTTCTAAGTCTGTTCAGATCCTATCAGAAAGATGGAGTCGCTCTCCGCGGGGTTTCTGCAGGAAATTGTTCATTGATAGAATGACATTTATCAAGTTATCAACTTTAGACCTACCCATCTGTTTCCTTGTGGAAAGGAGCTTCTTGAGTAGACTGCCTGTATCTGCTTATCTGTGTGAGCTCAGGGCTGACACAGCATCGGGTACTGCTTGCACTGAGGAAATGTTGGTTGAAATTCATTGAATGACATAGCTATGTGCTTACTACACATTATCTGAATAAAAAAAGAGGCCAGTTAAAGTGAAAGCCCTAGTCATCTTCTTTAGGTGTTCTACTGTACCTCAGGTTAAAATATTCAATAGGGGAGGGCTGAAGATTGTTTCATAAATCCTTGACTTTGCTTATCACACAAGTATCAGCTCATGGAGGAGAGGCAAGGAGTGGCCCAGCCAGGCATGAGTTAAAACTCCTCTCTATACTTTAAAAGGTAGGCCCATGGAGTAATCAGACACAGCTAAACAGTATTTTCATGCATGTGTCTTTCTACCTCTTCTGTCCTTTAAGCTGGTTTTCTTTAATCAGGCCTGTCATAGAAGGGCACCACCTAGAGGCCAGTCAAGCACAGGCTGCAAGCTGGAAGTGGCAACCTGACCCTGAGAGTTAACAGAGCCCCCTCTGCTAGTGTTCCCTCCTCCAGCACCCTGGCATGATTTTGGCCTATCCTATTACATCCTATTTAGGGAACACACGTTCATTCCCAGTTAGTGTCTGTGGGAATGAGATACTAACAGGAGCTCCGGCAGGACAAATGTCTAATCACAAAGTTAGCTGCCCCACTCTCACAGGAAGAACTGCTAGCCCTGATGCTGTTTGACAGAAACAGGTGTCTAGTACCATGTGAAACGTGCCAAACCCAATTCAGACACCACACAGGACATCAGCGAAGACTGCTTCTCCTTCCTGCTCATGTTTCCCACACCTGAGTCCATCTGTTATCCACCTTTGCCTTGACATTTCATATACCTGAAATAACTGGCCTTGCTTTTTTTTTTTTTTTTTTTTTGGTTTTTCGAGACAGGGTTTCTCTGTAGCCCTGGCTGTCCTGGAACTCACTCTGTAGACCAGACTGGCCTCGAACTCAGAAATCCACCTGCCTCTGCCTCCCAAGTGCTGGGATTAAAAGCGTGCGCCACCACTGCCCGGCTGCCCTTGCTTTTTAAGTAGCCACGTATCGAAATTGGAATTCCAGGAAAGCATTAGCAATGTGTGCTATCACACATCTTCATATGTGAATACTTTCCCAACATCTGCCATTTTGGTAAAAGTGACATTTATATAGATTGCATTGTGACAACAATTCTTCATCAGCAACCTGATTACTTGGGACTTGATTTCAGGAATGGTGTATTGGAAAGCATGTCTAACTTGATATTAAGAAATTCCCATAATCTTTATTTGCTTTGAAGTTAAACATTGGACATTTTCTATCGGATCTGTACTGGACCGAGTCAGACAGCCTACTGGCTTCTCACAGAAACCCTGAAGAGCTTGGGGTAATATTATTTCTAATTTACATAATGTTTATAATATGATCCATTTAGCATCAGCTCTCAGGTTTGTATTACACCATACTCTGGGCTTTTGTCAACAAAGTATAGCAGCTTTTCTTTTTTAAACATTTGAACCTTTAAAATCATAGTTTCTAATTCATGCATTAAGATTAGTAGGTTATTTTCTGCTTTGAAAGTTGTCTGACTCCTGGATTTTCCTGCAAACAAAGAAATGAGCTAATCTGTTAAAAAGCAAAGGGAAAGAGAAATGTGTTGTGTCTCTCTACAGAACAGCACAGCCCATTCTCATTCTTTAACATTCCCATGAGATAACGAAAGCAGTGTGGGTCAGACTTGAAAAGGAAACTGCACGCAGAGGTTTCATGCTTGTGCAGGATAAAACTGGCATGATTGAAAGAAGGAAATGCAGCCAGCCAGGGAGCATGATGACTCAGTGCAGAACCTTCAGGGTAGAAGCCGAGTCGGACGACCAGAAGGAGATGGGAATTTCTAGCGCTTATCTCTAGAGGGGGAGCGGGACTGCTCTTCTGAACGGGGATGAAAGCAGCCCCTTCTGTGATGGGTCCGAACAAGCCCCTAGTGGTTAGTACAACTATTGGCACAAAGTCAGGGGCTGTAATACTGCAGTGTAAGCCACTGGGCAGTAGAGCTTCATACCCTATCCCTGCAACTATGATAGTGCTTTGTTAGTTGAATGAAAATGAAAGTTGACTTGGAGGTAGACAGTAGCAGAGTGTGACGTCTGGTACAACGATGCCTCGCTTTTTGCCAGCCTACACAGCCTGCTGAGCCTCACTGAGCCTCCTTGGTTTCCTTATGTACAAAGATGCCTGAAAGGCATTTATATAAATGATCTGTCTGATGCCCCCAAGACATCTTTCAGCAGAATCCATTGCAGAAAGTAACTCCTTAAGAAATATTATTTGTCACTGTTATATTTGCATCATGATGAACTTATATGATCCAGCAGTTTTCCGTCTGAGCGTGTATTGCAAACAAGTAAAAGATGAGACTTGAACTAATGTTTGTATGCTCATGCTCATAGTAGCAGTACTCACATTAACTAAGAGGAGGGGCAGGGACTGAGATAGACTGAAAGAGACAGAGAGATGGTGTTTGAATAGATAAATACAATGTGGTTGAGTGGTGTGGGTATGTGGTATTTGTGTGTCTGTGGTGTGTATGTGTAATGGATATGGTGTTTTTTCTGTGTTTCTGTGGTATGTGTGTGTGTGTGTTGTATACGTGTGGTGTGCATGTGGGATGTGTGTATGCTATTTGTGTGTGTGGTGGGCCTATAAGGTCTATAGGGTGTGTGGTTTGTAGTGTGTGTGTGTGTGGTGTGTGGAGGGTGTGTGTATGTGCTGTGGTGTGTCTGTGCTGTGTATGTGTGCCATGTGTGTGTGTTGTGTTTGTACTTGCACAGCAGAACTTGAATTAAGTAAAAAGTAAAACTGAACTATATGTATCTAAGACAAATACTTGGTTAAGTCTTGACAAGCACGTAGCTTCTGAAACCATTACAATATGGAGCTGGTGACCATCCATGTCTCAAGGCTCTCACTGTGCCTCACATAGTCTCACTCCTTGATACAACTGCCCCCAAACCCCAGGTAACCACCAATCCATTTTATGTCATGTAAATTAGTTTTTATTTCTAGAAATAGATCGATACTGAGTTTACTCTTTTTTGGACCACTTTCTTTTTAAAAAATACTATTGTGTCTTTTCCAATTCTATATAAAGCGCTTTGAGCATGCTCACTCCTCAACCTACTAGCAGACCCTGCTGCCCTACCCAACTCAACTTCGTGTCCTGTTTTAAAAAACTCACTCTTGAGTGTGGGAGCTTCCCTGGAGTATGGTCACCCATCTAGTTGGACAACCCTTTTGTATTCAGCATTATTATTTAGAGACTCATTAATGTGGCTGCATCTACTGCTGATTCATGGTTTTTGTCCATAATAAATGACACTTCATTATATGGAGCTATTTATTTATCCATTTGTGATGTGTGGTTTTTTAATTGCTAATTTCAGACTATTATAAAGCTCCTAGAATATTTATATGTAATTCTCTGTTAGATAAAGCATTTATTTGAAAGAGGAGTTGTTAAATAAGATGCTTGATAGATATATTTACCTTTTTAAGAAATTCCCAAATGGCTTTCCAAAGCAGCCTGCGATTCTTATTTGGGGAAAAGTGAATGAGAGTTACAGTTACTGCATTTTCTTGTCAATACTTGATGCTTCTTTCATGCTTGGCCGTCATAAGAAGTCTGCAGTGTGCCTCTTGTGGGTTAGATTGAAATAACTGAGCCTGGTCAAGCCTCACACCCTCTTGTTGTACTTGCTGTGTGTTTTCTTTGGTGAAATGGTGGTTCAAAATCTTAATAATTTTTTAGTGAGTCATATTGCTTTCTTATCACTGAGTTTTGGGTGTCTTTATTGGTATAAATCATTTATCAGCTATATGTGGCTGGAAGATCTATTCTCACAGTGTGTTTTGTCTTTTTTATTTTTGAGTGAGCTGCATTTGCTTTAAATTAAGTTGACTATGAAGGGACATAACTTAGACTGTTTTGGTGGCATTCTAAGAGCACTTGCACAGGGATTTGTGCAACAGCAGGGATTTTGAACAACAGCAACTGAAGCAGAGTGTATTGAACGGAGAGAGTGCTTTGGTGGGAATACATTTCTGGAGTACTCGCCATCAAATCAATGAATGAATTAAGTAATTAACTCCATCCTATTAATTAGGGGAAAGCTGTATGGCACTTCTAGACTCGCACTTGTGTTTGCTTAAAACTATTAATTTTAGGTCAATTAAACTGGCATTTTAAAAACAACCTGGAGAACGAAAGGATTCAGGGAAGAGCTCCTCTTGTAAGTTAACGGGCATTGCAATAGACTTAGAGAAAATGTATAGATACTGCATTAAGTGGGAGAGGACTTGTTGAACCAGATGTTTGGCATTTTAAGAAACTCCAAAATGGCTTTTCAAAGCAGACTGCAGTTCTTATTTGGGGAACAGTGAATGAGAGTTACACTTACTGCATATTCTTGTCAATACTTTACTCTTCTTTCAACCTTGGCTGCCATAAGAAGTCTGCAGTATGCCTCTTGTGGGTTAGATTGAATTAACTGAGCCTGGTCAAGCCTCCCACCCTCTTGTTCAACTTGTCAAGTGATGGGCAAGGGCGTAGTTCTACTCCAAACTGCTTGCTACCTCTGCACTTCTCACAATCCGAGAGAAAAGACAGAAGTCCAAATTGGTTGGGACCTTGTCACCGCTACTAGGCAAATCTGCCAACTTCACACACAGATGCAGCCAAGCTAAGGAGGGCTGTCCTCAGAAGTGAAGTGATGACAGCAGGCCCTCATGGTGGAATTGGCCATTTCATATTCCTTCTTAGCCTGACCCACTCCAAGTCTCCAAACATGGCTTTACTATCTCTATGTACTTATCTGATTCTCATGCATCTTATTAGATAGAGCTTAAATACCACTTAAATACATTAACTATTTTATTGCCCTATTTCCTAACTATTTTTCAGAGTATTTTAAATATATATGTATACAAATGTTTTATCAGATAAGTTATTGGCAAATACTTTCTCTCAGTCCATGGCATATTCTTCCATTTCTTAAAGCACTTTATGAGTAAATCTACGATCAGGTGTTATCTGAGTACCTGGAAGTTCTTAATAACACTTGAATATCTAAATATCTGGGGGGTTTTGTTAACTACAAGAAAGACAATACCAACCTGTGCTTATGCTTGACTGCATCTACAAGCCTACACTGCCCATGTGTCTAGGCAACACTTCTATATTTACACGTAGCCTATTGTTTCGAGGATCTCCATACAACTCATGAGCTTGAGAAGGCTGCCCTTGCTAATCCATATCTGTAGAAACAATGTCTTCATGCTTCACTTGGAGGCCAGAGGGAGCAGAAGAGAGAGCCAGTGCTCTGTTACTGCTTAGTCTTTTTTTCTCACAAGTTTAGTTCATTACAAAGGTCTGGTCATCTACTATGCTCTTTTCCCATGCTATTTGACATGTGGACCTGGGCGCTTTCTGTGGTTTATATGTATTCTGCACACAAAAGGACTTTGAATAGTTTTATTTTGAGATGGGCTATCACAGTGTCACTCTGCCTGGCCACCATGCCCAGCTTGAATAGCTGTCTTTGCTGGAGGTTCAGAGGAGATGACAGAGAGTGACCTGAATCAGCATATACAATGGTGAGTTTTGAGTGACACCATCTGTTCTGAAGATCCAGGAAGTTGTTACTTTCTGACTGACTTCAGGGAGCACCACATGTCCAGGCAATTTGTAGGGTTGTTTCCTTTGTCTCTCTTCTTGGAACAAATTAACACCTCCAAACATGCTATCTTAAATCGTTTTATGTTTCTGTAACATAATTCCCAAGATTGAGTAATTTGTAAATAAAAGAGGTCTATTTTGGTTCCCAATCAGACAGCTACTTGAGTCTCATAATGGGAAGCAGAAGCAAAGGTTGGTATGCATATGAGAAAACGGTTCTGAACAGTCACTATACCTGACTCATGCCTTCAAGAAACACATTAATTCATACATGGGAATGCTAGACCTGTAAGCCAAATACCAGGTTCTATCTCATAACACAGCTGCACGGAGGAGGAAATGAAGTCCCATTCATGAAGACACAAACATGCTGATTCTTAATCAGCACCCCATAGATGCCTTTCTGTCTTTTGTGGTACTGTACTTAAAACTTCTAGGTCCACCATTCTATATCAAGTCTTTGTAGGTATCTTCCTAGATTATTACCCTTATGAATGTTCTAATGCCAGCTAAAATAATATTACCTTACCAGTACATCCATGCGCAGTTGCCTGCTTAAGCATACGTAGCTTTATGCTTGGGTTCTTTTGAGAAGAACTTTGCTCTTTGGAGGATTTTCACTTATTCTCCACTGATGATGGACATACTTTTGGCATTCTGGATAGCGAGTAAGCTCAGCCAGGACCATATTTTAGATTATGCAGAAATAGCTTCCTCCCAGTTTATCTGTATGGCCCAGAGAAGACAGCAAAATGCACCCATTGTTGGCATCATTCTCTTGGCTGTTCTAGACACTGCTTAGCCTATGCATTTCTATAGGCTGAACTTGTACTTGACTCCCAGGCAGAAGGGAGTGCTGCTGAAGAAAAGCTCCTGGGAGGGCTGAGGTAGGAAATTGCAGAAGACAAGAACTGTGTTTTCAGGGCATTTCATTGTTTTGGACCCAGGGTGCAGGCTCATTGTGATGACCCTTCTTAGTTTCACCCCATGCTGTCAGCACAATAGTAGCTTGTCCGCTGCCAGAATTCTTCTATTAAGGACTCACTCTTTTAGATGAAGCTCTCAAAATTTTGTAATGCTCTCAGAGAAAATGCCTCACCCCAGTAATAACCTTCCTGATTCTTCACATTGCACTGCCTCTGGAAACCTTCCACGTATTAGTAATAAGAACTTGAGTAGTTACTAGATCTTTTTGAGACTTAGTTTCCTGCCTACCCTGGAACATAAAGTAACAGAATCATTTCCTCCCAAGGGGCCTATGTGAAGGGGATCAAATCAATTTTGTTCATAGCTGTTCCAAACAGTGCTCATTTCATTAGAATCTCTTAAGACATAACTGTTGCATGTGGCAGTAAGAGTCATAAAAGCCCAAGCTTCTAAGGGTTGAGTACAGGGACAAAAACCTAGCTAGCTGGCACATGCTGGCCAGGTACCAGAAGAATTCCTTAAAAGTTTGACTTCTCTCAGGACAGATGTTGGAGACATTGCTGTTGCCTGTCTCCCCTGAATGCCCCTTTTTCTCTTGCTTTCCGCTTAGAGACCAGGTTTGATTTGATCTACCCATCTTGGATTTGGTTCTGAGAGTTGCAGAAACGATGGACGCCAGAAGGATGAACCCAAGACTCTGTGTGAACAAAGTTGAGAGGCCAGGAGCAGATAATTCTGAGAGGTAGATGAAGGACAAGACAACGCAGATGTTGAGTAAAGAAGGTACAGATACCCTCAGCTTCCCCGAGAAATCAGGAGGAGCAAGATAAAGCCATTTAGTAAGGGTTGGGGTGCTTAGGGGCTCCTCATCTGTAGGCTCAAAGGCACATACACATTTAATAAACCTGCTGGAGCAGATCATTTCTCTGATAGCAAAGATTTTGGGGTAAATAAAATAGCTGATACATTCCTCTGGCTGCCCAGGCACGTTCTAATTTTATAAGCAAAGAGCCCCAAGAATAGAGTAGAAGCAGAAGGTACCCCAGGTTCTGGCTTCAGAGCTACTTCCTTTATCAATCCCATAGTAGGTGAAGCCACAATCATTTCCCTAGTAGCTTTAGGTTTCTCATTATCTCTTACCTTGTATAATGCACGTGTCTTCCTTTGATTTTAAGTTCCTCAAAGGCAGGAGCCAGAAACTACCCTACTTTTTAAAGGAGTACTTTACAAAGAAGTGTTCAGGAATTATTAATGTAGATGGCTATAGAAATCAGTAGAAATTAAATTTCCGTATTGACTTTTGTATCATAAATATTTTATTTTCTGAGGTTAAAAAGTTTAAATAAAGAGTAGGAAATAATTTAAATTATAAATTAATAAAAATTCAGTGTTTTCCTTTGACCTTCCAAATGCAGTAGATTCACTACCAGTCACAGAGTCAGTCTCTGATGCTTAAAGATTGCCTGCAACCATCACCCGCTCTCAGAGGCATTGGCTGACAGGCCTTCAGTTCTGGAAGTTTCTAGTAAGTCTTAGAATGATGAAAAAGTTCTTGAAGATTTCTGTTCGGACCACCATCCAGGCATAGCTGTTGTACTTCTTGTCTTTAAGGTACCTTTGCACTTTCCAGTAATAGTTCTTCAAGCGTTGAGTAGTCACGGATGTCCCCCAAGTCAATATTTTGTTTTGCTTTTCTTCTAGTATTGTCTCCAGAAACTTTGTCTGCCGGTGGAGTTTACCCAAGAGTCTTATAACAATAGTCTCATTCCACCCAGTGCTAGAGAAATTGTTTCTGAAGACAAGAAAGACATTCTGGAGCATCACTTGGGTGACAAAGACAGTGTAACTCTTCTCCATTTGTGATGGGTGCGTCAGCTCCATAGGGAACTTGAAGTCCATCCCGAAGCTGAAGTTGACCTTTCCATTCAGGTGCCGCAGGAGCTTCTGACACGTCTGAATGCTCGTGCTTTGCTGGAACTGGAGCTGCTTGTAGTCGATGGAGAGGACTGTGGTGGAGAGGCACAGCAGGAACACAGCATGGAGGATCCACCTGTTGGTCATGATGGAAGCTGGGCTGGTGTTGGCTGCTACCTGCAAGATGAGGCAAATGCTGCCAAAGGCTGCAGTGAGAATGATCCTTCCTTCATGGTCCGTGCTATTTATAAGGGATGGTCCTTTCTGCTTCAGAGGAATTTCCCACTTTCAGTTCTCCCTTTCAGTTTTCCTCTCATTTTTTTCTTATTCTAACAGCTTATAATATTCATTTTATTTAAGCTCCTGGCTATTTTATATACTATGTACTAGGTTAAAATATATACAAGCTGTAAGGATTTATAAAACTTTATACAGTTTCACTAATTACCGGAGCAAAGGGAGAGAAATATTCACGGAAGAAAGGAAAGAAGACAGCCCTGAAGGTAAAAGAACTCTCAACCAGCCAAAGTGTCCACTGAAAAGCCAGGCACAGTAGCTGCTCATTCAGGATGGTACAGCTTCTGCACTTTGAAATAGTGGGCTGGTGGGAGAGGGTCTCTGTAAGCTCCAAGGGGGCTTACAATAATGTACTAGGATAAATGTCACATCAATAAGCCATAGTTTCCTTTGGGAGAAAGCCCCACATCCTGGAGAAACTGCTTAAGGTAGGATTCAGTTTGAGTAGTGTAGAAACAAAAGAGACCAGGTTAGAAGGGTTATGGGATGGGCACCTGAGAGAGAAGCGGCCAAGTTTCCCAGCACTTCACCAAAGCAACAGAAGAGGGAGCTCTGAGAAGTGAGAAAAACCAACCTGGGTCACTTCTAAAGGGGTAAGGACAATGAGGGGCCACAGGAGAGAGTAAGTACTGGTAGGACCAAATACAGAGTTATTAGTAACGCAGTGTCTCATAATAATGAAAATATTCCAAGATCTCATGCACATAACACAGATCACAACCAGCACTGCTCTCATCCAGGAGCCTGGCGTATTAAGGAATTCTTTAGAATAGTAAAATCAGAGCGGAAACTCTAAAAATGAAGTAAACAGATTTTTTTTTTTAAAAAAAATTACATTTGGTTAAATTAGACACAGTCACAAAAATAAGTTCTTTGGGAAAAATCCCCATTGGAGAAAAACCTTGAATCTTTTGAAAAATATCAGCAGCTACAACGCAACAATACATAAACATTATTATATATTGACTAGGGCAGAATGAGATTTGATCAATATTATAAGATACACAAAACATATGAAGTGGATTAGAAGGTCAAATGACCAAATAAAGGAATATGAAAAATGACATTGGAAGAATAGTGGTCATTGTATCGATATATGAATCCCAAGACATAATAGGAAATACTGATTATGTGACTGTAGTCAAGTTATACATTTCAGTATGTCAGAGCCACCCAAAAAGTCAGGGAAAGGGCAGTGTCAGAGCCACCCTGGTGATGAACAGTGGAAAATATCATTCTCTGCCCTCTCTAGGAGGTTTCCCACAGAAAAATTATAAATAGCCAGATGCCAGGAAGAGAAACTTGAAGGATTGACAAAGATGATACCTGTCCACTGTTTCTGAGTTTTAAAAAAAGTAAATTAAACAAAAACAGTGAAGTAGGCATTTTTATTTTATAATTTTAAATGTACATTTATTTGGAGGGGTGCAGAAGTGAGAAGGTATGATAGAACAACTTGTAGACAACTTGTAGAAGTCAGTTCTCTCCTTTGATCATGTAGAATCCTGGAATCTGCTGAGCCACCTCACTGACCAAGGTAACCATTCTCATTAACCTATCTGCAAAGGGAACAGAGCAATGAAGCTCGAATGCACCATAAACTCAAAAGTTTATAAATTTATTCAGACATTGGAAGTACATAGGTTTTGTTTTCAAAACCAGCTGGAACAAGAATTCTTTTTCTGCTTGACTTTAGGTCCACCCACTGAAAGGTGTGTGTGGGGTGTCTGTGTCTCTTCTTGGGTCTGGGCAGACTTTTGTGTTTAAGAACCAATGATGATTTTGGAGTCTGGATCAGAAAGGTGAATGTAACTTCTACTTTGTTATCTGGGATTATTGCTCATGAGGTTTTTCAACAACTTTGTATAAGCTATTGAGTAAGAAAGCCCAAATAAGCTGGCCATGAAAGCACAGACCTGTAGTCTCAGCTCCTGAGAGGCTGAGGCAGGAGGATTGCATGACCAAAGTCAGTCTGGGCTACAAGGCAAGTCTGAGGCCATCTGTGCTGAATAGTTTTATGTCAACTGGACACAAGCTATTTGAGAGAAGGGAACCTCAATTTAGGAAACACTGTCATAAGACCCAGCTGTAGGGTTTTCTTAATTAATAATTGATAGATGAGGGCCCAACCCATTGTGGATGGTGTTAACCTTGGTCTGGGTTCTATAAGCAAGCAGGCTGAACAATCCATGGGAAGCAAGCTATTAAGCAGCATTCCTCCATGGCCTCTACACCAGCTCCTGGCTTAATATCTGCCTTACTGGAGTTTTTGTCCTTACTTCCTTTGATGATGAACTGGGATGTGGAAGTATAAACTGAATAAATCCTTTCTTTCCCAACCTGCTTTGGTCATGGTGTTTCTTCACAGCAATAGAAAACCAAACTAAGACACCAGCAGAGGCTACATTTAAAGACCCTGTTTCAAAGAAACAGACAAACAAAAAAAGATCTAACAAGCTCACCAGAAAAAAGGTGGAAATTGCTAATTTATTTCTGATTTAATAATTTTAAGTAATAGAAATTGTACCTCTACCATGTCATAACATGGCTGTCTTTGCAGAAGTGTGTGCTACATTTGTACAACAATGACAAATTCTCATTACAGCATTTATCTAGTTGAAAACAAATATTTATATTTGGGAACTAGCTAACTAATACTATATTACAAACAAAATGGAATACTATAGTGCTACCCAAATGTGTAATTAGCTGATATGGGACCATGTCACAAACAGTTAATGAAAATAACAATGCACATACTAATGGATATAGTCTTGCTTATTTTGTAAATTAAGAGAAAGGTGTATGTGTATGTTAGCATATGAATATGATATTTTTGACAAGTATATATAATCAAATATCATAGATGTTATAATGTGAAAAGGTTTAAGAAAAATCTTTCCCTCTTCACTTTGTACTCAAAGAGCTACTATGCAAGAGTGTAATGTCCTATAGTTGCAGCAGAGTGCCACAGGTCACAATTTATTCTATATTTTATGAAGAGCTAGAAGAGAATCCCAAAATGAAGGCATTATACACATCCAAGAGGTTGTCTCATCATGTGGAAGTTAAATGTTCTCTCTCCATGGATGGCCCATTGGTAGAGTCTTCAGGAGATAAGGCCCGGTAAGAAGTTACTTGATCATTGCTGGAAGGGGGTTTGACTACCCATTCCTTAGTTTGCATTCTGGTTGTGAGGTGAAGTTTGTCAAAGTGCTCCCTCAGGCCTTGATTGGTTACATCTCATCCCCAAAGCAACAGAACCAACCAGTCATGGGCCTGAGCAGCAAAATAAAACTCCCCTCTTTGCAAGTTCAGTCTTATAAGTATGTGTTGGTTGCAATAATAGAATGCTAACACAGATGACATTCTAATTATTACACATTGTGTACACATATGACTGCCACAGACTAGCCCATAAATAGGTACAGATATTGTTCATACTAAACACCAAGTTATACTGAAAAGCAGGGCATAAAAAGCACTTATGATACAGCCGTATAACCGTACAGGGAGGGAATGAGCAAAAGGAGGCACATTGACGTTGTCACAGTCTTTCGTTTGGCTTATAAATGGAATGGATGGGCATCCGTCCCCTGCACTTGTTCATTGTGTGGTTTCCTACCTCTTCACTGTTGGACATGTATTTTTCTTAAATAGATTAGCATACAGCAAACAGGAATCAAGGAGCCTTAGCTTCTGAGTATATTCTGCCCCCTCCTATAAATTGCATTCTCTTTCAGCCTTTTGGCTGTTGCATGCTAACTCTTAGCTACTTCCTGATCTTAGAAAAAAATACCAGCTGAATGAGTTTCTGAAATAATGATTTCTTTCAAAAGCAAAGCTATCTGTCTGCTGTTGCATTTGTACACAACTAGTGACATCGGTGAGTCCTTGAGCCTCAAGCGCTCTCTCTCTCTCTCTCTCTCTCTCTCTCTCTCTCTCTCTCTCTCTTTCTCTTTCTCTCCATCCTTGAAGTAACCTGGGATATACATGACACAAGGACCAATGTAAGGAATTTCAGAAGTCACTCAAGGTAGTTGGCTCATTCCTTTTAGAAAGAAAGAGACTTGCAATGTCATAGAGGGTTGCCTTTCTCTCCTACACACAGTGGCCTCAGATATTCCTCACTATGTGGCACTTGGAGAGCTTAGAGCCTGCTGGCATCACATAAGGAGAGGCAGTGGTAGAGGTGGCAAATTACTTTCCATTGGGGGGGGGGCATTTACTGTGCCTGATGTCTGAAAAGTTCTTATAGTGAATATTTGAGTGTATTTAATAGTCCATATAATGTTATTATAAAAATATCAGAGGCAGGTTAGTTTTTACAAAGAGAATGTTTGACTTATTAGATAGTTGAGGTTCAATGTCCAAAATTGAATATCAGTCTTCATTTGACCACAGTCTGACTAGAGAGTATAAAACTCTCTAAGGAATATTATGTAGTCCAATTTGGGATACTCTAAGGGTACTGTACACATATCACTTATAACTACTGTACTATAAAAGAGTTTAAAAATGAAAGTGTTTACAATGAAACTACAGGTATTAAATCTGTTAATGTAAACATACATAAAAGTAATATCACAGGGCTGGAGAGATGGCTCAGCAGTTAAGAGCACTGGCTGCTCTTCCAGAGGACTCAGATTTAGTTCCTAGCAGCCACATGGCAGCTCACGATTGTCTCTAACTCCAGTTCCAGGGCATATAACACCTTTTTCTGGCCCCTAATGTGTGCACATGATTCACATGCATACGTGGTGGTAAAATCCTCATAGACCTAAGTTAAAAGTAAAAGTATTTAAAAATAAATACAGTAGCATTATAAATAAAATACATATATCATGGAGCTAAATGTGCCAAATTTTTACATATGACTGAATTATGCTGTTAACAGGTTAAAGTACCTTGTCGTGCCTATATTTTATACTTGGTGTGTTTCATGCCTCTAATCCCAGCACTTGGGAAGTAGATGCAGGAGGAGTACTTAAGCTCAAGAGTTCAAGGTTATCCTGGACAATGTAGCAAGAACAGGTCTAAAAACATAAAGAAAAACTAAAAGCAAAACTAGATAACTCAGTGGGTAAAGGTACCTGCCACCAAGACTGATGACCTGAGTTTGATCCCCAGGACTCATGTGATGAGGAAAGAATTGACTCTTGAAAATTCTCCTCTGACCTCTACTTGTTGGCTGTGGTGTAGACATGCCTCTGAATACATGCATGCATACATACATAGATATGTACATACATACATACATAAATATGTACATACATATGTACATACATACACACATAAATATATACATGCATACATATATACACATACATACATACATCTTTAAAATGTAATAACATAAGGAATAATAGCAAAGGCAGTAATTCTCATGATTACTACAGGGGAAAATTTGCATTACCTATATAAACTATAAAGACAAAGTAATAAAATATAGCATTAATATAAATCACTGAAAAAATCGAGATAAGAAGAAAAGAGCTAAGAAAAAAGTCTTTATCTACCAATATTCATTTTAAATGGAAATGGCCTAGATTCTCACAACCAAACCAAACCAAACCAAAACCCCAGCGTGGCTGGAAAGGGTTGTAAAACTCGTGCATCAAAACTGCATTCACTGATAGCAATGGGAAAAGCTATTCCCTGCACACAGCAATCAAGAGAGAACACAGACACAGTGCATTAGGAAATGGCTGGGTTTTAAACACAAATCTCTACTGAGAGACATGGAAGAGCACTACACAGTGTTAAAGGGACAGATTCTTCAAAAGGTGTGATTGTTGTAAGTGAATATTCACCGAACACAGGAATACCAAAAATGTAAAGGCTCTAGCAGTAGTCTGAAGAGAAGACAGCACGTATACCGGCGATAGGACAGAGGCTGCAGGGTTTCGGACAATGTGCTAAGACAAATAATAGTGAGAAAGAAAATAAATATAGCTATAATAACTAGAAATTTAAAATATAATTATACATAAAATAATTCTGATAAATAATAAAAGCATGACGGACATGAGCTACATTTTAGGATGGTCTGAATTAACATTCATTTTTTTAAAAAAGAAGGTTTTGTCACACAATAGAAGAATAAACAAAGAACATAGAATATCTTCTGGGAAGAGAATATTTTAGACCACAAAGTGAGTCTTGATAGACTTAGGCGGACTGAAATTGCAATATTAACTATCACTTCTAATGGTATAAAAAAAAGTTAATAGCAGGAGGGAACCTGGAAAAAAGGTTGAAATCGAATGGCAGACTCCTGCACAGTCAATGAGTCAACAAAGAGATAAAAAAGGAAAGTAAAAACCTGCCTCAAGGCAAAAATGGAAACAGCACACCAAGCTCTCCAAGTGTGGCAAAACTGGTTCTGAAGGGGAAGTTTATTGCAACAAATGTGACAAGAAAAGGGGGCATCTCAAGATCAAAAACTCAGGCGACAACAGATGCTGGCAAGGATGCGGTGAAAGAGGAACACTTCTCCACTGTTGGTGGGATTGCAAGCTGGTACAACCACTCTGGAAATCAGTTTGGTTTCCCTCAGAAAAATGGACATAATACTACCTGAGGACCCAGCTATACCTCTCCTGGGCA
>CM052702.1:83525330-83545476 GCA_028551405.1 Uromys caudimaculatus
CCTTCTTCTTTGTCCTTTTCTCTGGTAATCCCTTTTTTTTTTTTTTTTTGGTTTTTCGAGACAGGGTTTCTCTGTATAGCCCTGGCTATCCTGGAACTTACTCTGTAGACCAGGCTGGCCTCGAACTCGGAAATCCACCTGCCTCTGCCTCCCAAGTGCTGGGATTAAAGGTGTGCACCACCACTGCCCAGTGTGGTATCCCCATTTTTATGCCTTACCTTTTATAATGGTTGTAAATTCCTGGCTAGTCTGGTCGGCTTCTTCCCACACAAGGCCTTGTTTTCTTTATTCTTTGGTACCACAGTTTCTATTTGTATGTTTTCCCATTCAGAAATTCTTCCTTCAGCTTTGTCTATTCTCCTAACATGTTCACGGAAGGCACTCTTCATTTCCCAAACACTGTTTTTGTTTCTAACCCCACCTTTTGGGTTTCTGTTAGTCTTGCTCTTGAACACTAGTCTCTCCATAGATGATGAACCTTTGTTGCTACATTTCTAGTCTGGTAATTTCAACATCATAGACACTTGTGTTTCTTTCTGTCTCTTCAAATTCTTTGCCTTTCTTCTGTTTGGTTTTGCTTTCTAGTATGCCTTCAAGTGTCTTGCTATCCCTAGGATTTGAAAACTGGAAAATTGTGTTGGTAGGTTGGGTAGAGAGCGACATTTATAATCTTTTCACGATTGTTATTCATGACTGTGACATTTTGTAAAGTGTTCCTGATCTAATTAAACAATAGTGATTCCTGAAACTAAAATAACTAATTTTGTCCCAACTCTTGCCCTCCTGGACTATCGTATTCCAGTAGTGGTTGGTCATGAGAGGGGTTTGTCAATCACCTGACATTCTTTAACTGGACATTCTACTTATTTTCCTGGCTATTCCAAGCAAGAGCCAACCATGGGACAAAAGAGAAATTTTCATTCCTCTCTCCCCTTGCTCCCTTACTGCCATATTACTAGCTTGTAAGCACGCTACAGGGTCTCTGGTTTCTTAGAGTAGAGACCTCCCCTCTGTAGACCTCTTCCTGAATAAATGCTGTCACAGAATCAATAGTCCTCTATCTTGTTACTAACTTTAGTAGGAGGTTGTGCTGCAAGATTAAACTTACAAGAACTGCCCCACCCCCGTCCCATTAGATAGAATTCGATGGTCAGAGTTCACCCGGAGTGGGTAGTCAGAGTCCACCGGGGTTGGGTGGTCAGAGTCCACTGGGGGTGGGTGGTCAGAGTCCACTGGGGGTGGGTAGTCAGAGTCCACCGGGGTTGGGTGGTCAGAGTCCACCGGGGTTGGGTGGTCAGAGTCCACTGGGGGTGAGTGGTCAGAGTCCACTCCAGGTTGGTGGTCAGAGTCTACTAGGGGTAGGTGGTCAGAGTTCACTGGGAATGGCTGGTCAGAGTCCACTGGGGATGGTGAGTTGACTGTGACTGGACATTTTCTTCTTCCCATGTGGAAAACTGGGACAGCTGGAGTTGGCATTTCCCATTTGCCATTTTGAAGGTCAGAGCTGGAAGTAGTTGCCCACTTCTCACATCCAGTCAGTTAAGGCTGTAGTAAAGCCCCAGCATGTTAGTCTCCAGGCAACTAGTTTCTCCTGAGGCGAGGTCTTAAGAAGAAAATGGAATCCTACAGAATTGTTTCTTTTCTCCTCCCCCAACCAGAAGCTGATGTTTACTGTAAGAATAAAGAAGAAAAAGTATGGGCCATTCTGAAATTTTAATTCTTCATCATCTCTGTGTCAATCATTTATCAGCTACGATCTCATCTTCCTACCCCAGTGCTGCTCCACAGCGGCTTCTACGCACTAGTGCTTAGCAAGTTCTCACCTGTGCATCCTCTCCTCAGTCTTTCCATTTGGACAGAAGTTTAACCTATGCTTTCATTTCTTATCCACTGAAGAGAGCTGTTTTGCATCTATTTGGCATTTACCTTTCAAGCTTCTTATATACAGGGCTGTCTTCAGAAGCTCCCTGCCCGGAACATAGTGTTTCCACTGTGGTTCCCAAGGTTCACAAGTCATCTGGGTTGCTGAGCAAAATGCTCTATAGTGAGTAGGGCTTTTGTTGAAAACAGCACTGTTCATATGGAGGACACTGATTTATTTGAAAGTAAGATGACCAGAAGCCATGAATACCGCTATGTTGTTCTTTAAGTTGGTACAGATTTTCCCCCCATCTTGATAATGAATGAGGATTAAGCCACTCATTTATTCTTTGAGAATTTCACACTGTGCACTATATTATGACCTCCTCCTCGCCTTTTGCAAGGTCCTCAGGAAACTCTATCCAAGTTTATGTCCTCATGTATATCTGAGTGTGTGTGTGCATGCATGTGTGTTTCAGTATGTCCGACAAATACTTCCTGGATGTGCATGCTTGTGTCTCATTCCTTGGAGCATGGAGAGACCACTGTTATGTTTTAAAGTGTGGGGGTGTTGAAGGATATGATGACAGAAGACCATCATTGAGAACAATCAGACACTGACAGAGATGGCTGCAAGGCCAAGGCAAAGCAGCTGCTTTCTTACCTGAGAAATACACATTGATTTATTGAAGAAGTACTTACTACATACTAACTTACCAATCAATATTTACTGAGTACTCCATAAAGAAAATGACTATCTCATTAGTTGAATATTTAATAGCTTATACTAAGTGTAAAGATTAATCCTGCCATTTTATGAGATTCTTCTGAACATATCTCCTAATAATATTTGCTGCTGGCTCGATTGTCATGTATCTGTGCCAACTTCCTGGGGTTTATATTTTCTGCTGACAATTTTTTATGCTTTAGTATTGTGTATATGAGCAAAATTGTGTTTTCATTACATACTCTAATTTTGAATGAAAATAATTTTTCATTTTATGTGTATAGGTTTTATGTCAAATGAATATTTAAAACATTTCCATTTTAAATTGGTAATGTGGAAAATATACATATGTAGAAATACAGAGGAACAATCTCTTTAGGTTTTGCAGACAACTGGGACTGTATTTGCTGTTGTTTGCAATTCTCTGTAGTCATAGTAAATTAGAGATGAGTACTGTGGGCTTATAATATTAATCTTTTTATTTCCTTTACTGACTGCCTTTTCAAAATATGGAGAAACAAATGTGGGTTTTTGTTTTGTTTTGTTTGTTTGGAAAAGGTAGCAATCATGGAGCAGCTCCTGACTGCGTTTGGAGAAAAATTGTTGGAGAATGGGAGACAAGAAGGACAAATGGTGGTCAGAGCAAGGCTGAAAATCAATGCCCTCCCCGCTAACAGTGATGGCTTCATCCCAAACCCTACTCATGCCAGAAGACTTTTGTTCAGCAGCTCAGAGAGACTGTGAAACCAGGGAATCCCTCCTGGTCTACCTACCGCCCTCCTGGGGTACCAGAAAGTGCTCCCATCAGGGCTTGGGGTTTTCCTATAGCCACAAGCAACCTCTGATAGAGGGAGATAATCTAGTTCTACCCTCGCCTTCCACCTGGCAGCTGATATAGCCACCGACCACATGTTGATGGCTCCAGAAATTTTCTGTTCTTTGTTTTTCCTCCCAGCAGGGATGTCTTGTCAAAAGCCTGTCACCAGACTCATCTTTTGGGTTCCCTCCTGGTCATCCCCAGATCCAGCTGTTCACAGGCCACTTTACTGTGCGTTCTGTCCAAATCTTCTCTTGTTGTGGTTCAAGACATATAACAACAAACTATCACAACTTAGAAAATCACAGAAGAAAGTTATTTTCTTTTTGGTGTGTGATGACCATCAAAGAAGTTTTCACCTTCATCACTTAAATTAGGTCAAAAGGTGCTCATGTGAGAGTTGTACTGCCCCCTAACCCCCACCCCATGGAGGAAAGGAATGAGAACAGGAAGGCCTCAAGAGGAATCTCAACAAGGTGATTTGCTGAGCCCCCACCCCATCACCTACTTGTTTCCTGCCACTAGGTCACCATGTCCACTTACCCAATCACAGAGCTACATAAAACCTTCTTTTGTTTGTTTTGTTTTGTGGAGGCTAGGTTTCTTTATGTAGCCCTGGCTACCCTGGCTACCCTGCCACATATCTCTAGCAAGCTGGCCTCATGCTAAGAGATATGCTTGCCTCTGCCTCCAGAGTGCTAGGATTAAAGGTGTATGCCATTCCGCCCAGCTTGGACCTTGAATTTTAAAGGTTCCCAAGTTGCAGAACCTCGCTCAAACTTTGCTTAATCTCTCCTTTCTAGTCTCTTACTTCAGGGTGTTGACCACAAACTGGTAACTGGTAAGAACCTTCTGTTTCTTCCTTCTGTATACCAAAAGTGACCAGACAGCTCTCCAACCTGCACTCCTTCCACACCTGGAATGTTCCCACCAGTGGGTTAAGGATCCTGAGACACACAGGATTGCTCACCCAGTATCTTCTCCACATGTTGTCAGGACACTTGCTGGTTATTGGACCATCCAGCCTGTCTCTGACAGATACCAGTTGGCCCTGAGCCTGGGTCTGCTTTTCCTTTGGCATAGTAGACAGCTCTGTACACAGCTGCTTTCACATTCATGGTTAGCAATGGGTTTAGGGACTTGCAAATGTCAACCTGACTGGATGATTAGATGGTAAGGTGTCATTTCTGGGTATTCTGTGACATGTTTTCAGAGGGAAAGGATGGGTAAGGTAGTGAACTGAATCAGGAAGATCAGTGGGGACACCAATCACGTGGGGATTCGGGTAGAACAAATGGGGCAAAGAGTGGGTTCCTTCGTCTATTTCCCCCTGCCTTTGAACACGCATCTTTTTCTGCCTCTGAACCCAACTGCAGGGTCTGTCAGCCCTTTTGACTCCGATGGCCCCTAGAGTTCTTGTTGTTTGTCTTCGGATAGAATTATATTATAGTCTTTCTGGTTCTGAGGCTTCCAGACTTGACTGAGCCGTGCTCCTGGCGTCCCGGGGTCTTCAGCTTGCAGGTGGCCCGTCCTGTGACCTCGAAGCTACCATAATCATGTGAGATGATCTCATAATAAAGCTACTCCCCACTCCTCCCCATTTCTCTTTTCATCCTTTCCTCTGCTCCCCCTTTCTCTTCTCCTCCTTTCCTCCCGGGGTAAGCATAGCTGAAGATGCAGCACTCCCCAGCACCACCCCCACCCCCACTCCCGCTAGCTAGTATACATATGTGGTTGGTGTCCATTCTCTGTTCCCTTCCCGTCTCAGTTTCTGACCTTCTACAGAGAAACAGCCAAAGCAACACTCTCTGCATCGCTAAACTTAGAATTTAACTTAAGTGATTTCCTCACCAAGGGTTGCGTAATGAACTATGAACCAGGAGCACAAAAATAACAGAGAATGACACAACAGGCGAAAGGGAAACTAAGCACTTCAGTTGTCAAACTGGATTTGAAGAATGTGGCCAGGAGTCTGAAAGGAGTCCAGTCAGGCTGAAAGGAGTCCAGCAATCTTCTCAGAACATGGTTTTTTGTTGTTGTTGTTTGTTTTGTTTTCTTTCTAGCTGCCCTATGTTTTTCTGGTGAACACTTTTAACTGCCTGAACACAAAGAGAAATAGGAAAGTGCTGAATAAGGTGTGACCTTGTAATCAGGCAGCACGTTGCCAAGAGCAATGGCACTAGCTGTAACTCAGAAATTCTGGCAAAAAGCTTGGTGTAGGCATCTGGCAAATGTCTCTCTCTTCCTTTTCCTTGTGAGAAATGAAGTGAGCCTGACAAAGTTCTTGATCAATTCTCTTGGAATGACTTTGCTTCTGCTCATAAACCTAGAATGTCCTAATGGTTATTAACATTTCCAATAGATGACCCTAGGTACAAGGAACTCTTACTAGCAGCCAGGTACCATTCTGAGCAAATCCCCCCCCCCCCCCGACCCCGTGCCAATGAGCTTGAGGCTCTCTCCAACTTTCTCTTCTATTAGAATCAGTTTATCTGGTTTTGTGTTGAGGTCCTTGATCCACTTGGACTTGAGCTTTTTGCAAGGTGACAATATGGATCTATTTTCATTTTTCTGCATACCAATTGCCAGTTAGATCAGCACTATTTATTGAAGGTGCTTTCTTTTATCCATTGTATATTTTTGGCTTCTTTATGAAAGATCAAGTGTCCATAAGTGTGGTTTTATTTCTGGGTCTTCAACTCTATTCCATCGACCAACCTGCCTGTTTCTCTACCAATGCCACACAATTTTTAATCACTATTGCTCTGTAATACAGATAGGATAAGATAAAACATCACAACTTTCTTCAGAGAACTTGAAAACAACACTAAAATCCTATAGAGCACAGAAGGTCAAGTAGAGAAAACAATTGCAAGCCAGGGTGGGTGGGTGGAGGAGGGTAGAGAAGGTGGGGGAGGGGGAGGAGGGTGGGCAACGCTGCTGCTATCACTGTACCTGATTTTAAGTTGTCCTACAGAAGTTTGCTAACAAGCCCTGTGTGGAGATGGCACAAGAGCAGACACAGACACAGTAGACAGCCTAGAAATAAGCCCACAGAACCATAATCACCAGATGAAAGGTTTTCATTTGTTTGTTTTAGTATTTAACTTGTATGTGTGAGTATTTTGTCTGTATTTATATATGTGCAACACATGTGTGTCTGGTGCTCACAGAGATCAGGTGAAGGTTTTGTGTGCCCCAGAACTGTATTTCTAGATGGTTGTGAGTTTCCATGTGGGTGCTGGGAACCTTATTTTTTGACAGAGTCTCTTCCTGAACCTTGAGTTACCAGCTGACCAGCAAGCCCTGGGGAACTTCCTGATTTGCTGCCCAGTGCTGGGATTTTTAACATGCACCACTGTACCCAACTTGTAGTGTGAGTGCTGGGGGTACAAACTCATGTTTTCGTGCTTTTGTGGTAAGCCCTTTACTGACTAAGCTATCTCCCCAGTCCCTAATATTTTATATTATCTAACTTATAGTTATTCCAGTTATAATTAAATTATGGATTTTATTTGTCCAGTTCACTTTCCTAAATTTAATGCGTTTCACTGGATTCTCATTAATATTAGTATTGATATTAGTTATTGGCAACTCATTGATACCCACGTCTCCAATGTTCCTTTTTTTGTACCCTTTCTTTCTGTGTTTGCCTATGTGTTTGTTTTAGTCTTGCCTAAATTTAGGCTTCTCTCTATGCAGAATAATTATAAGATGTGTGCTTTAATCCAATCAAGAACTCTTCTTTAGTAGGGGCTGTGTAAATATTTGTGTGAATTATTTTTACCATTTGTGTTTGGCTCTGACTGATGCAGATTAGTGCTTTGCCTTCATGGTTTTCATACTCAGTACCATCTTTTACTCTCTGATTGTTCTTAGAGACTTTTGAGTGAAAGACACCTTTAGTGTCTCAATGTCTACCATGAGGTTTTCCTGATTTTCCTATTCTCACCAGGGTGGTTTGCTTTGTAGTCAGCACAGTGCTTGAGAGACAGGATGCAGGATGGGGGTAGTCGTACATAGAGTTCATGTTCACATAGTCAAAGATGAGGAGCTCTGAGAAGTTAGTGACTACAAATAGATGCTGGGTTTCAGAAGACACAGAGACTGACTTGGCAGTTCTTGAGAACACACTGGATGCAGTCTCACAGATCAGCTACCCTACTCCAAATGTAGTTTGTGGTCCTTGGGGTGGTAATCAAGTTGAAGCCATTGTCATTTTAAGATCCAACACATAACTAAAAATTTATGAGCCTGACATTCATGTCCTGCTTGTAAACACTCTCTGGGGATAGTCTCATTCTGCATTTACAACATGCAAGAGTTGTAAGCCTGTTTCTATGGAATGTTATGTAGCTCTGGCATCTTCAAGACAGACTTAAATGAAACAAGATGGGTTTACAATAGAAAAAATTGGTAAAAGTTGTATTTGTACATCACATTGGCTATTCTTTTAAGCTGTCTTAAGCTTTACCCAAAAGGCCCTGAGACCTGTTTGGGTCTGAGTGCTGAGCTTAAGCAGCTTTTCCACGATCTATGCAGACGTCTGATGGGCTACCTTTGGTGATGTAAGTCTAATGTCAAACTGGATCAACCTAAGACAGTGGGAGAATAACGATTTTAGATGACATTCTTTCTCTGTTCTCCAGACTCTCTGGTTTTGTAGTCTTCCTTTACCAGCCGGTAACCAAATATGTAAACCTGATGTCATACTACCATCTACTGGATAGAAAAGGTAATACTGGCTTTGAAAAAGCATATTAATCTACCATGACTTCCAGCAGGACAGAATGTAGCAGGTTAGCAGTAAACAAAAGTGCATTTTGGTGTCCTGTGCATGTATGAACAAAGAACAAAATGAATAAAGAAAAAGTAACTTGCCATAGTTACCGTTGTATGCAAATGTATGCAAACATAAATCTGAACTTCACATTTTCAGTATTCATCTTTTTACTCCAAAGGCCAATCTTGTCATTTTTAAGTTTTGTTAAAAGTCCCTACCACGAAAGAAAATAATCACATAGAAACTGGTGAGAATAACAGTGTGGATGTAGCTGAATAGCTTTTATGAAGTAAAAATTTGATGCTCAGAGTTGTCAAACTTTGACGGCATAGCCCAGTCCTGGAGGATTCTGGAGGGTCCAAACTTGCAGCTGGTGGTCAGTTTCTTGGGAAACTTGTCATTAAAATGTGTGTGGGGGGGGGCAGAGCTGTAATACCAGGAGGATGCAGAGGAGACTTTGAAAATTTTATACTCTACAAAAATGGAGGAGAACAAAAAGAAAATTTTTGAGAATATTTTTTCCAGAATATTGGAAATTGATCCAGATTTGCTTTGGGGAAAATATATTTGAGAATAACACCTGAATGTCAGTGAGCATGTAGAGAGCTGCAGTGTTTTAACTTATACTAGTCTGACACACGTTTTCAACTCATCAATAGCCTTAAAAGGCGACATCCCTCATTCTTGGTACCAGCAAGAAAATGATGAAGCTATAGAACATGTTTCCAAGTCCCACTCCCAAGGGATGTTATTGTTTGAACACATGTTGTGTGACCATGAAGGTCCTCACTTGCTTGTCATCTGTGTTTGTTTGTTTTAATTTTGTTTTTGAGACAGAGTCTCTCTCTGAACCTGCAGATCACCAATGTGAAAGACAGGCTAGTCATCAAGTTCTAGGGATCTGTTCATCTTCATCACCCAGGGCTGTAAATTCAGGCATTCTCTACTCTGCCTGGCTTTTATGTGGGTGCAGAGGAGCCAAACTCTGGTCCTCATCTATGTGCTGCCAGGATTCTACTAACTGAGCCATCTTCCCAGTGCTTGCTTTAACTACCTAAATACCAAAGCTAACCAAACAAAGCAAGCTAACAAACAAAACCCACTCCTTATATTTATCTAAAACAAATCAATAGCCATACTCTCTTTTAGTAAATAGTAACATTTATTTATATCATATATAACTTGAGTAAGTGGGGGTATTTATATAATATCCTTCAAGAATGAAAAGTGTAGAAGCAAAGAGTTTCTGAAGACTTGATATAGGGCCAGAGATAAAAAAAGATAGCACCAGTCCTTTCAACTATGATATGAAGTGTGTGTGTGTGTGTGTGTGTGTGTGTGTGTGTGTGTGTGTGTGTGTGAAGGCCACAGTGTGCAGGTGTATGGAAAAGGTAGACCAAAGAAAGTGACTTCCTTGATGGGCTATGGATGATTTAAATAAATGAAAGTATGTTTACCTCAAAAAGGAAGCTTGAATGGTAGTGTTTAGTTAAGAGTAGACTCTTACAGATAGTGAATAGAAGTGTAAGACTTTTGAAAGGGTGATTAATTTGGGAAAATTAATCCAAATCTTTAAAGCAAAGACTTGATTGTTACAACATTTCATCAAGGTTAAATGAAACACAATTACTGTGCAAAGACTATGCTATGGTTAAGGAATCTTTAAGTAAGTGATCATCCTTCATCTTACACAGTCGTGTAGCCATTCAGGTCACAGCTGCAAACTCAGTGTGGTAAACCCTTCCGTGCATTTAAACCGAGGGAAGGAGAATGAACATATTTGTGAAGATATGACCAACCATACCCTAGCAGTGGGATTTGGGAAAACAAAGAGTGTAAGTGGGAATTTCACCTCCCCCGTCATTTCTGGAATGTATATTGCTTCCCTTATCTTTAGAGTAAATATTTAGAATAGATACAGTTAAGTGTCATCTAGGACATGTTCAGAAGGAGCCAGGTGGGAGAGTCTTGTGAATATGCTTTGAATGATTCTAAGGTATAATTCCATTTGCATCTTCATTAATATTTTTCTAAGTATTTATTATTTATTAAGTATTTATTTTATATTTATTTCTTATTTGAGGCAGGGCCTCACTATATAGCCCTGGTGGGCATACAACTCTCTATGTTCACCAAGTTGGTCTTGAATTCAGAGATCTACCTACTTCTGCTTCCCAAGTGCTGGTATTAAATGTATGTGCCACAATTCCTGCCCTACTTTATGTTATTTTAAAAAGTGAACATATTTTGATCAGAAATGTATGTGGTGAGTAGCAGTAGAGAAATAGCAGAAAAGAAGCACCTTGTAGCAATCACTGTACAGTAGAATAATTTGATAGCCATCCATGGTCAAAGGTGTCCTTGTGAGAGAACAGAGGTCCTGGTAGGAGACTGTCCCAGAAAAGCACATGTGTAAAGAAGCCACCCCCTTTTACCAGGGAGCAGGATCATTGACCATGTCCTGGATTAGCTACCACTCCTGAAACAGCCACACAACCCTCTGGGCTTAGTTATAGTCCCCGAGACAGCCCCATAGCCCTCTAGGCTTATTTATAAACCCTGAAATAGCCCCTACACCACTGTGAACTTGGCCAAAGCTCCATTTGGCATTGCCCTGACACAAATGCAATCTTCCATGGGATCCAGAGGGAAACATGGCTATTTGTGCTTGGGGTACTGGCTGGCTGAACTCAATTCCAGCTGTGGACTCTGAATTGACAAGTGACCTTGTTCTAGCTCTTCTTAGCCATAGACTGGAAGTGATCATCCTCATTTGGGACCTAAAGTGAGAGACTCATCCACACCCTTGTGGACTCCCACTATAGATCTCCCTCCTCTGCTGTAGTGTAGGATAGTCCTGTCTGTCCAGGAAAGGGGATACTCTTCTACGCCTCTGAATGTATGAACACTGGCCTCAGGTCAACTGTAGATCTGGAAATAGCTGTGTGACTCAGTCTCAGCCATATTCACCTGTGATCTAGGATCAGTACTGGCTATCTAGGGACACGTCCAGCACTGGTGAGATCCCTTCTGGATTCCCAGTGGAATGCATCCTATCTCTATATCTGTGTATAGGCCCACTATCAGTGACTTTCCTGTGGAACTTCAAGCAGGTCCCTGTCCCAGAGCCAGCCTTACTGACAAAGGGCCAGGGACTCTTGTCTCATCCATTTAGGAAGACATCAAGATCTGTGCCCAAACTTAAAGGGCCAGGAAAGAAGCCTTCCTACTGCAGACCACATTACAGAGTCAGAAGCAGCCACATGATCTGGTCTCCATTCCACCTGGTGATTTTGGAGGCAATCTATCAAACTGGGAGGTCAAGAAGAGATGATCTTTATCTTCTAACAACAGCAGGCTCAATCACGAGGGAGAAAGAATTAACAAACTCAAACTCAAAAAGCAACCAATTAGAGGAAACAAAGGCACTAAAATGAGGCACAAAGCACAGGAAACTGTAGTGCCCTATTAAACACATGGATATGCAAATTATGGGAGAGAACACTAGAAGTTTTGAGAGACAAGAGCAGAATACAATTATGTGCTGCACATGACATTTTGGCTAATAACAAACCATACACATAACGGTGCTGCCATAGGGTACAATGAAGCTGAAACAGGGCATATTATTCAATAACACCTAGCTGAAGAAGAGATAAGGAAAGCAAATGGCAGGAGGCGAGAGAGAGAGAGAGATCCACCAATTTCCTTAAAAAGTTTAAACACCGCAATGATAATATACTTCACATTTGAAAAACATTTTGACTATTATCACTCTCAAGAAATGCTGTCTCAGGACACTTTTTTTTTTCTGATTTAAACACTGTACACAATGCATATGTGACGACATCACCCGGTACCTCACACCATGTTCAAATTTGTTGTGTCAATTCCAAAAATGTTTGAAATCATGACCTCAATGCTGACAAGATTTCTTTGATGAAGAGGATTGCTCATGGAGCCCTCTCTGCTTAAAGTGAATCTGTGAAGAAAAAGAGAAGACCTCAAGCAAATACTGTGATGTACTTCTGGATAGAGGGACAATTCCCCAAGAGGAGCTCCAGAGGCTTCTTCAGGGGGACTCTAGAGGAAGTGCTACATCACAGGATGACTTTCTCTGTGTATCATTGCCTGAGATCTTCCAGTGTCAGGAGGTGTGGCCTCACAACAGGCAGAAGGCACAAAACCGCATTCTTGTTATTTTCAGCTTCTCATTTCCCTAAGAAGACACCTGCTGCCTGAAGATGTATACTTGAATCTTTTCTGTAACAGTATAATCTCAGAGGACGGTGATATTTATTTCAGCACTGGTTCAATTTTGGAGGTGAACTCAAGGAAGGACTGACAAGCAAGAAGCTCTAGCTCCTAGGATGTGGGCTCAGTCCCTTGACGCGCGGTCAGCAGGGGGCGCGCTCCCACACACTGCTCAAAGATCCATGCGAACTCCGCGATTTCTTTCACTTTCAGATCCTTCACGTCACTCTGACTGGACATTCACTCCACCCCCAAAATATTCCTCGAGACACAAATCCAAACCTGTATAGAGAAGTTTTGTAGAACTTTTGCTTTTCATTCTTCATAGAAACAGGAAGCTAAAACCACAAAGAGAATCGAAACACCTGAAGAATGAGCAGAGAGTGGAGGCAGGGGAATGGATTCTGTGAAGCTGGAGGGGCTGGAGGAGACGGAACAGTGGCCCTATGATGCGGCCCCGAGAGCTCCTGTGACAGAGGAACTTTGTTCCATCTTTTCCAGGACTTGTTCCAAAGGTCCACGGAATTTCTCTTTTGGACAAGCAGAACAGACTGCAATGCTCCATCAATAAGCCCTGTTGTGGACGTCTTAAGAACTCAGTAGAAATGCCGGGCAGGGGTGGCGCATGCCTTTAATCCCAGCACTTGGGAGGCAGAGGCAGGTGGATTTCTGAGTTCAAGGCCAGCCTGGTCTACAGAGTGAGTTCCAGGACAGCCAAGGCTACACAGAGAAACCCTGTCTCGAAAAACAAAAAACAAACAAACAAAAAAAGAACTCAGTAGAAGGTACGTTGACTGCCACAAGATCATCCTACTTGTCTTGATTGGACTTGAACTTTATAGTCCGTCTGCCTGCTTCAGCCTCCCTGGGAGCTGGAATTAAGGCATGTGCTGGCATAGCCTGCCTGGGTTTCTGTTACCAGTTGCTTTAAGTCTGGATGCATATGGTTATTAAGTTATTTCTCTTGATAGTCTTATTTATCAATAGTTGTTGTTATATAGCGTGTGTAGTAGTATTTCTGTACTTAATATGCTGTTTTGTTCTGCATTCTGAGAGGAAGATTCTTTCTATTTCCTTCGTTCATTTGACCATATATCTCACTCCTTGATTTATCTTACAATTAGCCAGGTACAATTGTATGCTTGAATGATTAACTAAAGCTCTCCACTGCATACCAGTTCAAAAGTCGCAGTGTTGAAAAGGGTGTCTTAGTTCAGGTTACTGCTGCTATGATGAGACACCATGACCAAAAGGAACTTGGGGAGGAAAGGGTTTATTTGACTTCTGAATCCTGAATCTGTTGAGGGAAGCTAAGGCAGGAACTCAAAGATGATGCAGGACTCTGGGGAGAGAAACTGATGCAGTCTGTGGGGGAGTGCTCCTTACTGACTTGATCCTCACAGCTTGATCAGCCTGATTTCTTAGAAAATCCATAGGAATTATTAGACATTTTTGGTGATGAGCAATAGGTGAACAGAGAGAATGTTTACTAACCACACTAACAAATGAGATAATGTGGGAAATGCTGTATTATCAGCAGGAAAGATGTACCAGAAGACGTGGGGAAAAGATCAAAAGATTCCAGACACTAGAAGAAAGCAATTTACATTATCCTATTCTAGCTAGAAAACCCTGGTAGAATACAGGATTGAATGTTGAAACACTTGTACTGAATGTACTTCAAGTTAGAAAGAAATAAGGTTAGGAGGAGGCTTAGTCCTCTGATCTAGACTTTCCATCATCAAAAGAAGAAACAGACTGAAACCACACTGCTCTGAGTGCACAGGTAGAGTAAAACCAAACCAAACCACAAACAGCAAAAACAACAACACAAACCAGACATCAGTCAAAATATCACTATCTTTTAGAAAATGTATGTAGCAACGATTAGAAATTACAGTCATGAACCAATTATGCAAAAGACCAACACAAAGTCTAGAATGATTCATGAGGAGCCTAACAGTAATGCTTTAAACGAGGACTGAAATTGAAAAGCAAATACTTATTGAAGCTTATTGTAGAGTAATATTAATTAGAATATTAAAAAATTAACTATACTTCTGAAATTAAGCAATTATTTAAATAAAATGCTTTAAATGTTTATGGGTTCTTATTAATATGCCCAGTCTTTGTTTTCAGAAAACATATCTAAAGACAGGAAAAGAACCTTCTGGAGACATTAATCTACATTCTTCTCCAGGGCCCTCACTCCAGGCTCTACTTAGCAAGCTTCACTGAATAGGGAAGGACGAAATTCCCTTGTTATTTATTTATTTATTTATTTATTTATTTATTTATTTATTTATTTATTTATTCATTCATTCATTCATTCATTCATTCATTCATTCATTTATTCACTTTACATCCCACTCACTGCCCCCCTTCCCGGTCATCCCCTCCCACAATCCTTCCCCATTCCCCCTCTCCTTGTCCTCTGAGTGGTTGGGGGCCCTTCTAGGTATCCCCCAACCCTGGCACTTCAAGTCTCTGTGAGGCTAGACACTTCCTCTCCCACTGAGACCAGACAAGGCAGCCCAGCTAGAAGAACATATCCCACAAACAGGCAACAGCTTTTGGGATAGCCCATGTCCTCATTGTTCCAGATCTACATGAAGACCAAGCTGCACATCTGCTGCCCCATATGAGTGTGGAGGCATGGGTCCAGGCCAGGGATATTCTTTGGTTGATGTTTCAGTCTCTGAGAGGCCGGCGAGTCCAGATTAATTGATTCTGTTAGTCTTCCTGTGGACTTCCTATTCCCTGAGGTACTGCAGTCCTACCTTCTATTCCTCCATAAGAGTATCCAAGTTCTATCCACTGTTTGGCTGTGGGTGTGTGCATCTATCTGTCTGAGTCAGTTGGTAGGTGGAGCCTCTCAGAGGACAGCTATGTTAGACTCCTGTTTGTAAGCATAACAGAATATCATTAATAGTCAGGTAGAGAGTGGGCAACCTTGTCTTATCCCTGATTTTAATGGAACTGTTTTAAGTCTCTCTCCATTCTACTTGATGTTGGCTATTGGCTTGCTGTATTTTGCTTTGATTATGTTTAGATGCCATATATCCCTGATCTCTCTAATACTTTTAACATGAAGGGGTACAGGATTTTTCAAATCATCTAATGAGATGATCATATGATTTTTTTCTTTCAGTTTTTTTATATGGTGGATTACATTGATGGACTTTTGTATATTGAACCATCCCTGGAATCAAGCCTACTTGATCATGATGGATGATGTTTTTGATGTGTTCTTTGGATTTGATTTGCGAGTGTTTTATTGAGTATTTTTACACCAATGTTCATAAGAGAAATTGGTCTGAAGTTCTCCTTCTGTGTTGGGTCTTTGTGTGGTTTAGGTTTCAGGGTGATTGTGGCTTCATAGAATGAGTTTGACAGAGTTCCTTCTGTTTCTGTGTTGTGGAATAGTTTGAGCGGTATTGTTACTAGCTTTTTTTTTTTTTTTTTTTTTTTTTTAAAGTCTGGTAGAATTCTGCACTAAAACTATCTGGCCCTGAATGTTTTTTGGTTGGGAGACTTTTAATGACTGCTTCTATTTCTTTAGGAGTTATAGAGCTGTTTAAATAGTTTTCTAATCTTGGTTTAACTTTGGTCAGTTGCATCTGTCTAGAAAATCTTCCATTTCATTAAGATTTTCCAATTTTGTGGAGAACAGGCTTTTGAAGTAAAACCTAATGATTCCTTGAATTTCTTTAGTGTCTGTTGTTGTCTCCCTTTTCCTTTGTGATTTTGTTTATTTCGATACTGTCTCTCTGTCTCTTGGTTAGTTTGGCTAAGAGTTTGTCCATTTTGTTGATTTTCTCAAACAACCGGCTCTTCATTTGGTTGGTTCTTTGTATTGTTTTCTTTGTTCCTAATTGATTGATTTCAGCCCGAGTTCGATTATTTCCTGCCTTCTATTCTTATGTGGTATGCTTGCTTCTATTTTCTACAGCTTTCAGGTATACTTTTAAATTGATGGTATGAGAACTTTCTAATTTCTTTTTTTTTTTCTAATTTTTATTTTTTGATACTTTATTTACATTTCAAATGTTTCCCCTTTCCAGGTCTCCGCTTTGAAAACCACCTAACCCCTCCACCTCCCCCACCTCTATGAGGGTATTCCACCTCCCACCCACCCGCCCACCCACTCCCGTCTTCCCACATTGACATTCCCCTATACTGGGACCTCTAACACCCTCAGGCCCAAGGACCTCTCCTCCCCCTGATGGTCAACAAGGCTCTCCTCTGCCACATATGTGGTTCGAGCCATGGGTCCCTCCATGTGTATATTTTGGTTGGTGGTCCAGTCTCCAGGAGCTCCGGGGGGTCAGGCCAGTTGACACTGTTGCTCCCTCCATGGGGCTGGATACTCCCTCAGCTCCCTCAGTCCCTTCTACAATTCCTCCATCTGGGACCCCACACTCAGTCCAATGGTTATTGTAAAGTGAAACTTGGGTATTCCAAACTTTTGGGCTAATATCCACTTATCAGTGAGTACAAACCATGGAGAACTTTCTAATTTCTTTATGGAGGCACTTAGTGCTATAAACTTTCCTCTTAGCACTGCTTTCATCGGGTCCCATAAATTTGGGTATGTTATGCCTTCGTTTTCATTGAACTCTAAATGTCTTTAATTTCTTTCTTTATTTCTTCTTTGACCTGGAGATCACTAAGTAGAAAGCAGTTCAATTTCCACGAGTGTGTAGGCTTTCTGGTGTTGTTCCTGTTGTTGAAGACCAGCTTTTTCCATGGTGGTCTGATGAGATACAATACAAGGTGTTATTTCAATTTTCTTGTATCTGTTCAGGATTGCTTTGCTATATGGTCAGTTTTGGAGAAGGATCCATGAGGTGCTGAGAAGAAGGTATACTCTTTTGTGTTTGGATGAAATATTCTATAGATGTCTGTTAGGTCCATTTGATTCATAAAGTCTATTAATTTCATTATTTTTCTATTTAGTTTTTGTCTGGATGGCCTGTCAATTGGTGAGAATGGGGTGTTGAAGTTTCCCACTACTAATGTGTGGAGTTCATATGTGATTTAAGCTTTAGTAATGCTTCTTTTACAAATGTAGGTGCCCTTTTGTTTTGGGCATAGATGTTCAGAATTGAGATATATCTTGGTAGATTTTTTTCTTTGATGAACATGAAGTATCCTTCTCTGTTTCTTTTGATTAATTTTGGTTGAATGTCTAGTTTATTAGATATTAGAATGGCTACTTCAGCTTGCTTCTTGGGTTTGTTTTCTTGTAAATCTTTCTTCCATCCCTTTACTCTGAAGTAATGTCTATTTTTATTGCTGAGATGTGTTTCTTTTATGCAGCAGAATGATGGATCTTGTTTTGGCATTCGTTCTGTTAGCCTGTGTCTTTTATTGGGGAATTGAGTCCATTGATATTGAGAGCTATTCATGACCATTGATTGTTATTTCCTGTAATTTTGATGTTGGTGATGTTAATGTGTGTTTTTGTGTGTGCTCCCATTGTTGTTGTTTTCTGGTATGGACTTACTTATTTCCTGTGTTTTCTTGGATGTAGTTGGATCCTACTTGGGTTGGATTTTTCCCCTTAGCATTTTCTGTAGGATTGGACTTGTGGATAGATATTGTTTGAATTTGGATTTGTCTTAAAATATCTTTTCTCCATCTATGGTGACTGAGAATTTTGCTGGGTACTGTAGTCTAGGTTGGCATCTATGGGATTTTTTTTATAGGTTGTAAGATATCTGTCCAGGCCCTTCTAGCTTTTAGAGTCTCTTTTGAGAAGTCAGGTGTAATTTTGATAGGTCTACTTTGTATGGTACTTTTTGTTGTTCTGTATATTTTGTGTTTTGATTATTGTGTGGTAGGAGGATTTTTCACTTCTGGTCCAGTCTAATTGATGTTCAATAAGCTTCTTGTATGTTTATAGGCATCTATTCTCTAGGTTGGAAAAGTTTTCTTTTTTGATTTTGTTATATTTTGGGGACCTTGGAGATAGGACTCTTCGCCTTCTTATGTTCCTATTATTCTCGGGTTAGATCTTTTCATGGTGTCCCAGATTTCCTAGAAATCTTTTTGATTTAACATTTTCTTTGACTGATGTATAAATTTTTTCTATTGTATTTTCTATACCTGAAATTCCTTCTTCCTTCATTCTGTTGGTGATGCTTGCATCTGTTGTTCCTGCTTTCTTCCTTAGGTTTTTCATCTCTAGTATTCCCTCAGTTTGTGTTTTCTTTATTGATTCTAGTCTCAGTTCTTGCACAGTTTTATTTATTTCCATTATCTGTTTAATTATATTTTTTATTTCATTAAGGGATTTATTTATTTCTTCTTTACAGACCTCTATCTTCTCTTTGATTGTATTTTCCTGAATTTCTTTAAGGGATTTATTCATTTTCTCTTTAAAGGCCTCTATCATCATTACACAATTGGATTTTTGGTCATTTTCTTGTGCTTTGGCTGTGTTAGAATGTACAGGGCTTGTTGTAGAAGGGTATCTGTGCTCTGAAGGCATCATATTGCCCTTGCTTTTGTTGATTGTGTTCTTTTGAGGATCTTTAGTCATCTGGATGGGTTTGGTCCCCGGATAGTCCTGTTGTAGTCGGTATTGGGAGGAGAGTTAACTTTGATGGTCCTGGTGTAGCAGGCATTTGATGGGTATCCTTGGATTGTATGTTCTGGATCTGTGGGTCTGTATGTTTTAGGTCCAAGTGAGCAGAGAGATGGCAGGAGAATGGAGGTCTGCCTGGGCTAGCAGACTGCTCAGAGCAGTTTGGTGTTCCCAGAAGACTCAGGAAGCAGGGAAGATGGGTGGGGGGAGGGGAGCTTACCTGTATGGTTCAGGCTCAACAGGTCTGATGAAGGTGGGAGGAGAAGTGGTGTGAGAATGCAGGTCCCCATGGAACAGCCCTGACTTCCCTTCTTGTTCCTTGTTCAGTTTACTCTCACAGTTTCCATGGCATGGTTCCCACTAGAGCAGATCCTGCTGATGTCACCAATGCCATCTGTCTCTAGATGACCAGGGACAACTGGTTCTCACTTTTCCTGAAAGCACCATCATGTTCCCACCATGTCCTTTCTCAAGCACTTCCCTGTTTCTCCTAGTTGACTGGCCTCACCTCCATGCCCTTTACTGACCATACTTCTTGGACCTGCCTCTAAATGCTGAGAATCTACAGGACAAAATTCAGCTCCCCCTCTTATCACCCCTAGCTGTAAGTACCAACATCGATCCCCACGCTCTGGGACATGCAACCAAGCATACCAATTTCTGTTTCTACCAATGCTAAACTGCTTGTTCATTCAGATCCACATTCCCAGCTGTGGGGCAGACTTCTACCATTTCCCATCCCCCACACACCTTAGAAAGCTCCCTCACTTCTCTTGCAGTGTTTCATGTAAGTGACATGGGTATAGCCACCCCCTCTCTCTGTTTGTGTGTTTATCTGTAAAACTAAAGTTCTATCAGTGAAAAAAATCCTGTTTGTCTGTGCTTCTTGATGGCGATCCAAGATCTGCCAAGTTCTGACTCACTTTCTATATATGACATGAATAAAATGAGTTAATAAATATTGCTGTCGGGAAACCTCAGCTTGGGCCACAGGGCCCCACAGCTAATCAGCGCCAGGACAAAGATCCCTCTCAAGACATCGCACGACCCAGCAGAGGGCCAAAGACACGCCCCACAGCTCACCAGGTACTGCCCCGAACCCGAGAGACACAG
>CM052702.1:83545976-83604687 GCA_028551405.1 Uromys caudimaculatus
GGATACAGAAAATGTGGTACATTTACACAATGGAGTACTACTCAGCTATTAAAAACAATGACTTAATGAAATTTGCAGGCAAATGGATGGAACTTGAAAATATCATCCTGAGCGAGGTAACTCAGTCTCAAAAGAACGAACATGGTATGTACTCACTGATAAGCGAATATTAGCCCACAAGTTCAGAATATCTAAGTTTCACTTAACAATAACCGCTGGACTGAGAGTGAGGTACCAGATGGAGGGGTTGGAGAAAAGTCTGAAGGAGCGGCGGGAATTGGCAGCTCCATGGAGGGAGCAAGAGCGTCAATGGGCCTGACCCTCCCCCCGGTCGTCCTCTAGTTCAGACCACTAACCAAAGAATACACATCTATTGACCCATGATTTGGACTACATATGAGGCAGAAGGATCACCTCGATGGCCACCAGGGAGAAAGGAGAGGACTCTGGGCCTGAGGGTGCTAGTGGCCCCAGTAAAAGGGAATGTCAAGGTGGGAATATGGGAATGGGTGGGCGGGTAGGCGGGAGGAGGAATTCCCTCACAGAGGCGGGGAGGGGTAGGGGACACGGGGTTTCCAAAGAAAAGGGGAATCATCGGAAATGTACATAAAGTATCAAAATAAAAAAAAAATAAAATAAATAAATAAATAAATAAATAAATATTGCTGTCCATTTTTCAATTTGACTCAAGAAACTGGTATAGATTATGCTTTTAGAAAACAAGTCTAAATTTTTATAAGAATGCAATGAGGAGCAAAGCAATATTCAGTGAGGTGGAAGAGTGAACATGTTCTCTAATTGTATACAGTACAAAGGCAAACAAATGGCATGCAAAAAATATATTATCACTATGGTAAGCCACAATAACAGATAAAGTACAAATGAATGTTTGTTAATGTTACTTAACATTGAGCCTGTCACCTTTAGCAAAATCTGACTAAAACAAACTAAGATACCTTTGAAATAACCAAGAGTGATGCATAGGACATGTCAGAGTCATCTAGAAGAATCATTTCAAGATAAGCCGAGGCCTCCTTCCTCAGCCTCTCTTGCAGCTTTCCTTATTTTCTGGCAATATCCTATGCATGCTCACTGTGGTTTTTTGGTAGAGATGCACTCCCTGCAAGTGTCTCCTTAAGGCCACTTTCATGTGCTCAGCTGCCAGGGCAGATTCTTGTTCTCCCATTACCTGTGCTCTAGGTATTCCAGCTGCTGATGGAATTCACCCAGGAGAGCTGTTTTCCAGGCAGCAGAGGAGTGGCTCTGTGTGGAAGAAGTTGAAAATCTGCTGCGGTATCTTCTGGATGACTGAGATGGTCTAGGACTTTTGAATCTGGCTGTGTCTCAGAGGACTCAGAAGTTCCTTCTGACCTTCAGACACTGGGAAGGGGAATTCTCCTCATTTGGCCCAGGAACACAAAGGCTTCCTGCTAAGTGTGGAAAAGTTCTGAGGCAGCTTTCAATCCAGAGATCATAGGCCTTAGCTGTTCATCACCAGGGTGTCTGAGAGAGAGCAGGAGGGCATGGGTGAAATGAGGATGCTATTGGCCTGGCTGAGCTGGGCCTGGGTGAATCCTAGGTTCTCTGAGGATATCTGCATATACATTGTTCTTAAGTAGGGAACCAATAATTTTATGAACATTTATCTTAGCTTTTACCTCTCATTTTCATTTGTGTAGTTTCCATACAACCTAACAAGATAGTCAAAGACAAAGCTGTTAACTTTATAATAGTTGTTTTCCCTGTGAATTTTAGACATATCCATCCCAAAAGACTCTAGTCAATCATGTGAGAACTTTTGACTTCAACTCAGAAATGTTTATATGCATGTTAACAATTAGGCAAATACACAACAGGGGTTCCCCTCCCCCAAATGAACACATATTTCTTTTGTAGGAACAAACTTTTAGTCCTATACCTTCATTTTACTCTCCTTCCTTTTAAGAGAAAGTCAGGCCCCCTCACACCTATATTCGGTTGCTATATTCGCTTGAGGATTTACCAAGACAATCATGGCCAGTAAAGTCTTCAGAATGAAGGATGTGGTTTGGTTCATTATTTGATTCAGCAAAGGCTGAGTTAGCAGTGAATGAGCTCCTGTGGAGTTTCCTACAACAAATGTGTGCAGGAGCATGTGGCTGTGATTCACTGGGGCCACAAACCAGTACTAATGTACACAACCACGCTTTCTGCCTACCACTGAGGGCTATGCCCTTCTGTGTGTGCCCATCATTCTTAGACCATCCTACTTCCTTCTGGCGCTTACCATGGAGATTCTAGTTCTAATGTCATGTCCCCAGCACCACCTCACTCCCTCATCTGTCTCCTCTGCTCCAGGTGGCAAAACACTCCCCCCAGCCCTCACCTACCAGACTCTTTTTCTGAGAGCAGGCTTTCCAACATCTTCATGACCACAGAACTCTTTAAGGAGGAAATGCTTCTTTGCTAAATAATAAGCTCCCCAGGGTCTTTATGGTTGCTAATTGAGGGCTTTAATGAAGGTCTTTAGCTCTCAGTGGTGACCTGCTCTCCAGATACAGACATATCAAAAGTATCAACAGCCCTGAGGTGATGATAGCAAATGTTTGTGCTGTTTTTATAGCCTTCAGTAGCAAACCAATTCTTATTTTTCTAAGCACAATTTCTACTGTCTAACTCTTACACTATTGAACGCTTGTCATTCTCAAGTTTCCTAATCTTGGCATGGACTCTATTGATGATGGCATCCTTTACTAGATGCTGAGTTTGCATAATCAGTGTGAGTCTATTTGTTTACTTTTCCTATCGATAACACTCAGACTACAGTGGGGGCAGGCTAATATGTCAAAGAGTAATACATTTTCCTTATTCATGATTTTTAATTTTAGATTTAAGCAACACTCACAAGAATTTTGCACGTTCTCTTTTCATGGTAGTTTATTTGCCAAGGTGTATTTTGCTTATGTATTCTGCTTCATCCTGAGGTTAGAATTAAACCTAAGGAAGTCAAACAAGGGAGTAATAGCATTTTTTTTTCTTCTATACTTTTTAAGATACAATTTTGGTTTGTGAGGTCTCACTATATTGCCCAGGCTGGCCATCAACTCACAGATCTCCTGTCTTAGTCTTCCAGGTGTTGAGATACAGCCATGTACTTCCAAATTTTGCTAAGATTAAAATAAAAATAATATCTTATTTCAACTTTTCTAGAAAGTAAAACTCCATAGCTGTTTGTTGACAAAATGGAAACAAATGTGAGTCCACATGTCATGAAAGTGAAAGAAAAGTTACTTCTCAAAAATGTCTAAGTGTTAGAAAAAAAGGGGGTGGGCATTTTAATGCAAAAGAAGGAAGGGTAAGATTGACTTGCACGAAGGTGGAAGATACATGTTCCTGTGAAGGCAAAAAGAAAAGCCAACCTCCCTATTGTGTCAATGATCAGCCCTCAGCCTTGTAAGAGCCACCAGATGATGCTCTTTGGTTTAATCTAGATGTGATCTGCTTTGGGGGCAGAAAGAAGGAGTCAAAATAACCACCTCTTAGGAGACTGGCAAACTGGTCCCAGTCACTAGAACACTAAACCAATCAGGCAAGAGAAAGGGAATAAATCCACCCAGTGAATAGTCCACTCAGTCAATGAAAACACTACTTTGAGAAGAAGCTTAGAATTAGGAGAAAGAAAATCTAATGTCCTCAAATCGCTTACTCTTTTTTTTTTTTTTTAAATTATCAGCTTTCTCTCCCTCCACTCCTCCAGTTCCTCCTACCTCTCCTCTTTTCCAGGTCCACTCCCTCCAACCCCATCTCCCTCAGAAAAGTGCAGGCCTCCCAGGGATATCTGCCTAGCACAGCATATCAAGATGACATAAGACTGGGCACAAACACCCTCACATCAAGACTGGATGAGACAACCCAATAGGAGGAAAAGGGTCCCAAGAGTCAGCAAAAGAGTCAGAGACTCCCCACTTCCATTGTCAGGAGTCCCCGCAAAACACCAAGCCAACAACCATAAAATACATGGGCAGGATACAGCACAGACTGCAGGTTCAGTGACTGCTGCTTCAGTCTCTGTGAGCAGCCGTGAACCCTGCTTAGTTGAATCCCCGGGCCATGCTCTCCCAATGTCCATGACCCCTCTGACTCCCACAATTCCTCCTCCCCCTCTTCATTTACTCTTAACCTGGAAAATAATGATGCTGTTTTAAAAATGATAATGGAACAGTGTACTTCATATTCATTGTGGGTCATCTCTGATCTCAAATCCTTGAAAAGGTTTGGGCAATATGAGGCTTTCTGCATCAGGAAGGGAAAAACAAGGGTTTTGAGGCTGGAAGATAGTGTCTGGGACAGCAGGGAGGTACTGGGAGTCTATCAGAAAGAAATTGTGTATACACACACACACACACACACACATATTATTACTGGTATACATAATATATATAGGACATCATGTATAATATATACATTTATCGTAACTCCACTTTTAGTTCCAGTCTAAGCTACTGATGCCTATATAATATATTTGTCAGCCATCAATTCTTATTGAATATTCAATTCAGTGACTAAACTCTAGTGTCCAATGTGTCTAGGGGTTGAGATATTCAGGTAATAGTGACAGACACCAAGGGCTTTCAGAGCTTCAATGTATGTAATTTCCCATTTACTCTTTCATCTTTCCTGAGATGTTGGCTTGATGGTCAAAGTCTCCATTTCTGTTTTTATTTCTCTTTTCAACTTTCCTAGAAAGAAAACCCTGATGTTAGTTCATGGCACTGAACCAAAAATATGATGTCATTGAAAATAAAAGCTCAAAAGGAACTGATGCATCATCTAAACAACAAAGTAGTTACAATATTAAATAATAAGGTAAAATAGACAAGATCTATAATAATTAAATAATGTTATAAAAGTGACTATGTTTTCTAGTAATTTTCAGGTTCAATGCAATCCAAATAAAACTTTCAATAATGTTTCTCCTAGAAGTATTACTTTTAAAATATATATGGAACTATGTAGATACCAAAGAACCAGTAGTATTGTATTCATAATGTGACAATACCTGATTTCAAATTACAACTTATATCTAAGAGAAAGTTACTGCACTGGCCAACTATTACCACAGAAAGCGTTTGCAGTTCATGCCAATAAGCACAGAGACCTACGATTGCTTACTGAGCAGAAAATAGAAGGCTGATTACCTGGCCTCAAGGATCATTGAAGAACAGGGAGTAGAAGAAGAATTGGAAGAGCCAGAGGCAGTGGATGACTGTAGCAAAGCTGTGTTCTTGGACACAACAGGGTAGTTACTCACGTGGACTGAGAGTGGCTATGACTTAGTGAACAAGACCAAGCCAGACAAAATATCAGCTTGGAAAATGAAAGCCATTCCACCTGTAGCTGAGGAAGTATGGCAACCGATGGCTGCTGGGAGACAGAATCCATTTTCCCCAAGGAAGGGGCCCCCGAGAGAGGCTAGCCATGCTCCAGGAGATGGCACTGTACCGTGCACAACTTGAGGATCAAGAAGGAGCAAATGGAGTAGGAGGAGCAGGAGCAGAAAGAGAAAGATGATGATAATGAAGGGGAGGAGGAAGACAAGGAAGAGGAGGAGGACTAGGACAAAAACTAGAAGAATGAGGAGGAAGAGAGGACAAGGAGGAACAGAAAGAGAATAAATGGAGAAGGAGAAAAAGAAAAAGAAAAGTCCATGAAATTTAGAGTGAATAGTGGTGTTTCAAATAATTGATTTTAAAGACATTTCACTCCCCTGGTGTGTTTTATTCTAAGGACTAGTTCTTGGGGCTCTTATGATTGTGGTTAAGCCTTCATTCTTCTTGGCTTGTTTGTGCTACAGACAGGCTAGTCATTTTTTTTTTATCTATTTTGTACTGCTATACATGATCTCATTCATATTTAGAACCCAAAACAGCTAAACCCATCGAAGGTGAGAGTAGATGATGGGTACCGGAGGTCAGGGAAGTCAGATGGAAGATTACTCTAGGGAATAATGGGTCAGAGGACTGAGGCACAATGTGACATGAGCAATACTCATTAGCTTTCTATCTCACAGCATATATCCAGAAGATACCTTATACTGGAGAAGTAGAGGGCAAGCTGTAGGGTTTGTCTAAATGCTGTGCAGTGTACATGTGTATGCAGCATGATTCTTGGGTACAATTCATTTGTATAATTTCAATGGTGTGGAGTATACTGTTAAGAACATTGGAAAAGTTTGAAGAGATACCAAATTAACAAGCAAAGTGTTTTATATAGCAAATTCATTTGAACATGCAATTATTTTAATTACATATGATGGTTTGTTACATTAAAGAAAATATAAGACTGTAAGATTGAAAATTAATACCTTAAATTATATTAATAAGAAAATAATTAAATATATAAATAGATATGACAATATTACAAAACAAATGCTTTTACATACAGAAAAGCTTTGGTCAGCTTTGCTGAAATATCTAGACAGGTTGATTGTATTCATACCAAAGTAAATGAGAGTTTTTAAAGGAAAGCTTATGAAGTGAGATATAGTGTCCTCATCCAGGAGAGTCCTTTCCACTTTCAAACATCTGTACTCAGGGCTCACTCCTCCTTACTCAGTCTTGCCTGCAAGTTGGCTGAGGAAGACAGGGCTCTCCAGACTTCTGCTCTGACCACCTCCCAGGCACAGGGGCTGTGTTTCTTCTCTCTCAGGTACACAGTGATCCTGTGGAAGTATTTCCTCATAGCCAGTTTGGAGTCTTCCTGGGTCAGGGGAGGTTCCTGCACCCCTACCTGCTGCATCAGACAGGATTGCAGGTCATTGAGCTGCTGGTGGAGGCCATTGCAGAGTGAGTCTAGGAGGGTTGCATCCCAAGCAGCAGATGAGTCCTTTGATGTGAAGAGGTTCAGGATCTGCTGGGTCAACTCTTGCAGGACAGGCATGGCTTGAGCCTTCTGGATCTGCTGGGCATCAGCCTTCTCCAGGGGAAATCCAAAGTCCTTTCTGTCCTTCAAGCAAGAGAGAGGGGAGAGTCTCCTCATTTGTGCCAGGAGTGTCAAGGCTCTCTTGTTTCTGAGGTTTTGTATCTGAGGCAGGTCACATCCTAGAGAGCAGGTTGACCAGTAGCTCATCACCACCAGGGCCATCAGGAAAGGACAGGGCCTAGCCATTGTGGATCTTGAAGATGCTGTTTATCCTCTGGGCTGTTTGATCCTGAACCTTCCCCTCTAGATTCTCTGAAGACCATCCTGTGTAGATGTGTCTTAAATAGGACAAACACTAGTTTTCATTTTCTGAATGCCCTTCTCTATCTTTCCAATTGTCTTTTCACTTTCTTTAACTCATTCTCTGCTTCTGTCTGGGCATTTTTCTAATGCATTTTAGTTTTCACTATTGCTTCCTCTTTCTCTGCTACCCTCTGAAAGTTGTTTTATAGATTTTCATTTTTAAATTAGAATCTTCATTAACTGTTATACCACAGGTAAACACTCTCTGAAATTTATATATCTGTTGTAACAAAAATATTCCTGTAAAAGTTTCCTATAAAAGGTTTTGAAATTAATTTTACAATTAATTTTTGTTTCTTTTATATCATTTATAAAATATTTAAATCATAAATTAAGGAACAATGAAAAATTTTCTAAAATAAAACATGTTGAAGTAATGGTATATTTTAAATTATTTCAATATTTAAAGTTTTAAAATTTAGTTCTTCATTTTGCCTTCATTAAGTGTAACATAAATTTATATAAAAGTTAATTTAATTATCATTTTATATAAATTAATTCTATAAATTAATGTAAATTATAAAAATTATATACATTTTATATAAAAATATACAAGTTATATAAATTATTTAATATACAATTATATAAATTAAAGTTAGCTGTTTATTCCATGATTGTCATGCAATTCTCTGGGCTCAGTGTATAAAATGGCTGATCAAGCTTTGTGAACCGAGTTTGATTCCTGAAACCCCTGGCTACAGTAAAGTTCAAACACCTGTAAGGCGGCCTCTGATCACGATATTCACAACATTGCAGGCTTGTGCATGCCCCCCTCATAAACACACACATCCACACAGTCACTTATTTGTGACAAAGATACCTTGTGTGTGCTGTGAACCTCTTTCTGCATTTTTCTTTGACATAATGAATTCTTCAATCTTAAGATTTCTTTTCTGTATTTATAGGACCTCTTTTGTTGAGTGGGTAGTCATTCTGATTTTATTTGTTATATTTGTACATGATCTTGTAGCTACTTGTGTCTCTGACTATCGCTTTCAAATCTTTTTCAAGCAATTCAGCACTTTGCCTTTCCTCTCAGAAATCTACCAGGCTCTTATATTTTCATGACTCCAAAGCACTTGATGATTGTATAATCCCACTTTACAATGATCAACATCACAGTGTCTGCTGAGAGACCCTCAGTTTCTTTCCTTTCTCTTTTCTGTCATTTAATATGGGTGAAAATAAAGCACCACTACTCATACTTCTTTCCATCTCAATAAACTAAAGAACCAAAAACTCTTTTCCTGACTTATTTCATTTCCTGTATAATCTCTCTTTTATTCAAGTTCAATATCAGTGTAATTATTTGTCATCTCTCTTTTCTGAAAATCACTATGGCTATTAGTTTTCAAACACAAATATGGTAAAATTTCAGAGACTTACTTAATAAATAAAATAGGCAAGTTTTTTCTTCTCAATAGAGTTGTCAACACAGATATTCAAGCAATAATTAAAATTTTCATACCTATGTCCAGATAAAGCTTATCAAACAGTGTATTTAAAAGCTATTGAATTTCATATTACAATAAATTTTTGTTTTTATTTATATCAATTACATAATTATTTAAATTACAACATATTGTATATTGCTAATTAAAATTTTCTAAGTTTAAAATATTGGTTTAATGATATACTTTAAAATTTTCAAACATTTAAAGACTAAAAACTATTTTACTCCAATTTTATTCATTAACTGTTATTAATTAGTTATATAAAACATTAATTTAATAATCACTATGTATTAGCTCTTCATCTAATGATTGTCATGCCATTTTGAGGACTCATTGGGTAAAAATTTTTGCATATCTTGGCCCATAACTTAGGCAGAAGCCTACTGCTTTACAGCATCCCATGAGGCAATCCCAGCCAAGACCCCTCCCATAACCCTCCGACACTCTTTAGAGCCAGGCCAGTTCACCCAACAGCACCTCATGCCCTGTCTCCCTTCCCCAGCCAACAATACAGGCAGAAGCTCCATGTCCTACCAGAGGCCACGCTGGCACCTGGAACCCCAGAGGCCATGCCGAATGCCAGAACTCCAGAAACCCAGAACTTCAGAGGCAATGCTGGCACCCCAAACCCAGCAGAGACATAGACTTGCTGGTCACCAGAACCGCAGGGCACTTGGGCCAGAAGAACAAAAAGGAAAGAAGGGAAAATCATCCATCCAACAAAGATAAACCCAGAAATCAATACTTAAACATAATATCATCTCAAATCCATAGGAATAGAGGCCACCATAACAACCCAACAGCATCCAGGCAATATCACATCACCAAAGCCTAGCTATCATACTCTAGCAAGCCCTGGATATGCCAACACAGCCGAAGCACAAGGAAATGACCTAAAGCCAATGTTATGAAGATGATAGAGACCCTCAAAGAATAAATGAATACATCCCTTAAGGAAATCCAGTAAAACACAAACCATGAGAGGAACGCATGAATCCTTTCAGGAAAGCCAAGAAAGAAACAGTCATACAGGTAAAGGAAATTGCTCAAGACCTGAAAAAAGAAACAGACACAATAAAGAAACAACAAACTGGGGCAATCTTTGAGATGGAAAATCTAGTTAAACTAACAGAAACTATAGATGCAAGTACCACGAACAGTATATAAGCAATGGAAGAGAGAATCTCAAGTGTGAAAGACATCATAGAAGAAATTGATGCATAATTCAAGGTTAAATCTAAAAACGTTCCTGGCACAAACATCCAGGAAATCTGTAAAAATAATGAAACCATCAAACATTAGAATAATAGAAATGGAAGGAGATAAAGTCCGGCTCAAAAACCTAGAAAATATATTTTTATCTGTTTATTGATTCTTTGTGGGTGTCATATCATGAACCCCAATACCACTTATCTCTTGTTCCTTTGTATCTGTCCTCTACCCTTGTGACTCATCCAAAAGAAAATTAAAAAACAAAGATAAAAATATAAATAAAACAAAACTAAAACCCATCTCATCACAGAAGCTGCAATGCATCATGGAGTGTCCCACTGTATATCTCTTTCCCACAGATTTTACTTGCAAATGTTCACTGCAATGAGTCATTGGTCTGGTTTGAGGCCTCTCATTTCTGCTACACCATCAATACTGAGTGCTCAACAGGACTCCTCTCAGGTATCTTGTGGCTGCCCTATATCATGGAGATCCTACATCTTTGGATCTGCAGGACTTCTGCTTTCAAGTATTTCAGCAGCTCATAGATGATGTAGATGTTGGAATTGGCCTGCTCTCCCACTCTCTTAACCCCAGGGCCAGCTCTTTCAACTGTTGCAGGTGGTGAGGGGTGAGAAGACATCCCAATTGCATTCCCACCATCTCACAGCATGTGAATGGTGGGGGCATTTCTCCAATGTTCATACCCTTGAGGCTGGCTCACCTGTACTGCTGCCATCAGGGCCAGCTCTTCTGTGCTGTTCAGGTGAAGTGCAGGGTCTGCTTTCCTCAGGCTCTGAAGCTGGAGACAGGTGAGGTCAGCTCTGCACAGTCCTTGGATGCTAATATGGTACCAGGCAGCAGCCCAAACTAGGAATGTCCACATGTTCTTTAGTGATAATATGAGCCAAGGGAATTGGCAGAGACCCCTGCTCCTGCATGAAAAGGATCCAGACAAGACCCTCAGTGGCAGCATAGGCTAAGCCTTCATCATGGCTTCAGGTGGCTGGGCAAGTTACTCACAACAGGCTATTCCTCTCCATGTTCCCTCTCTAGTTCCACCTCTCTTCATAATGCTCAAACTGTTTTGCTTCTCTTTCTATCCCTTCTGTCTCCTGCATACTTAGACATTCTAGTTACTCTAGATGCCAGCAGGCCATGTATATGGCAGGCCTCTTGGCATCTTCTACCTGTCCCTAATGTGTGGCAAAGTTGCAGGTGGGTCCCTGGGTGTCCACTGCCTGCCTGTGTTGCATGGTGGTGGACTGGCCTCTGAGTATCTTCCACTCACTTGTGCTGCATAGTATGGTGGAGAACAGGTCTCTTAGTGCGTGCCCCCACCTGCACCTCATGGTGTGGCAGCAGGCAGGCCTTTGGAAGAAAACATTTATAACAAAATAATAGAAGAAAATTTCCTAACCATAAGAAGGGCATGCCTATAACGGTACAAGAAGCTTACTGAAAACCAAGAATATTGGGCCAGGAAAGAAAGCCCTTGTGTTGCCACATAATAATCAAATCACTAAACATGCAGAACAAACAGAGAATATTAAAAAGCTGCAAGGGAAAAGGGCCAAGTAACATATAAAGGAAGACCTATAAGAATTAATCCCAACTTCTCAACTGAGACTTTAAAAGCCAGAAAAGCCTAGACAGATACATTGAAGACTCTAAGACCACAGGTGCCATCCCAGACTACTATACCCAGCCAAACTTTCAATAATCTTACATTGGTACAAAATTTTGTATACTGATACAAAGTATTTTGATACAAAAACAAGACTATATTTTGTTACATTGTTACAGATCTTTGTATATTGATACAAAATTTAAGATTAGTTTTGTTACAATATAATAAATGTATGTTTCAACTCTTAGATAGGCATTGTGCAAATGCAACTCACTTAAAAATACAAGGTTTAGTCCCAGGCCTTTTAATAGCTGTTATTACAAGCTGTTTAGAATAATTAAGTAATAATTCAAGTTAACAGTTAATCAAACTCATGATCTTGTCTGATACCAATTTGATTATCACAAAAATATACACCCTGGGTTGTGCAGATAATAGGTATCTGGAATAGATATGCTGTATAGATATGCTGTGAATAGATAGATGTCTTCAAAAATCTCAGAGACTTACAGAATATGGCATTTCAAGATGTTTTTATGAATTTAAGGCCTTTTTGACATTGAGAACATGTCAGCTTGTGCTGGTTATTCAGGTAGCTGTGTAGATAGCTCAGCTCTTACAGACAAAAGCCCAGTCTTTTATTCATATATTAGTTCAATCATTACCATAGTCTCCTTTTTGATTATCCCACAAATCAACATTCTATGACCTTAGCCCCTTGATTCATAGAAGACAGCAAGCACATATTTTTTTACATACCATGACACATGAATTCAGAGATATGCCTGTCTTTGTATCTTTCTAACAAGATGGCTGATTAGTGCAGTTAGCTTTGTTCTTTTAGGTCTGTTAATCTCCTCATATAATTCATATTGCATCCTTATATTTTGCATAGTTAAGAAATTATACATTCTTGAACTCAATTTTTCAAAGTTCTTTCCCACAGCCTAAAGGGCTGTCTTGAAGGTCACCATGTTCACCTTGCTGAGGAACATCAGTATAGTTTTGTTTTTAATATTTTTTTTACTCACTTTACATCATGATCACAACCTTCCTCCCTCCTCTCTTGCCAGCCTCATTTTTACAAATCACTCCCCCCATTACCCACTCCAGTTACCCTCAGAGAAGGGGAGCACTTTTTTGGTACCACCCTACCATGGGACATCTAGTCCAAGCAGGACTAGGGAGAGATGGATATGTATTTATATGATAAAAATTAAACCATCTAGGAGTGTCTCCTCAACTATACAACAGATGACTCAAAGAATGTTCAGAAGTAGAGAAGTCAATAGTGTACTTATATTTTTTAGTTCATTTTTGAAAGATTTTTACATGTGTTCCACAGTACATAATATATAGTAAATATGCATAACTTACCACAAAATTAATTTTTAAACAGAAGATAACACATGAAATTTTGAGGGAATAGTGGCATTCTAAAGGATTCCTTTTATACATATTTCAAAACCCTGGTAAGGTTTGTTCCAAGAGACATTTTTTAGACTGTTTTAACAGCATTTGTTTGCCAGATTTCTTCTTAGAATGCTTGTCAGTTGTCACTACATAGGCAGGAGAATTATTACAGTGTGCTGTAATTTCAAACTGTGTACATGACTTCACTGATATTTGTTGTTCTAAATATTTAAATTCCTAGAAGTTGAGAGAACAATAATAGGAACAAGAGTCATGGAACTCAGAGGCTGCTGAAGACTGGGGAAGAGTTGGTCAAAGAGTACCAAGTCACAATGAAGGAACTCTAGCAAGCCTGAGCATAGCGAACATAGCTCTGCCAGACCTTGCTCTTCTCCACCAGTCCCTCTGCCTTGCTTAAAAGCATTAGATTATACTTTTAAAGCTGGCCACCAAGGGCTACTCCCTTATTCAGCTACTTTATTCACCTGAGGTAGACTACCAAGATCCAGCTATCAAAGAATTGAAAATCAGCAATCAAAAGTCCCCTAGTTGCTGTGGTAATTAAACTGTCCAATCAAAATTAAACATATCCTCCTAACACAGGGTTTCATCTTTTGCCTATATAAATACACATTTGCCTATGGATTATGTCTGTCTGTCCCCCATCCTCATGACAAGTATCCCTCCCCTTCCCCCTGTTTTCTTCCTCATCTCCCTGATTCTGTATATCATGTTTTTGTCTCTTATTCTCTGCCCTTTGTATCTCCAGGTCAAATAAATCTCATTTGTGCTGAGAACTTGGTCTTAAAGTGTTTTGTGCTAGTTTCTTTACACAGGTTAACAGGAGCATGCTGGCTGCACATACAGAGAATATGATACACTGGAGAAAGGGAAAGATTTAGGATTTTACCATCAGTGAATGAGAAGCATGTCATGAGTGTATCTTCTTGTCTGAACACTGTGAGATGTCACATGAATCAACAATACTTTGCAGCCTGGTTATGTATATAATTGACTTTACTGAAGAATATCAGTATAAGCATTTAAAAATTTGAAAGACATAAAGAATGAACAATTTAAAAAGGAATCATTTAGTAATGATTTATAGAAAAGCTATTCCAAATGATGATGCAATAAATGTTACATCACATAAACAGGTAAATAATAAGGTATTAAATAAACAAACTATAAATAAATAAATTTGAATGGAAGCAGAATAAATGCCTTTACAGACACAGCATTGTTCGTTGTAGCTGATATATCTCAGCAACTTGCTTGAATTACTGCCAAAATGAGTGACAGTTTTGAGATGGCAGAGGCTGAGCAGTGAGGTGCAGTACTCTAGTCCAGAAGATTCATCTTCTCTTTGGCTCAGGACTCACTTCTATTCTCTCAGTCTTGCCAGCAAGTTGGCTGAGGAAGACAGGACTTCTGCTCTGACCTCCTCCAAGGCACAGGGGTTGTGTTTCTTCTCTCTCAGGTACAGTGATCCTGTGGAAGTATTTCCTCACAGCCAGCAGGGAGTCTTCCTGAGTCAGTGGAGGTTCTTGCATCCCTACTTGCTGCATCAGACTGGATTGCAGGTCATTGAGCTGCAGGTGGAGACCATGCAGAATGAGTCTAGGAGGGTTGCCTCCCAAGCAGCAGATGAGTCCTTTAATGTGAAGAGGTTCAGGATCTGCTGGGTCAGATCTCGCACAGCAGGGATGGCTTGAGCCTTCTGGATCTGCTGGGCATCCACCTTCTCCTCGGGGAATTCAAAGTACTTTCTGTCCTTCAGGCAGGAGAGAGGGGAGAGTCTCCTCATTTGTGCCAGGAGTGTCAAGCCTCTCTTGTTCCTGAGGTTTTGTGTCTGAGGCAGGTCACATCCTAGAGAGCAGGTTGACCAGTAGCTCATCACCACCAGGATCATCAGGAAAGCCCAGAGACTAGCCATTGTGAATCTTGCAGATGCTGCTGGTCCTCTGGGCTGTTTGTTCCTGAACCTTCCCCTCTAGCTTTTCTAAAGACTATCCTCTGTGGATGTATCTTAAATAGAGAAAACATTAATTTTCACTTCCTGAAATCTCTTCCCTTACTTCCCAATGATCTTTTCACTTTCTTTAACTCATTCTCCGTTTATGTCTGGGCATTTTTTCTGAACCATTTTGGTTTTCACTATTGCTTCCTTTTTCACTGCTCCCCTCTGAAAGCTGTTTTACAGGTTTTCTTTTTCTACTTAGAATTTTCATTAACCGTTTCACCATGCATAGTCTTTGTTAGGAACTTACACATCCATCTTAAAGGCAAAATTTCTTATAAAATTTATTGAACTTTATTTTACGCTTAATTTTTTATGTACATCTGTTGCAAAAAAACACTTAAATAATGTAAGGTATAATATAAGATTTTCTATTAAAATATATTGAAATAAATGTATACTTTAAAATTTTTCAGTAGTTAAAGTTCTAAAATTGAGTTATGTTACCTTCATTAAGAATAATATAAATTTTTTATAAAAGGTTAATTTAATCATCACTGTATATTAGGTATTTATCTAATGATTGTCATGTCGCCACAAGAACTTAAGGTATCAAAAGCCTTGCTATTCAAGTTTGATGACCTACATTTGATTCCTGGAACCTGCAGTTGTAGAGAACCAACTTTCTCTCCATCAATCCCTCCCTCTTTTTCTTTCATTCTCTTCCTCCCCCCTCCTCCTCCTTCTCTTTCTCCTTCTTCTCTCTCTCTCTCTCTCTCTCTCTCTCTCTCTCTCTCTCTCTCTCTCTCTGTCCTTTTATTGGGACACAGTCAGAATTAGGTCCTTAGAAAAGCATTCTCTAAGTTCCAAAATCAGGAGGAAATTTTCTAATATGAGGGTTTCTTTGAAACCTTGAACTGTGTCATTTTTTAGTTCAATTAGTGCTTATGCGTTTTCAGGGAAAAAATCCAATCAGGAGTAAAGATATAATAGAAAGCAGTTGTACAGTGAGCAGAGCAGGTTAATGAGGAGAGAATGAGGAACACACACTGGGGCTTCCTCCATCAGGGAGGGGAAAACAAGAACAGTGACACTGAAAGATGGGGTTTGAGATATCAGGGAGATACTGTGAGTCTATCAGAGAGAAATCTGTGTGTGAGCACATATGTATAAAATTATATATAGTATGTACTGCTATTATATATCATACATACAATACATCATGTATAATATAGAATTTTATCTGTAATTCCACTTTCAGTTTCAATCTAGGACACTGATCCCTATATATTATTTATCAATTGTGAATTCTTATTGAATATTGAATTCAGAGATTAATATTGAGTGTGCAATGTTTATAATGGCTGAGATATTCAGGAAGTCCTGACAGACAGCAAGGGCTTTCAGTGCCTCAACTGTCTGTAGTTTTCCATTTACTCTTTCATCTTTCCTGAGGTGTTGGTTTGATGGTCAAAGTCTCCACTTCGGTTTTATTTCTCTTTTTTACTTTTCTAGAAAGAAAACCCTGATGTTGGTTTGTGGCATTGAACCCAAAAATATGATGGCATTGGAAATGAAAACTAAAAAAGGAACTGATGTGTCGTCCGTATGACAAAGTGGTAGCAAAAACGTTAGCTGCTAAGAGAAAATGGACAATATCTATGGTAATTAAATAAAAGGATGTCATGAAAGTGACTATATTTTCAAGTGATCCTCAGTGTCAGTGCAATCCAAATAAAACTTTCAACAGTGTTTCTCCTATATGTATCACATTTAGAATACATATGAAACCATGTCGATACCAAAGAATAAAAACAGTGTTTTATTCCTGATGTAACAGTATCTGATTTGAAGTTACAGTTTACATCTAAGACAAGTTATTGCACTGATCAACCCTTATGACACAAAGCTCTTGCAGTCCATGCCAATAAACACAGACCCACACTGGCATAAAAGGTTTATTTCCTTGCCTCAAGGATCATTGCAGAAGAGGAAGCAGAAGAATTGTAAGAGCTAGAAGCAGTGAATAACTGCAGCAAAACCGTGTTCTTGGACACAACCGGGTAGTTACTCATGTGACCTGAGAGTTGCTATAACTGAATGAACATGACCAAGTCAGACAAAATATCACCTTGAAAAAGGGAGACAACTCCACCTCCATCTGAGAAACTATTGCAACTGATGACTGCTGGGAGACAGAGATTCAGTTATCCTCAGGGATGGGGCCCCTGAGAGAGGCTACCCATGCTCCAGGGGATGGTGCTATACCATGCACAACTAGAAGGACCAAGAAGAACCAAAACCAGATGGAAGAAGAGGAGGAAAAGCAAAAGAAGGAGGAGAAAGACAATGACTATTGCAATAAAGAAGAGGAGCAGAAGAATGAATACATGGGAAAGGAGAAGGAGAAAAGCCCATAAAATTGAGAGGGAATAGTGGTATTTCAAAGGTATTTATAGAGGTATTTCACATCCGTGGTGGCATTTATTCCAAGGGCTGGTTCTTGAGGCTATTATGAGTGGGCTTGATTCCCAGTTTTATTCTTAGTATGTTTGTCTGTGCTATATAGGTGGCTAGGCATTTTTCTTGATCTATTTGCATTGCTGTTCATAATCTCACTCACATTAAGAACCCCAAGGCATTAAACTCATTGACAATAAGAGTAGATAATAGATGCCAGAGGTCAGGGAACTCAGATGCAAGTTTAATATTGGGAATGTTAGGGAAATGAGGACTAAAACACATTATGACAGGAGGAGGATTATCTGGCTTTTCACAGCACAGCATGCTATGTCTATATCCAGAAGAATACTATATACTGGAGAAAAATAGAGGCAAATCTTTAGGGTTTGTCTAAACACTGTGCAGTGTACACATGTGTCTGGTCTGGTTTTGGACACTGTTTCTTTGTATAATTTTTACAGTGTAGACTATAATGTTAAAAACATTGGAAATTTTTAAAGAGATATAGAATTAACTAAACAAAGTGCTTTATAAGGCAAATTCATTTGAATACAAAATAATTTAATTACATATAATGGTTTGCTACATTAAGAAAATATAAGATGGCAAGATTTATCATAAATAAATTATATTAATAGTCAAATAAATAAGTACATAAATATGACCAAATGGATGCAGAAACAAATGTTTTGCATATAGACAAAATTCAAATATTTTTGCTGAAATATCTAGGCAGGTTGTTTATATTCATACCAAAATAAATGAGTTTTTAAAGGAGAACTTATAATGTGAGATACAGTGTTCTAGTCCAGGGAGGTCCTTTCCACTTTGGCTCAGGACTCATTTTTCTCCTCACTCAGTCTTGCCAGTTGAGGAAGACAGGGCACTCCAGACTTCTGCTCTGACCACTTCCCAGGCAAAAGGGCTGTGTTTCTTCTCTCTCAGGTAGACAGTGTCCTGTGGAAGTATTTCCTCACAGCCAGCAGGGAGTCTTCCTGGGACAGGAGAAGTTCCTACACCCCCACCTGCTTCATCAGACAAGCTTGCATGTCATTGAGCTGCTGGTGGAGGCCATTGCAAAATGAGTCTAGAAGTTTTGCCTCCCAAGCAGCAGATGAGTCCTGTGATGTGAAGAGGTTCAGGACTTGCTGGGTCAGCTCATGTAGGACAGGGATGGCTTGAGCCTTCTGATCTGCTGGGCATCCACCTTCTCCTGGGGGAATCCAAAGTCCTTTCTGTCTTTCAGGCAGGAAAGAGGAGAGAGTCTCCTCATTTGTGCCAGGAGTGTCAAGGCTCTCTTGTTCCTGAGGTTATGTATCTGAGGCAGGTCACATCCTAGAGAGCAGGTTGACCAGTAGCTCATCACCACCAGGACCATCAGGAAAGCATGGGACTTAGCCATTGTTGATCTTGCAGATGCTGCTGGTCCTCTGGGCTGTGTGGTTCTAAACCTTCCACTCTAGGTTCTCTGAAGACCATCTGGTGTAAATCTCTTAAATAGTGAAAACTAGTACTTTCTATTTTTCTGAATGCCCTCCTCTGTCTTTCCAATTCTTTCTTCACTTTCTTTAATTCATTTTTTTCTTGCGTCTTGGCATTTTCTCTCAACCTTATTGTCCTAATTATTTCTTTCACTTTCACCTCTCATCTCAACAGAGATGTTTTACAAGTTTTTTCTTTTTAATTGAATTGTCATTAATCAACAAAGATATTCATCAAATGATTGAAATTTTCATACCTAATGTCCAGACAAATTTTATCTAAATATTGTATTTTAAAGATATTGAATTTCATATTACAATAAATTTTTGTTAGTATTTATATCAACTACATAATTATTTAAAGTATAATCTAATGTTTGATGGTAATTTATTTTTTCTAATTGAATAATATGCTTTTAAAATTTTCAGTGATTGAAGGCTAAAAATTAGCTTCTTTAAATTTCCTTTATTAATATTTTAATTATTTATGTAAAGCATTAATTTAGTAATCATTTCACATTACCTATTTATCTGATGATATTGTGCTGTGGGGAGGGTTCAGTTTGTAATATGGCTTGCTTTTCAAGGTTGATGATCTGAGTTTGCTTCCTGGAACCCTTTGTTGCAGTAGACAACAAATGCCTGAAAAGTGGCCTCTGACCACCACATTCACAATGTGGCAAAGTTGTGCCTGCTCACTCATAGTCAACGCACTTATGCACACAAACCCATATCCACATGCAGCATCATAAACATCCACACACTTAATTTCAATGATAGCCACTCACACAATCACACACACACAGATACACACTCTCATAAACTTATGCATACAGAGTTACACCCACTACCAGACATATACACTCACACATCCAACACCCAACACCATGCTTACGCACATACTACTCAGATATACAGCCATACATTCTCACACACCGAGGCATACACATTCAAATATACATTCACATATTTCTAAATAGGCACAAACTAATATACACATGATTATACATAAACATACCATTATTCACACATAAGCACTCACACACTCACATAGACACACAGATGCACACATTTATGCACGTAGATTAATGCACGCTAATTACACCCATATATGCTACACAGACAAACTCAAACACACATGCATACCCACAAACACACAACACTTATATGCACACACATACATGCAAACACATATCCACCAAAATCACATATTTACAGTTCCTACTGATATACTCACACACATAGGCAACCTGTACACAAAGGCAATCAATGCACAGAAACACAAATACTCACTCACATACTCACACATACATGCTCACCAATACATCTTCACAAACAGAAACACATACTCAAACCCATAAAGATGCATACACACAAGCACACTCAAACATATAGAAGAGCAATAATAAATTAAAAATCTCAATGCTAAAATTTTTATTTATTTTGTCTCATAATTTTAAACCATTAACTCCATGGATTTCTGCATCCATTTCATATTTGGAAAGCATGTGCTCACAAAGTTACTTAATTCATAATGACCAAGAAGCAGACAGAGACAAAGTATGTCTTTCAGATAAAGTTCCATAACCTTCTTATTGCAAAGGCTCATGACCTAATGGTCCACTCATCTGAAATAATCAATGGGTTTTCATTGATAAAGTTTGTTCCTTGAGGATGTGATGAAGGCTTAAGTTTTCTGTGAACTCTGCTTCCCAGAGTACCAACCCCTAACACATGGAATCTCCAGTGACATTTTATATCCAAACTTCAGCATACAAGTAAATCATCTGAATGTTGTAATTCAAATGCTTAGGATCTCAAATCCTATGATATAAGTAGTACTAAAATCATAGAAACTTTTATAATAATTTTAATAGGAATATAATGTTTATAATTACACATAGGATATTGTAATATCTTTCAGTACCATATACAATGTTTTTATCAAATCACAATAGAAGCAGTTCTGGCTTCTTAGTATCTCCTCACAGCAGCTAGGGATCTGCACAGTCATTTCTGTGTGTCTGCAGATTTCAAATACTTTTTTACTCATTTTGTAAATTATAAATCAATTTAGCTTAATTAATGACAACAAATAATTATTATATTATTTTAAATTATATGAAAAGCCCTTCTGTGTAGGAAAACATTAAAGTCACTATTGTTCTTGCCTCCAAAGTGTGCCTAGCTGAAATGTTTGTCTTTCTGCTGTTGATAATTTTAGTTTTTTCTTCTTTCAGGGTATATCCACTGTTATCAGACACTTTGGAAACATGTCCACTCATCTTATTATGACTACTCAACTTGGTGATTGTTTCCTTGGCTATGCAGACCTTCCTTAGTGCCTTTACATTTGCTCAGTCTTTATGGATTTCTGATGCCTCTATTGTAGAATCCTTATCCATAAAGTCTGTATTTCTGTCATTTCTGTGGAGCCACATAAGTGATAAATGTATACCTTTCAAATGTTTAGGAAGATGAAAGAAATGTCAGAATCTGATAACCATGTTCACTGGACTGGTGTACAGATAGCAGAGATTTTTTAGGTTTTGGCTCTATCTGAAAAGTCATTATTCCTTCATTACTAGGATATTCATTTGTACAGGTACACATAAACACACACACATGCACACTACCATTGCCAACATTTAAATAAGAAGAATTAATAATTATTAGTCATTAATAGCTTTAAACATCAATGGACTCTATTGTACAATAAAAAATAAACAGGATAACATAATGGATATGAAAACAGAATCCATCCTTCTACAGCATACAAGAAACACACCTGAACATCAAAGATAGATATTACCTCAGAGTAAAGGGCAGGAAAAAGATTTTTCCATGCTAATGATCACAAGAACTAAGCTGGTATAGCCATTCTAATATCTAATGAAAAAGACTTTCAACCAAAATTAATCAAAAACAGTTGGGAAATGACACTTCAAACTCATCACAAGAAAAATCCACCAAGATGATATCTCAATTTTGAACATATATGTGCCAAGTGCACGGGTGCCTGCATTCATAAAAGATACATCACTAAAGCTGAAATCACACATCGATCTCCACACATTAATATTGGGATACTTCACCACCTCACTCTCATCAATTGACAGGTCATGCAAACAAAAACTAACAGAAGTTATGACTCAAATGGACCCAATAGACATCTACAGAACATTTCACCCAAACACAAAAGAAAATCTCAATAGATACAAGAAAATTGAAATAATCCCCTGTATCTTATCAGATCCCAAGGATTAAAGCTGGTCTTCAAAAACAACAGAAACACCAGAAAGCTTACAAACTCATGAAAACTGAACAACTCTTGAAGGAATAAGAAAGAAATTAAAGACAGACTTTTTAGAACTCAACAAAAGTGAATGCACTATATACACAAACTTATGGGACAAAACTGAAAGCAGTGCTAAAAGGAAAGTTCATAGCACAAACTGTTTCCATAAAGAAGTTAGAGAGATCTCATACTAGTGATACAGCAGAACACCAGAAAGATCTAGAAAAAAGAAACATACACACCAAAAAGGAGTAAATAGTAGGAAACGATCAAACTCAGGGCTGAAATCAATCAAATAGAAACATAAAGAACAGTTCAAAGAATCAATGAAACAAAGAGTTGCTTATTTAAGAATATCAACAAGATAGATGATCCCTTAGCTAACCTAACTAAATGAACCAGGGATACAATAATTAAATTAACAAAATCAGAATGGAAAAGGGGGACATAACAACAGAAACTAAGAAGATCCAAAATGTCTTTAGATCATATTTCAAAAACCGGTACTCCACAAAATTGGAAAGTCTAAAAGAAATGGACAAATTTCCACATAGATACTACTTACTAAAGGTAAATCAATATCAGATAAATAATTTAAATAAACCTATAACTACTAGGGAAATAGAAGTTATTAAAAGTCTCTCAATGCAAGGAAAAAGACCAGTGGCAGAGAGTTTTAGCTCAGAATTCTATCAGATTTTCAAAAGAAGAGCTAATTTCAATACTCCTCAAATTCATCCATAAACTACAAACAGAATGAACATTACCAATTTCATTTTTTGTGAGGGCACAGCCACCTTGATACTAAATCACATAAAGTTTCAACAAAATAAAAGAGTTATAGACAAATTTCCCTCATAAACATTGATGCAAAAATACACAAAAATATTTACAAACAGAATTCTAGAACACACCAGAAAGATACTGTATCATGATTAGCTAGGCTTCCTCTCAGAGATACAAGGATGGTACAACATATGAAAATCTGTCAATGTAATCCACTGAATACACACACTAAAATAATAAAAAAAAATTACATGATCATCTCAATAGGAACTTAAAAGGCCTTTGACAAAATTCAATAGTATTTCATGATAAAACTTTTGGAGAGATCAGGTATGCAAGGGGCATACCTATACATAATAAAGGCAATGAAGAGCAAGACTATAGCCAACACCAAATTAAATGGAGAGAAATTGATAGCAATTCCAATAAAATCAGGAACAAGCAAGTCTATTCACTCTCTTCATATCTATTCAATATAGTACTTGAAGATCTAGCTAGAACAATAAGACAACTAGAGATCAATAAGACAGAAAGTAGAAAAGAAGAAGTCAAAGTTCTTTGAAGAAAGGAACCGAAGAATAAATTGAACATTGGGAAGACCTGCCATGCTAATACATAGGTAGGATTAACATAATAAAATTTGACATCTTACTAAAATCAATCTACAGATTCAATGCAATCCTCATTAAGATTCCAGCATAATTCTTTACAGACCTTGAAAGAACAACACTCAACTTAAAATGTAGAAAACAATAAGCTCAGGATATCTAAACAATTCTGTATAATAATAGACCTTCCAGAGGTATCACTATCAGGGTCTACTATAAAGCTATAGCAATAAAAGCCATGTGAATTGGCATAAAAACACACGGGTTGGTCAATGGAATTCAATCAAGGCACAGAAGTAAACACCTGATTTTTGATGAAGAAACCAGAATTATACAATGGAAAAAGAAAGCATCTTCAAGAAATGGCGCTAGGGTAACAGTGTGAGCATGTAGATGAATACAAATACATACATACCTATCATCTTGCACAAAACTCAAGTCCAAGTGAATCAATGACCTCAACATAAAATCAAACACACTGGACCTTATAGGAGAAAAAGTTGCTAATAGCTTTGAATGCCTTGACACAGGAGAACTTCCTGAAGAGAACACCAATAACAGAACCGCTAAGATCAACGATTGATAATTGGGACCTCATGAAACTGAAAGGTTCTAAAAGGCAAAAATCACTGTCAATAGGACAAAACAATAGCAATGTATTTTTCACCAACTCCACATCTGACAGAGGGCTAATTTCCAAAATATATAAAGAACTCAAAAATTCTTACTGGAAATCATAGCCTCTTGCTTTAAGTTTCATAAATCCTAAAAGATTGCTGATCTTATCTCTAGTTGTACATATGACATGATTTTCTTTTCAGATGTGATCCACATGGTTGGATATCAGGGTGTCAAGAATTCCTAGCCAACACTTGGTTGTCTATATTGGTGGAGAAATTTTATAATTTGTCCTAATATTATATTAGTTGAAAAGTATTTGCTATCTATCTAAATACCATTTTATGATCAACATTTAATCAATGAGTTCTTTATATTCATGAAATTATCAGGTGAACATATAGGACACTCTCACAGCAGAACTGTTGCTTGGCTATTATTGATCTGGAAACCTTTTCTGTCAGATGAATATCTACTTGTATTTTAGTAATGCTCCCCATGCTTTCTTCTTTGTCTAACTGCAAAAATGAATGGCAGTCAGGTCCAACCTACTCTGTCAGAAAGAAGAGTTTTCCATTCTCCAACTGTGTATGACTTTTCGTTTACCTTCTCTATTGAAGCGGTAGTACAATGGTGGATGCCTACCCATTGGTCCTTTGTTTACATTAAATTCATGGTGAGGAAAGATAAGCAGAGTGAAACTATTAAACACAAGAAGATAATCTTCCTATATAAATTTTCTTTGCTTCCCACATTTTGCTTCTCTTTTCTACTTTCCTGAAAGCAGATCCAAAAGTTGGCATGTGGCAGTAAGCTAAAATCGTGCCTCCACATGAAATGAAACCAAAGAAAGAAACCTGTTATCAAAACAGGGAAACAATAGCAATAATGATATCAATGATTGGTTTAGGAGCCCTATAGTCATTAGAAAACTACTATTCGATGAAAGTGATTACATATTTCAAAGTCTTCTATAGAGTCAGTGTGATCACAATCAAAATATCAGTAATGCGACTCCAACAACATCAATATTAAAACACATATGGAACAGAAAGTTGTAAATAGCTGAAGCACTATGGAAAAAAATGAGCCATGGTGGAGGTGTCCTAACACCTGATTTCAAATCACAGTTATACTTGTGATGAATTATTTCAGCTCTCAACCCTCATCAGAGAAGCTTACTTTTGTATTAGGTGGCTATTTAAAGAGAGGCATCAACAGGCCACCATGCAGAAATAAACATTGAAGGAGTCATAAGTCCTAAATAGGACATCTCTACTACACAATCTCCTCCCAAGTCTCTGTATTCAGAAGGTGTAGTGGAAAGATTATAAAGGCCAGAGGGAGCAGATGACTACAGCACGAGTGTGTTCATGATACAAGAGGATGCTTGCATATATGAACTCACTGTGGCTACAACTGCGGAACAAAAGACCTAAATACTTCAAGCCAGAAAATATCCCTTCTTTAAGCTGAGAGGAAGTCAAGAGCTCTACCCCAAAATGAGTACCTATTGGCCACTGAGATCTCTTGTCAGAGGGAGTGATGCAGGCTCAGGCATTGAGTCATTAACAGACTACTCAAGCTCCAGGAAATGGCCGTGTACCCATGTACATACAGGCATACAGAAGTGGATGAACATGGCTCATGGATAACAAGGACTCATTTATTTTCTCTGTTCTTAACTCTTTTATTTCATGCATTTCCTATGGGCTCAATGATCTTTCATTTGGTGAAAAGCAGTGTATGGGTCAATCTTGTCTGAAACACTATATGTACATATAAACATTACATTTTTCACAGCTCTATTCGACTTATGGGTTTATATATTTGCATTGAGCAGCACTAAGTGTGTGAAAATTCTATTTCTGTATCAGACATATTGTGGACTTTTTAGATACAGGAGTCAGGAGGCAGACTGCTATTTTCCTATCAGAATCTTCTCTGTGGAGCATTGGCACAGCCCTCTCCACTGGAAATGGCGAGAGCCGTGAAGCCAGCACAGCTATTTGACGCAGTTCCAGCGAGCTGAGCCTAATGCTGCAATTTCTGCCATTGTATCTCTCAGTTTTGGGTTTTGGTCTCTGTGTGCTGCATCCTTGGGGACTTTCTGCATTATGATTCATTTCTGTCTTTTCCCGAGAAAATTATGTCGGAGTCTTTTAAGGAAAATCCTAAGATAAACTTTACCTGGTCCTATTTGGAAGTCTTCCTTTTGTCCTGGAGATCATTAAACACAGATAAGCATATAGTTTGGATGAGGCCATTACTCCACGAATCTTCTTAGGGTATCTGCCCCTGAGCAAACTCAAGCAATATAATTGGTGCAGGATGAACAGAAACAATTGGCAAACTGCCTGGTCAAGAGAGTGGGTTACATATTCCAGGATTCCTTCTACACTACTCCTAGAGTCTCTGAAATTTTAGTTTAAAGATAGGTACTCATACAGGGTGCATCCCCAGGTGAATAGAACACAGTAAATAAGGTAGATTAAATAAAATAAATATTTCCTACTTTATAGTATAGATGATGAAACATATAGTAAAATAAATTAGGTATTTGTCTTTGATATTCATAAAAAGACTAGTTCAGGTACTTTATGTTTGCCTGGATTGCTTCAAGACTGCATACACTGCCAGCCTAAAAGCAGACTGTCATATAATGAATGGGTTTGCTTTGGAGGAGACAATCTTCAGAATCTTTAAATTGGAGTTATAGGCCTGATAATAAAAGTAAAATCTGTTCTGTTTGCATTTTCTAATTGGGACTGAAAATTTGACCCTGGACATATAATGAGAAATCAAACCCATAATCTGTACTTCTTAGATAATCATGAATCTCTCTGTGTTCTGTGAAACCTGTGTAAATAAAGAATCAATCTGGTTGCTAGTTAGTCAGAGCTTCGCAAGTGATCTGATTGCTAGTTGGTGAGAGCTGAGAAGTTCCCTGGACCAAGAGGGCATGACTCCCTCTCTCTACTTAAGGATTCCTTGTCTCCTCTGAGTTCTGTCCTGTCAGCAATGCTCAGGAGAAGGTCCCCTGCATCCATCACGCTGTACTATTAAAGCCCAGGATGAGGGAATCAATACAACTGAATGAGGATCAACGCAAATGATTGAGGATGTCTATTTCATCGATCCCATGAGATCCAGCACTCAGGTGATGATCTTGAGCCTCTGCTGCTGGTTGTTTCTCAGTGTCTCTAGTGCAATGTGTGATGCTAAGTGAAAGACACTATCAGTCACATTCTCAGTGTGGATTATCCAAGTCTAAACCTCAAGGTAGATATTTGCAGTGCATCCTGAGGCACTGCAAAAGGATTAAAAGTTAATTAAGAATTAAAGAATGAACAAATAAAAGAAGATTCATTTAGTAATAATTCATAGAAAAGTATAACTATACCAAAATATGATGCAATATATGCTCCACAATACAATTTAATAATTAAATACATACATAAATAAGTGAATGAATGAATGAAAAAATAAATAGGTGAACACAGGAAAGAATTAATGAATGAATGAATAAATAAATAAATAAATAAATAAATAAATAAATAAATAAATAAACTGAATAGAAGGCTAACAAGTGGCTTTACAGATAGAAACAGTAATGCTTATTACTCTTGGAACAGCTAGGCAACTTGTTTCAATTCATGCAAAAATGTGTCATATTTTTGAGATGCCAGAATTTGAGCAGTGAGGCTCAGTGTCTTAGTCTATAACAGTCCTCTCCATTTTGGCTCAGGACTCATTCCTTTTCCTTATTCAGTCTTGCCAGCAAGTTAACTGAAGAAGACAGGGCTCTCCAGACTTCTGCTCTGACCACCTCCCAGGCACAGGAGCTGTATTTCTTCTCTCTCAAGTAGACAGTGATCCTGTGGAAGTATTTCCTCACAGCCAGGGGAGAGTCTTCCTGGGTGAGGGGAGGTTCCTGCACCCCCACCTGCTGCATCAGACAGCCTTTCAGGTCATTGAGCTGCTGGTGGAGGCCAGTGCAGAATGAGTCTAGGAGGGTTGCATCCCAAGCAGCAGATGAGTCCTTTGATGTGAAGAGGTTCAGGACTTGCTGGGTCAGCTCACTCAGGACAGGGATGGCTTGAGTCTTCTGGATCTGGTGGGCATCCACCTTCTCCAAGGGGAATCCAAAGTCCTTTCTGTCCTTCAGGCAGGAGAGAGGGGAGAGTCTCCTCATTTGTGCCAGGAGTGTCAAGGCTCTCTTGTTCCTGAGGTTTTGTTGGTGAAGCAGGTCACATCCTAGAGAACAAGTACACCAGTAGCTCATCACTGCCAGAACCATTAGGAAAACACAGAACCTAGCCATTATGAGTCTTGCAGATGCTGCTGGTCCTCTGAGCTGTTTGGTCCTGAACCTTCCACTCTAGGTTCTCTGAAGACGATCCTCTGTGGCTGTGTCTTAAGTATGGCAAACACTAGTTTTTACTTTCTGAATGCCCTCCCATAACTTTCCAATTGTCTTTTCACTTTCTTTACCACATTCTCTGCTTGGGTCTGGGCATTTTTTCTGAACCATTGTTGTTTTCATTATGGCTTCCTCTTTCACTGCTCCCCACCAGAAGCTGTTCTACAGGCTTTCTTTTTCTAAGATTAATTTCTAATCTGTTACATCATAGATAGTCTTTGTTTGAAACTTACACATGTATTGTAAGACAGATTTTTCTGTAAAATATTCTATAAAAGTTATCAAATTTCACTCTACAAGCAAGTTTTTATTTATATCTCTTACAAAGATATTTATATCATAATGTAGGGTATGTTGTAAATTTTAATAAATCCCCAATGGAGGAGTTAGAGAAAGGACTGAAGGAGATGATGGGGTTTGAAACCCAGAGGAAGAACAACAAAATCAACCAACCAGACCCCCCAAAGCTCCCAGGAACTAAACCACCAACCAAAGAGTACACAAGGATGGGTCCATGGCTCCAGCCGCAAATGTAGCAGAGGATGGCCTTGACATCAATGGGAGGAGAGGCCATTGTCTCTGGGGAGGCTTCATGCCCCAGTGTAGGAGAATGCCAGGGTGGAGAGGCAGGAGTGGGTGGGCGGGTGGGTGAGCACCCTCATAGAAGCAGGGGGAGGGAAGATGGGATAAGGGGTTTCTGGAGGAGAAACAGGGAAAGAGGATAACTTTTGAAATGTAAATAAATAAAATTTCCAATAAAAAAGAAAAAATTTAATAAATCAAAATACACTGAAGAAAAGGTATACTTTAAAATTTCTCAATATTTAAAGTCATAAAATTGAGTTCTTCAAGTTGCCTTCTTTATATGTAGTATAAATTTATATAAAACTTAATTTAATTATCACTGTATATTAGCTATCTATCCAATGACTTTAATGCAATCATGAAGATACAGGGTACAAAAAGGCTTGCTCTTAACTTGATGAGCTGAGTGTGATTCCTGGAAGCCACAGTTACAGTAGAGAACCAATGCATGTACAGGAGCCCTCATTAGAATATTCACAATATGGCAAGCTTGAGCATGCTCTCTCTCTCTCTCTCTCTCTCTCTCTCTCTCTCTCTCTCTCTCTCTCTGTGTGTGTGTGTGTATGTGTGTGTGTATGTGTGTGTGTGTGTGTCTGTCAATCTCTCCCTCACACACAATCACACAGTCACACACTCACTCATTTGTGACAAAGGTACCTCATGTGTCTGTGAACGTCTGTCTGCATTTTTCTTTGACATATTGAATTCTTCAATCCTAAGATTTCTTTTCTGTCTTTATAGGATCTCTTCACTGATTCTCTATTTCACTGCATGGGTAGTTATTCTGATTTTATTTGTTTTATTTGTACATGAACTTTGTCAGGAGCCATAATGGGACAAGCTAATAACTAGCAGGTGATCGGTCTGAGATGGCCTGCTTCAGATTATTATATAATCTGAGATAGGTTCTCCCTTATAAAGCAAGGCTGTAAGGGATTCATTTTAGGAAAGATTCCTGCTATCAATATACTTTTTCTGTTATTATCAAACATATATGACAATGACTAAGTAATAGCACACCCCTTTGGTGCAATTTTACGAAGATGTACTGTCTTGTAATGATGCTATATAGACAAACAGATGACTTAAGACTTGATGATCCTATAAGAATTCCTAAAATTATATCTGTGATTATTAAGCTCTTTTACAGTGGGACTGCTATTAGGTCCTTTTCTGACAGTCAAAACTGCAATGAGAACTCTGCCAGTCTCCCAAGTGTCACCAGTTAAATGCTCTTAGATAGTTACCAGACTTTCTCCTCCTCAGAGAACATTCCAAGAGGTTGTAAAACAATTAACCAAAGGTCATAAAAAGGGAAATAATGATTTATTATAGGGGCTAGGACAGAAGATAAAATATTGACTGTGTTTATCTATACAAAACTTCACTAATAACTTAGTTATGGTTTTAAACCTTCAGTGAACATGTGGAGCTGAGCCAGTGACGGATGTTTAGCCAGATTACTCCTAATGGTTATGCATGTAAACATCCTCTGTTGTAAACTTCTAGTTCAATTTATGATTTGATTTTTTGTGTGAACTTGTGATGAACTTTGCAGCATGTGATCACGTATTCTGAAAGATGTATAAGTACTGAGGACAAAGAGATGAGAACCTGATAGAGTAAACGTTTTTCCTTTTCCCCCACCTAGGAGAATTTTTTCCTTTAGAAGAATTTTTCTCTTACTAGAATTTTTTCCTTTTCCCCACTTAGGATCTTTCTGCTTTTCCCCTTAGATAGCTTTCATAGGAAACTTTTTACAATTTAATAATAAACTCTATAATCACTTCTCTAAGTGTCTCTCTTTCTTCCTGAGACTTCCGACTAGCAGGTTGAAAGTTAGAGCCACACAGTTCCTACTGAGATAGTACAAAGGCTATTTACTCAATCCTTTGCTGGTTTTTTTTTTTTAAATTGGATACTTTCTTTATTTACATTTCAAATGTTATCCTCTTTCCCAGTTTTTCCCCCTCCTGGAAACCCCCTATCTCATACCCCCTCCCCCTGTTTCTATGAGGGTGTTCCTCAACCCACCCACCCACTCCCAACTCCCCACCCTTGATTACCTTACCCTGGAGCATCTATCGAGCCTTCATAGGACCAAAGACCTCTCCTCCCATTGATGCCTGGCAAGGCCATCCTCTGCTACATATGCAGCTGGAGCCATGTGTACTCCTTGGTCAGTGGCTTAATCGCTGAGAGCTTTAGGGGGTCTGGTTGGTTGATATTGTTCTTCCTATGGGGTTGCAAACCCCTTCAGCTCCTTCAGTTCTTTCTCTAACTCCTCTATTGGGGACCCTGCAGTCAGTCCAATGGTTGGCTGTGAGCATCCTCCTCTGTATTTGTCAGGCTCTGGACAGGCCTCTCAGGAGACAGCTGTATCAGGCTCCTTTCAGCAAGCATTTCTTGGCATCCACAATAGTGAAGGGGTTTGGTTATTATATATGGGATGAATCCCCAGGTGGGACAGTCTCTGCATGGCCTTTCCTTCAGTCTCTGCTCCACACTTTGTCTCCGTATTTCCTCCCATGAGTATTTTGTTCCCCTAAGAAGGACCGAAGCATCCACACTTTGGTCTTCCTTCTTCTTGAGCTTCATGTGGTCTGTGAATTGTATCTTGGGTATTCGTAGCTTTTGGGCTAATATCCACTTATCAGTGAGTGCATACCATGTGTGTTCTTTTGTGATTGGGTTACCTCACTCAGGATGATATTTTCTAGTTCCATCCATTTGCCTAAGAATTTCATGAATTCATGATTTTTAATAGCTGAATGTACCAAATTTTCTGTATCCATTTCTCTGTTGAAGGACATCTGGGTTCTTTCCAGCTTCTGACTATTATAAATAAGGCTTTTATGAACATAGTGGAGCATGTGTCCTTGTTATATGTTGAAGAATCTTTTGGGTATATGCCCAGGAGTGATATAGTTGGATCCTCAGGCAATACTATGTCCAGTTTTCTGAGGAACTGCCAGACTGATTTCCAGAGTGGTTGTACCAGCTTACAATCCTACCAACAATGAAAGAGTGTTCCTCTTTCTCCACATCCTTGCCAACATCTGCTGTCACCTGAGGTTTGGTCTTAGCCATTCTGCCTAGTGTGTTTCTGGCCTCAGAGGGTCACAGAAGGCAGGTCAGCTACAGTAACATAGTAACTTAGTAGTATACAGTAGCATAGTAACTTAGACTTAGATAAGTAAACTTTTTATTATTATACAGCAACCCTAAATATCTTGTAAGACAAAGTCTTTTTAAAAAATTTTATTTATTTATTTATTTATTTATTTATTTATTTATTTATTTATTTATTTATTTATTTATTTATTTATTTATTTATATGAGTACACCATAGCTGTCTTCAGATACACACCAGAAGAGTGCATCAGATTCTATTACAGATGGTTGTGAGCCACCATGTGGTTGCTGGGAATTGAACTCAGGACCTCTGGAAGAGCAGTCAGTGCTCTTAACCATTGAGCCGTCTCTCCAGCCCGTAAGACAAAGTCTTATCCTCTGCCGACGCTCTTCTCCCTCCCGTGCCTCATGAAAAATCCCACAAGAAAGAAGACTCCCGTGCTGGGGCTGGCTCCAGGCAGAACTTGTAGCTACCTGTGTCTCTGACTACTGATTTCAAATCTTTTTCAAGCAATTCAACACTTTGCTTTTCCTCTCAGAAATCTACCAGACTCATATACTTTTGTAACTACAAAGGAGGCTGGACCACCATCCAAAGAATACACATTGAGGGACCCATGGTTTGGACCACATATGTGACAGAGGAGGGCCTTGTTGGCCATCAGGGGGAGGAGAGGCCCCAGTAAAGGGGAATGTCAAGGTGGGATTAAGGGAGTGGGCAGGTGGGTGGGTGGGAGGTGGAATTCCCTCATAGAGGTGGGGGAGGGGGAGAGGATAGGTGGTTTCCAAAGAGGAGACCTAGAAAGGGAGAAACATTGGAAATGTAAATAAAGAATCAAAAAATAAAATAAAATAAAAAGATACTGCAAAAAATAACAAATGAAATATAGGTTGATTTATAATCCTACTTTACAATGATTAACACCACCGTGTCTGCTGAGAGACCCTCATTTTCATTCCTTTCTCCTTTTTGTTATTTAACATGGCTGAAAATCAAGCACAGGTAGTCATACTTTTTATTCTAACCCAAGAAACTAAAGAACCAAACTCTTTGCCTGATTTAATTCATTTACTTAAGCAAACAACAAAGTCTCCCTTTTATTCAAGTTCAATATCAATGAAATTATTTGTCACCTCTCTTTTATGAAACTTACTATGGCTATTATTTTTTCAAACACAAATATTTTAAAGCCCTGGAGACTTGCTTAATACATAAAATAGGCAGTAGGGACTTTTCCAAGTGAGGAACATGCTTTTAGTCAATGCAGAAACACCTGATTGCTTTTCCAGAATACATGTGAAAGCCTGGACGAGGGTGGATTCTCAGCTGGCATCGAGTATATGTGAGAATCCGAAAGAAGTAGACTGTAACATGCTAGCAAGTGGAGAACCCAGAGGCAAATAGGAAGGAATAGCTTCCTCCATTCATATACTTATACAGGCTTCCAGGAGAAGGCCTGGCTCACGGTGGAGGTGAGTCTTTACCTCTCAGATGTCAAGAATACTGTTGTGTTTTCCATCTTGAAGTGGATCTTACCACTCCAAATTAAGAGAAACTAGCTCACTAGGTAGAAACTGTGCCCTACCCTTTGGGGTTTCAGGTAATGCTACTTGTAGTCAAGTAGACAACCAAGAAGAGCGATCGCAATCACAAAGGCCAGTCTATCTAGCTGAGCGTATGAGGCCTTGCTTAAGTGAGAGAATCTGTCACAGAAAATGAGGTAGAGAGTGACAGAGGTAAAAACCTGACATTTATTGACATCTGGTCCCTCTTATGCACATGCAAACGAAAGCACACAAGCATTGGTGTACAATAGGGATTTTAAAAGCTAATACAACATAACGATTATATGTTATATGACATAGTACACTGAATCTGACAGAAGAGAAAGTGGCAAATAGGCTTTAGCTGATTGGCAAGTGCAAGGACCGTCTGCGCAGGACACCGAAAGCAGAAACACTAAGACCAGCAGTCACTAAATGAGACATCACAAAGCTAAAAAGCTTCAGTGTGACAGAGGATGCTATTACTCAGGCAAACTGTATAGAGATGTAACTTTGGTTTCACAAACAAAATTATCTGATATTAAAACATGGTCATTGATAAGATGCTAGCTTGTCTGTGTACATTCATAAACACATAGAAAGTTGCTCAGTGCTTTAACTCTGGTTCCATACTGCAGGTTCACTTTCCATGTGTATCAAAGACCACACTGTTTAGGCAACATGGCACTAACCAGGCTCCATGACTGGGTGTGATATTCACATAGTTCTCCAGAGGTGGTGTAAAAATCAATACTGTCAAAATCATACCTAATTTTTATGCTCATTTCAATTACCTTGCATGTTCATCCTTAAACACAGGATACTGTGGTATGTTTCTGCATCCATAAAAATGTTTGTTTCAAATGATAATAAAAACAATTCTAGCCTCTCAAAATCTCATAGCAGCTTGTGTTCTGCACTATCCAGGCTCCATGAACTTCTGGGATATTGAAGTAGTTCTCCAGAATTGTAGAGCTGGATATGCCAGCTTTACAGAGCATCACAGCTTGGATGAACTGTGGTGAGCATCTAGGGCTCCACAAGGGTTTTCCCTATGAAACGACACTCTTCTCTCTCTCTCTCCTCTCTCTCTCTCTGCTCTCTCTCTCTCTTCTCTCTCCTCTCTCTCTCCCTCCCTCCCTTTCCCTCTCTCTCTCTCTCTCTCTCTCTCTCTCTCTCTCTCTCTCTCTCTCTCTGCACACGTGCATTTACATGCAAGTGAATTTGTATGTGGAAGACAGAGGTGGGTGTCAGGTACCCTCCTCTATCACTGCCTACCTGATACCTTCCTGACAGTGCCTCACACTGACCTTCAAGCTCACTCATTTCACTAGATGTTGATTAGATCATCAGGCGGACTGCCCCTCTTAGTTAAGATATTGCTGTGCCCTGCTCTGCATCAGTGAGTACTGGTCACTGCATCTCAGGAATAGCAGACATGGAGAACTGGATATGGCCATTTCCATCTCTCAATCCCAAAGCTTGAAAATTTGGCCATCTTGAGCTTGCATGGTGTTACTGTTCAGAGATATAGCCTCATGGACAGCTGTGTGATGCTCCCTGACTCATAGGATTCTTCTCACATTGACCAGATGTTCCTGTGTGGATGGGGTGTGCATTGACTAAAGTCTAGTCATGTGTGTAGGAATGGTACTTCAGTCTCCTCATGCCCATGGTCCTGTCTCAGTCCTTCTATTCCTGTCTCAAATCCCAAAATTCTGTTGAATAAAAGCAAGTTATTAAATCTAATATGTGAAATACAATGTGACAATATATAGTTTCTGAGAAAAGTGATATCTGGAGTTATTTCATAGTAATTTTTATTATATAATCATAAAAATGATGGAAATTAGGTTAAAAATAACCACAAAGAGAAAATTAAAGGGGTTCATATCTGATAGACGTTAAGCAGTCACACTTATATCCAAGTTTATCCGATACTTACAATTCCCCCACCCAGAGTCTATGTGAATAACAAGATCTGCAGGTCACCTGGTATCACTTGATTATCCCCCAAATACACAGATTACAAGTATCTGTCCCTATAATGTCTAAAGTCCTTTATTTAGTCTTGTGCTTCTCATGAGGACTCAGACAACAACACACTGTGAGCATGTTCCTCATTCAAAGTGACAACTTTCTACTGACCATGAAGTCAAAGGCAGGACCCAGCAACAGGGAGGAATTTGCATTTGACAGTTCACTCTTAAGAAGGAGCGGATGAACCTCTAGGATTTCCTTGGCTGGTCTGTTTACAGATGCACATTGTCTTCCTCTCTTCACACATTCTCCAGAACTCAAAGAGGCTGATGGGTTAGGTCCTGGGCCTTGGTGCTATGCCCCTGCAAAACACAGATCTTGCTCCAATTGGGATAAGCATAGGTTATTGTGCAGCAATTCAGAGTGACCATGGCCTGGAACATGGATTCATGTAGCATGTTCCAGTATAGAGAGGTTACCTCAACTGCTTAAGTCATGGGTCAAAGGCAGTCCTACATCAGTACATTTACTGAAGCATTGTTGCTAGTATTATCAGGCTGAGTACCAGGTTGATAATCTCTTCTATGTCTTCAGATTCTTTTTACAACATTCCTACCTCAGGGTTGGTTGTCTCAGTTTCACAATGAATTCCTCAGTTTATGCACTGATTAAAATGATGTGAGTTTGGTTGTCAATTGCTGCTTAAGGGACTGCACACAGACCCCTCCTTCTCCAGAGAACTTCCACCTGTGTGGACCTAAGAGAATTTTTCTCTCCATATGATGAGAATTGAGGAGAGTGGAGTCTTCCAAACTAAAGTAGGTTCTTCCAGGGAAAGGCCTATTTTAGTATGAAGGAAACTGAGCCAGGAAACAGAATTCTGAAGGAAAATCTTACCAGAGTCTGTGTTTTTGCAGGCCATTTCCAGTAGTTACCTTTCTTCTTCTCTAAATATTCTTGTCTTTCTTTCTGTCTGTCTGTCTTTCTGTCTGTCTTTCTTTCCTTCTTTCTTTTTATTGACACAATCAGCATTATCTCATTAGAGGAACATTCTCTAACTTCCAAATGAGAGGATATTCTCAAGCATGAGAGATTCCGTAAACACACGGAACTACTTCATTTATGGTGGTTATACATTTTCAGAAAAAAAATTCAGGCAGAAATCAAGAAGTAATCGAATCATTTGAGCAGTGAGCACAGCTTGTTAATGCAGAGTGAGTGGGCAGAACACACTGGGATGTTCTGCTTCTGGGAGGGGCAAACAAGTGATGTGAGACGGAAAGGTGGGATCTGAGACAGCAGGGAGTTACAGGGAGTCTATCAGATGGAGAGCTGTGTGTGCACACATATACACATAATTGTATATAGTACTCACTGCTATTATATATCATATGTACAGTATATCATGTAGAATATATAATTTAATCTGTAATTCCACTTTCAGTTTCAATCAAGGACAGTGATTGCTACATATTGTACTTGTCACCCATCAATTCTTATTGACTATTGAATTCAGTAATTAATATTTAGTATCCAATTTATCTAATGGCTAAGATGTTCATGCAGTTCTGACAGACAGGAAGGGCTTTTAGTGTCCCAACTGTCTGTAGCATTTCATTTACTCTTTCATCTTTCTTGAGATATTGGTTTGATTGTCTAAGTTTCTAATCCTGTTTTAGTTCTCTTTTCTACTTTCCTAGAAAGAAAACTCTGATGTTGGTTTGTGGCACTGAACCAAAAATATGATGGCATTGGAAAGGAAAGCTAAAGAAAGTAATATATGTGTCATCTAAACAAGAAAGTAGAAACAATGTTAGCAATTAAGAAATGGACCAGATGTATAGTCATTAAATAAAATAATGTTATGAAAGTGACTATTTTCAAGTGATGCTCAGGTTCAGTGAAATCTAAATTAAAATTTCAATCATGTTTCTCCCAGATGTATCACTTTAAAAATACATGTGGAGCCATGAAGATACGAAAGAATAAAGCAGTGCTATGTTCATAGCATCATAATACCTGATTTGAAATTACAGGTACACATCTAAGAGAGGGTTACTGCACTGACCAACCCTTACTGCAGAACCCTCTTGGGGCCCATGCCAATAAACACAGAGATCCACTACTGGTCACTGAGCAGAAAATAAAGGACTGATTTCCTGGCCTCAGGGATCATTGAAGAAGAGGAAGTAGAAGAAGAATTGGAAGAGCTAGAGGCAGTGAATGATGGCAGCAAAGTTGTGTTCTTGGACACAGCAGGGTAGTTACTCACGTGGACTGAGAGTGACTGTGATTGAATGAACCAAGCCAGACAAAATATCAGCTTGGAAAATGAAGGCCATTCCACCTGTAGGTGAGGAACTATGGCAACCGATGGCTTCAGGGAGAGAAAGGTTCAGGTATCCTCAGAGATGGGTTCAAAGAAGATGGAGCAAAAGTAGCAGGATGAACATAAATACCTTAAATTATATTCATAAAAATAAATAAATAAATAAATAAATAAATAAATGAAAACATATATAGATATCAACATTTGCATGCAAAACAAATACTTTTAAATGTAGCCAAAATTTGTTCAGTTTTGCTGAACTATCTAGGCTGGTTTATTGTAGTCATAACAAATAAATGTGAGTTTTTAAAGGAAAGCTTATAAAATGAAATATAATATCCTAGTCCAGGGGAATCCTCTCTTTATTATATAAGCAATAAGTAGGACAACTTTTTATAATTTGTTTGGATTGTTGCCAAGAAATGGAAGAATATCTCTTTAAACATTTCCTGTTAATATGATGGTTTTTAAATGAAATTCCAAGGCTTTCCACAGAGTTCCTATTACTAATTGATCAATCTCTTCATTTTTGCCCAGGAAATCTGTTTGAGATAAACTATGGTTGATCTATATTGGATAGTTTCTATTTTGAACTTTTTGCAGTTGTATAATTATTGATACTAATTCTGAATTATCAGAAATAAGTGCAGCACACATACATATGTAAGTAACACAATCCTCTCTGCGTATTGTGAGTCAGTAATTATATTGATAGGCTCATAAAATTCTAATAAAATGTTAGAATTCATATAGTTCATACTTTTGAAACAATGCATATGGACTTTGAATTGCTTTCCTTATATTTCTTGACTTATAACTTGCTGTTCCTGATTTATTTGCATCAGTATAAAATTAAGAAACTTCAGAAATTGGTGTTCCTTTTATTATAAGAGAGAGAATCAAAAGCCTTGATCTTCTGCCCAGTTCTGCTTTGCGAAAAAGTATGAGATTACAACTGTTAATCCAGCCTGCAAGGGCTATTCCTTTATTTAGCCACTTCATTCACCTGAGGCTGACTACCAAGGTTTAGCTAACAAAGTGTTACAGACCTTCAATCAAAATCCCACTTTTGGCTGCCCTAATTAAGTCCTCCATTCAAAATTAAACACCTCATTCTTACATGGATTTTTCTCCTTTTAACTTTGTACACTGCCATTTGCCTATGATGGTCCATGTCTGTCTCCTCTCTATTCAGAAGCAGTCTTTTGTCCCACCACCCATCGGACAAGTATCCTTCCCTCTTCTCCCTAGACCCCTCCTCCTTCTCCTTAGTCTTCTATCTTAGGTCTCTGTCTCTTATCCTTTGCACTTTTTGAAGTGCAAATACATCACTTTTGTACTGTGAACTTAGTCTTGTAATGTCTTGTGACAATACAAGTCCACAGAAATAAGATATGTGGCTTACTACTGCACAGCATACTGGTTAAATACACAGGAGAAAAAGAAAGAGTTAGGATTTTACCATCAATGAATGAGAAGAACGCAATGGGTTTATGTGCTTGTCTGAACATCATGGAATGGCACATCCACAGTAAGGTGCAGCCTGATTATGTATATAATTTCTTTACTGCAAAATAACATTTTAAACATTAAAAAAATGTAAAAAGAATAATGGGAATAAAATCAGATTCATTTGGTAATCATTTATAGATAGAAAAGCTAAACAATACCAAAATATGATTCAATGTATGTTATGTCAAATAATTAGTTAAATAATAAGTGAATAAATAAATACATAAATACATAAATAGACAAATGAAAAGTAAATAAATACATAAATAAAACTGAATAGAAGGAGAACAATTGCCTTTGCAGAGAGATACAGCATTGCTAATTACTGTTGAAACATCTAGGCAACTTTTTTTTTCAATTCATGTAAAAATGAGTAATATTTTTCAGATAGCTGAATTTGACAGTGAGGTTCAGAGTCCTAGTCTAGGAGAGTTCTCTCCACTCTGTTTCAGGCAGGATTCACTCCTTGTCCTCACTCAGTCTGGCCAGCAACTTGGTTGAGAAAGACAGGGCTCTCCAGACTTCCGCTCTGACCACCTCCCAGGCACAGGGGCTGTGTGTCTTCTCTCTCAGGTACACAGTGATCCTGTGGAAGTATTTCTTCACAGCCAGTTGGGAGTCTTCCTGGGTCAGGGGAGATTCCTGCACCCCCACCTGCTGCATCAGACAGTCTTTCAGGTCATTGAGCTGCTGGTGGAGGTCATTGCAGAATGAGTCTAGGAGGGTTGCATCCCAAGCAGCAGATGAGTCTTTCGATGTGAATAGGGTCAGCATCTGCTGGGTCAGCTCACTCAGGACAGGGATGGCTTGAGCCTTCTGGATCTGCTGGGCATCCACATTCTTCAAGGGGAATCCAAAGTCCTTTCTGTCCTTCAGGCAGGAGAGAGGGGAGAGTCTCCTCATTTTTGCCAGAGGTGTCAAGGCTCTCTTGTTCCTGCGGTTATGAGTCTGAAGCAGGTCACATCCCAGAGTGTAAGTTGACCAGTAGTAGCTCATCACCACCAGAGCCATCAGGAAAGGACAGGGCCTAGCCATTGTGGATCTTGCAGATGCTGCTGGTCCTCTGGGCTATGTGGTCCTGAACCTTCCCCTCTAAGTTCTCTGAAGACCATCATGAGTGGATGTGTCTTAAATAGGGGAAACATTAGTTTTTACTTTCTGAATGCCCTCTCCTTACTTTCCAATTGCCTTTTCATTTTCTTTAACACATTCTCTGCTTGTGTCTGGGCAATTTTTCCATTTCATTTTGTTTTTGTTATTGCTTCCTTTTTCTCTGCTACCCTCTGAAAGTTGTTTTATAGGTTTTTGTTTTCTAATTAGAATTTTCATTAACTGTTACACCATAGGTAAAAAGTCTTTGTTTGACATTAACAAATCTATTGGCAATACTATTTTTTGTAAAAGTATCCTATAAAAGTTATTATAGTTAAATTTACAATTAATTTTTATTTCATGTATATCACTTACAAATATATTTAAATTAGATGTAAGGTTTGGAACAAAATCTTCTAAATAAACATATATTGAGGTGATGGTATACTTTAAAATTTTTCCAACATGTAGAGTCCTAAAATTAAGTTCTTCAAGTGCCTTCAGTAACTATAATATAAATTTATATAGAGAGTAGGACACATTCTGTAAAAAGGTTTGCTGTTGAAGTTTGATGAATGGAATCTGATTCCTGCAAGCTATGGTTGCAATAGTGAACCAAGCCTGGAAGTTGGTGTCCATGACAACATTCACTATGTGGCAAACTTGTCCATTTTCTCTGTCTTTCTATCTCTATCTCTCTGTCTCTTTCTCTGTGTATCTCTTTGTCCCTCTCTCCCCTCTCTTCTCTATCACACACACACACACACACACACACACAGATTCACACATACACCAGCACACAGACACATGCACACATGCACACACTCATTTATTTGTGACAAAGGCGCCTCATACTTCATGTGTGCTGTGAACCTCCGCCTGTATTTTCCTTTAACTTACTGAATTCTTCAATTCTAAGATTTCTTCTCTGACGTGGCATGGATGATTTTTCTGATTTTGTTTTATTTGTACATGATCTTGTAGCTACTTGTGTCTCTGTCTATTCCATTCAAAATTTTTAAAACAATTCACAACTTTGCTTTTCCTCTTAGAAATCTAGCAGGTTCTTATACATTCTTGACTCCAATCTACCTGACAAAAGAAATCCTAGTTGATTTATAATCCCAACAGACCAGTATTCACCCCACAGTGTCTGCTTGGAGACCCTCATTTTCCTTCTTTTCTCATTGTGTCATTTCACAGGGTTGAAATCCCAGCACAACTAGTCATATTTTTTTTATTCCATCCAGTAAACTGAAGAATCAGAAGTTCTTTGCTTTACTTATTTAATTTCCTTAAGCAAACATCAAGATCTCCCTTTTATTCATGTTCAATACCAAGGCTATTATTTGGCATCTCTCTTTTTTGAATGACACTATGGCTAGTACTTTTTTCAAACTCAAATATTTTAAATTTTTGGTGACTTACTTAATAATTTAAAAAGGACATGGGAAGATATCCAGGTCACGAACATAATTGCAGTAAATACATAAATAGCTGATTGGTTTCCCAGAATCCCTATAAAACCCAGTACATGAGTACATGCCTGAAATCTGGACAATGAGAAGGAGATATAGACATGTACCTGGACCACTGTATTTGCCAGTGTTCTCTAGAATAACAGAATTTATCAAAAGAAAGACACACACACACACACATACACACACACACTCTCTCTCACACTTTTTCTCTCTATATAGATGTAATATATATGTACATAGTTTATAGCTTTATAGTTTATGTATAGTATATTAGATATAAGATATATATGTACATATATGTGAGGTATTAGAAGGACTTAAACTATGGTCCATCTAATCAAAAATCAGCTGCCTCTGTATGGAAGGTCTAAGAATACAGTAATTATTCACTTTACAAGGGTGTATTTCTTAGTTGGCATTCAGTATATTTAATTCAATGATTAATATTTAGTGCCCAGTGTGACTAATGGCAGAAGTGTTCAAGTAATTGTGACCCACAGCAAGGGCTTTCAATGCCTCAACTGTCTGTAGTTTTTCATTTACTCTTTCATCTTTCCTGAAGTGTTAGTTTAATGGTCGAAATCTCCACTTATGTTTTATTTCTCTTTTCTACTCTTCTAGAAAAAAAGCCTGATGTTGGTTTATGGCACTGAACCAAAACTATGATGTAAATGAAAGTCAAGGAAAGGAACTGATGTGTCATCCAAACAACAAAGTAGTATGCTAGCTACCAAGCTAAAATGGACAAGATCTATGTTCATTAAATGAAATAATGTTATGAACATGACTATATATTCTAATGATCTTCAGGTACAATACAATCCAAATAAAACTTTCAATAATATTTTTCCTGGAAGCAACACTTTTAAAATACATGTGGAACCATGAAGATATCAAAGAATAAAAGCAGTGCTAACTGCTAACTGGCTAGCTCTTCAGGGCTTATTCAGCCTGCTTTCTTATAGAAGCCAGGACTACTAGCCTAGGGATGTACCACTCACAATAGGTTAGGCCCTTTCAAATTGATCAGTAGTTGAGAAGTGCCTTGCAGCTGGAATCTCATGGAGACGTTTCGCCAGCTGAGGCTCCTTCCTCTCTGATGACTCTAGTTTGTGTCAAATTAAAACAAAACCCAGCCAGTACAGCACCCAACATCTTACAATACATACTGAACCCTCTTCCCATGCCTGTAGAGAGAGGTAGAGAGACTCCACTGGCCATTGCTGTGTGCCCTCTCAGCACACCTGCACAGCCGGAAGCCCTTTCCCAGGTGAAACCTTAATGGCCCAAGAGTCTCTAGTGATCTTTTTTTCCAGAAGCTTCTGTTCTGCCATTTGGCAATACTCTCCCTAAGACAGGGGAACATGTGGTTCAGTTTTGCTTGTTCCTCCCTATATTGCTTCAGTTGGCCTAGAACACCTGATTCTATTGATTTCACCTTGTATTCCAATCCTGACCAACCATACCCATCCCAAAGCCAATTTGTTTTGGTTTTTGTTTTTTGTTTTTTAAGATGGGGTTTCTCTGCATAACAGCACTGGGTGTCCTAGACTGCTTTTGTAGACCCTACTTGGCCTCATCAAATCCATATTTTAATATCTGTTTTTATTTTTATTTTTCTGTATGTTATTCAATCCAATTGTTAATAGTTTTTATCTGGAGAGACAAAAGGAATGAATGTTCCATGTGCTAACTTGGACTACTGTCACCCCTGAATATTGGCTGAGGATGGACTGTGTTTCTTTGGGGATCATAAGTTATCACATATGGACCAGATGGCAGAACATTCAAACGAGACTGTGGCATCTCTCACTGTACATGGCTGATAGCTACAGTGACTAATCCAGGACTCTTAAAGTTCTTAAGAACCATTGGAGTTACATGCCCCCTAATGAAACACTGACTTCCAGTCCCAGGGGGTGACAGATCAGATTCATCAACACCCACCATGCTTATCCAAATGGAATCTGTATTAGTCAGGGTTCTCTAGAGTCACAGAACGTATAGGTAGTCTCTATATAGTAAGGGAATTTGTTGATGACTTACAGTCTGTAGTCAAATTCCCCAACAATGGTCGGCAGCAGCTGTGAATGAAAACCCGAGGATCTAGCAATTGCTTAGTCCCAAAAGGCTCACAGGCGAAGAAAATTGAATCTTCCTCCTTCCAATGTCCTTATGTAGATCTCCAGCAGCAGGTGTGGCCCAGATTAAAGGTATGCGTACCACCACACCTGAAACTTGTGCCCTCCAGTCTCAAGATCCAGATCACAGGAGAGCCTTCTAATTCTGGATTATAATTCACTCTAGATATAGTCAAGTTGACAATCAGAAATAGCCACTACAGAATCCTAGATGGTCCACGGAACTGACGGCACCAAATGTGCCATCAATGGTGACAGATACTAGGGATGTGGTAAATCTAGGAGCACCTTGATCACACACTCCATGAGCACTGACTATTACTGACATATGGGTGCAGCATTCAGAGCATTTGCTGGGGAAAGGCTTCATCTACTCTTGCCTTAGACAGAAAAGTCAGATTGTGGAACACTAGGGTGGTTCAGTGGGTAAGAGTTTGCCACACAAGGTCACAGACTATAGTGTGATCCCTGAAACCTCCTGTGAAAAGAGAAATTGACCCTTCTACCTCCTTAATGCTGGAACTAAGGACATATGCCGGGAATTTGCAGAGCACATTTTAACTAAAATTGGGCTTTCTCTATGTAGGCTTGATTGTCCCGGAACATACTCTGTAAACCAGGCTAGCCTTCAACTCAGAGATCTGCCTGCCTCTACCTCCCCAATGCTGGGGTTAAAGACCTGTGACACCATTGCTTGGATGCAGTTTTTTAAATTATGCTTGCTTGCTTGCTTGCTTGCTTGCTTGCTTGCTTCCTTCCTTCCTTCCTTCCTTCCTTCCTTCCTTCCTTTCTTTCCTATTTCCTTATGTGTATGAGTCCTTGCCTGCATGTTTAACATTTGTTCACCATGTGGGTTTGTGAAGCACATAAAGCTAGAAACCAGGAGTTCCCAGGAACTGAAGACAGAGGTGGTTGGAAACTCAAAAACCAAAACAGTTCCTCTGGGAGAACAAATACTGTTCTTAACCACTGAGTCACCTCTCCAGCTCCTAAATTCAGTTTATTGTTTTAGTTAAACAAAAACTAAGTTTTGTTTATTATTTTGGGTAACGATGCATGTGAGCATGCCTTGGCTAATTCATGGAGTCAGGAGGAAGTTTTACAGTATTAGTGCCTTCCTTCCAGAGACTGAAGTCAGGTCCTGGTGCCGATGCAGGCATTGACTTTCCCTGCTGAGGCATTGCGAAGATGATCCATATCTCTGATAAATTTGAGTCTTCAGACTAAGGTGTGCTGTGTAGGTTTATGGTTCAAGGAGAGTCAGAGGCTGATGTGTGGAAGATGACAGATGATTAAGCATACCAAGTCCAGTTCAGTCTGGGCAGTGCCATGAGACCATGCCTGAAAACAGTAAGGGAAGGGGTGAGGGTTTGTACAGTTCAGGACTAATCTGTTCCAGGTCAAGTTTCACTAAACCTCATCATCTCTCAAAAGGATGATGGAGGGGCTGGGGTATACCTCAGTGAGAGAGCACATACCTGGCATATACTGAGTTTAGTACCCAACACCACATCCAAACACTAAATAATAGAGACGTGACTATACAGAAAAGAATCTAAATATAAAAAGTAGAATAGAAAAAGACAGAAAGCAGATGGGAGACTCCATCCTTTAATTTTCATAAAGCAACCTCAATAGCCCAGCATCACCAGGGATTTTGTGTATTTGTGTTTTACTGAAAGGAAAGCTCTTGTACTCTAGAATTGCCAGGAATTCCCCTTGTAGGCAAGGGTGGATAGCCTGGAACTTGCCATGCTACTTCTTAAGTTCTGGGCTCACGTGTGTTCTGTTAAGCAAATTATAGTCATCTGCTGTGGACAATTTGAAGAGTCCCGTATCCCACACCTGGGATTAAAATGAAACCATATTCCCATAATATCTCTGTGTTAACGAAGCCAAAGTTACTCACTACAAATCTCCATTGTGACCAATGCCTGCTATGAATGTAGTTAGCATGGTTTCTATGACCTTTGCCCTGACTGGCAGTAAATAGACGAATATTCCTTCTAAGTACTAAGAAATGAATGCCTATGGACAGGTCTCTCATTCAGAGGACCCAGGACACACAGTTTTGAGCATTGCTAAATGTGATAGTAACACAATGTTCTGCAATGGAGCCTGACATTGATGAGGAGCACAATGGGACATGGGGTTAAGTGTCCTGTAGAGTCAGAAAAAGAGTTCTACATTTCAAAATGTAGCTTCTGTCAAGACTGACTTCAGTGCTTTTCTCTTACATATAAAGTCATGGTCAGATCCTGAGAACCTGGCATTCTCTCTGTGGTGTGCTCCTCAGTCATTAATTGGTTCTTAAGATCGTGGTCAGGACAATTCTTTGACTGGACACAGGGACGGAAGGATACTGTGTTGTCTAAGCTCTGGTTTCCTGAGACCTCTCAATGTGCAATGCATCAATTCTGGTATTCCCACTTCTTCATCTGCCCATTGTGTTATATGAAAGTCTTCAAAGCATCCATGTATGCAAAGTCAAGGGTTGAAGAAGCAGGTTTTGGTGAATGAGTAGCAGAGTGCAATACAAGGTACTTAGGCTAGGAGGAGCTGTGGGAAAATCAAAGATGGCTGAAGCAGAACAAAAGACAATAAACAACAAAGGAATAAGGGATAGTGTCTTAGTGTCTTAGTCAGGGTTTCTATTCCTGCACAAACATCAGGACCAAGATGCAAGTTGGGGAGGAAAGGGTTTATTGAGCTTACACTTCCATGCTGCTGTTCATCACCCAAGAAAATCAGGACTGGAACTCAAGCAGAGCAGAAAGCTAGAGCTGATGCAGAGGTGATGGAGGGATGTTTCTTACTGGCTTGCTTACTTCCCCTGGCTTGCTCAACTGGTTTTCTTATAGAGCCCAAGACTACCATCCCACAGATGGTACCACCCACAAGGGGCCCTCTGCCCTTGATCACTAATTGAGAAAATGCCTTACACCTGGATCTCAGAGACTCATTTTCTCAACTGAAGCTCCTTTTTCTGTTAACTGCAACTTGTGTCAAGTTGACACACAAAACTAGCCAGGGCATCCTTCTTTTCCATTCTCTTTCTTTTTAATGTAGTCTAGGCTGGCCTGGACTTCTCATCCTCTTCCTTCGACTTATAGATTGATGGGGATCTCTGACAGATAAAACCAAACCCAGCTGGTAGGCCACCTGATTGTGGCACCCTGTCCTACTCTTCAGAGCTCCCAACCTCTGACTGGCCACCTGCATGTAAAGGACTTCAGAGGATGGACAAAAGTCCCTGTCCTGTCCTAAAGGATTGCCAATCCCTAAAATCTGCCTACTAATTGCCCACTGATGATCTCTGTCTTTCTTTTGATAATAAATCCCTGAGCCTAGCCATTATGTTTCCTTATGTCTGTATAATCAGGTACCAATATTTGGTGTTATATCTGTTGTTTTTTCTTCATTATTATGCTTATAAAAATATGAGTATCCAAGGTTGCTGAATGGATAAAGGGTACCTGGGGCCAATCCTGATAATCTGACTTTAATTTAACGCTCCATATTGACCTCTGACCTCCATAAGCAGGTAATGGCAATAATGTTGACTTGTGTGCAGGGACACCTGAAGTAAATAAAATAACAATAATTTAATAACCCCATGTTTAAATTTTGTTGTGCCTGGATGCTGACTTCCATAAAACATGATTGTAAAGACTCTTTACCAATTAAATGATTCTAAAGTTTTTAGATTATAATTCTCTCTCTCTCTCTCTCTCTCTCTCTCTCTCTCTCTCTCTCTCTCTCCCTCCCTCCCTCCCTCTGGCATGCCCTTCTTGTGGCTTCTTTTTAATTAACATCCCATTTTCCCCTCCCTCCTCTCTTCAAAGACCTCCCCCTCCACTCTCCATACACTCTTCCATTTCTCTTCAGAAAACAGGAGGCCTCCATTGATATCAAGTAGCTCTGGTGTAAGGAGTAAGAATAGGAGCATCCTCTCCTATTGAGACTACACAAGGCAGCCCAGTAGGTGGAAAGGGTACCAAAGGCAAGCACCAGAGTCAGAGACAGACCCTGCTCCCACTGTGAGGAATCCCACATAAAGACCAAGCTACACAATTGTAACATATGTGCAGAGGACCCGTAAGCCCTTATGGATCCAAGTTAGTTGATTCTTGTGGTGTCCTTGACTCATTTAGTACCTACAGTCCTTCCTCTCTCTGTTCCACAGGATTCTCCAAGCTCAGCCTAATGTCTGACTGTGGGTCTCTGCATCTGTTTCCATTAGTTCCTGGGGAAAGCCTCTGATGACAGTTATTCGAGGCTTATGTCTGCAAGTATAGCAGGATATTATTATTAGTGTCAGGGCTGGGTTTTGTCTCACAGCATGGGACCCAAGCTGGACTACTTATTGGTTAGCTATTCCCTCAATTTCTACTCCATTTTTATCATAGCACATTTATTACACAGGAAAAATTGTAGGTCAGAGGTTTTGTAGCCAGATTGGTGTACCAATCTCTCCGTTGTCAGTCTTACCTGGTTACAGGAAATGGCTAGTTCAGGCTCCATATCCCCTATTGCTAGGAGTCTTTGCAAGGCTCACCCTCATAGATTCCTGGGAGTTTCCTTTGCACTAGGTTTTTAGCTCATCAGGCATGCTACCTCAGTTCCCTCTGTCTCTCCCAATATTCTCTCCCTTTGTCCTCCCTGCAACATGTTCCCTCCTGTTCTAATCCCTACTCTCATCCCCATCCAGGCCCCACCCCCATCCATTCAGGATATCTATTCCATTTCCCCTTTGAAGTGATATTCACAGGCCTTGTCTCCCACCCCCACCTACCCAGCCCCCACCTTGAGCCTTCCGTGTGACCAAGTTTCCTTGGGTCTGTGTATTGTAGTATCATTATCTTTTACTTTATGGCATACACACACACACACACACACACACACACACACACACACACACACACATTCCTACAACCTAGAGCACTAAGTCTCTGCAGGATTAGGTACATCCTCTCCCACTGAGGCCAGACAAGGGATCCCTGTTGAAGAACAGATTCCATAGTCAGGCTACAGCTTTCGGAACAACCCTGCTCTAGCTGTTGGTGGCCCCACATCTGGGTCCCACATCCCACAGACTGAGCTCCACATCTGCTACATATGTGCCAGGGTCCTTAGTCCAGTCCATGTATCCTCTTTGGTTGGTGGTTCAGTCTCTGAGAGCTCCCAGGGTTCCAGGTTAGTTGATTTCTGTTGGTCTTTCTTTGGAGTTCCTACGCATTTCAGTGCCTTCAGTCCTTCCCCCAACCATTCCTTGAGAGTCCTGACCTGCATCCAATGTATGGCTGTGGGTATCTGCATCTGTTTCAGTCAACTGCTGCATAGAACCTCTCAGAGGACAGTTATGTTAAGCTACTCTCTGTAAGCATAAAAGGGTATTCTTAATTGTGTCAGGAATTGGTGCTTGTCCAAATTAGACTGATTATTGGTTGGCCATTCCTTCAGTCTCCACTCCATCTTAGTTCCTGCATTCATTTTAGATTGAACAAATTTTAGCTCAAAAGTTTTAGGGGTGGATTGGTATCATAATCACTTCACTGGGGGTCCTTCCTGAGTATAAGAAGTGGCCCTTCAGGTTCCAGATCCTTACTGCTATGTGCCTCAACTAAGGTCATAAACATTGACTCCTGGGAGCCTTCCACATCCCTAAGACTTTCAAAAGATACCCCTAACTACACACCTCCCACTCCCCACAACTGCATATTTCCATTCATTCTCCTGGCCTTCTGACCCTCTCTCCTGTCCCTCCCCACACCTGATCTTGTCCCACCCCCAATTCTCCTGTCTTAGTTAGGGTTTTATTGCTGTGAACAGACACCATGACCAAGGCAACTCTTATCAGAATAACATTTAATTGGATCTGGCTTACAGGTTCAGAGGTTCAGTCCATTATCATCAAGGCAGGAGCATGGCAGCACCAAGGCAGGCATACAGAAGGAGCTGAGAGTTCAATACTTTGTTCCAAAGGCAAACAGGAGAAGACTGGCTTCTAGACAGCTAGGATGAGGATCTTAAAACCCACACCTACAGTGACACACTTCCTTTAACAGGGCCACACCTACTCCAACAAGGCTGCACCTAATAGTGGCACTAAGTAAGATTTAAACATCCTTGCTTAGGTCTTCCTTCTTGTTTAACTTCTTTGGGTCTATGGGGTATATCATGGGTATCCTATACTTTATGCCTAATATCCACTTATCAGTGAGTAAATACTATGCATATCTTTTTGGTTCTGGGTTACCTCACTCAGGATGATATTTTCTAGTTCTGTCCATTTGCCTGCAAAATTCGTAATGTACTTGTTTTTAATAGCTGAATAGTATTCCATTGTGTAAATGAACCACATTTTCTGTATCCATTCTTCGTTTGAGGGACATCTGGGGTGTTTCCCATTTCTGGCTATTATGAATAAAGCTGCTATGAACATAGTAGAGCACATGTCCTTGTGGTATGGTGGAGCACATGCCCAAAAGCAGTATAGCTGGGTCTTCAGGTAGACCTATTTCCAACTTTCTGAGAAACCACCAGCTTGATTTCCAGAGTGGTTGTACAAGTTTGCAATTTCACCAGCAATGGAGGAGGAATGTTCCCCTTTCTCTACATCCTTGTCACCATGTGCTGCTGCTTGAGTTTTTCATTTTAGCCATTTCCATTGGTGAAATTCTGATGAATATCAGAGTCATTTTGATTTGCATTTCCCTGATGACTAAGGATTTTGAATATTTCTTTAAGTGCTTCTCTGCCATTGGCAAATTATCTGTTGAGAATTTTCTGTTTAGTTCTGTGCCCCATTTTTTGGTTGGGTTATTTGGTTTTTGGGAGTCTAATTTCTTGAGTTCTTTATAGATTTTGGATATTAGGCCTCTTTTGGATGTACAGTTAGTAAAGATCTTTACCCAATCTGTAGACTGCTGTTTTTTCCTATTGACAGTGTCCTTTGCCTTACAGAAGCTTTCCAGCCACTGGGGTCTCATTTATCAATTGTTGATCTTAGAGCTTAAGACATTCAGGAATTAGGCCATTCATTGTCTGTTAAGGAAATTTTCTCCTGTGCCAATGTGTTCAAGGTTGTTATCTACTTTCTCTTCTATTAGATTCAGTATGTCTGGTTTTATGTTGAGGTCCTTGAGCCATTTGGACTTGAGTTTTGAGTGGGATAATAAATATAGATCTATTTGCAGACATCCAGTTAGACCAGCACCATTTGAAGACACTCTATCTGTTCCCTTGTATTTTATTTTTATTTATTTATTTTTTTCTTTCTTTTTGGTTTTTCAAGACAGGGTTTCTCTGTATAGCCCTGGTTGTCCTGGAACTCACTTTGTAGACCAGGCTGGCGTCGAACTCAGAAATCTACCTGCCTCTGCCTCCCAAGTGCTGAGATTAAAGGCGTGTGCTACCATGGCCGAGGTCCCTTGTATTGTTTTGGCTTCTTTGTCAAATATCAAGTGTCTGTAGGTGTTAGGGTCTGTTTTCTTGGAAAACCTTTTCCATCCCTTCACTCTGAGGTAATGTCTATTTTTGTTTCTGAAGTGTGTTTCTTATATGCAACAGAATGATGCATCCTGTTTACATATCCAGTCTGTTAGACTGTCTTTTTATTGGTGAATTGAGTCCATTGATGTTGAGAGATATTAATGACTGGTGATGGTTAGTTCCTGTTAATTGGTGTTGGTTATGTTAGTGTGTGTGTGTGTGTGTGTGTGTGTGTGTGTGTTTCTCTTCCTTTGGTTTTGCTGTGAGGTGATTAGTTTCTTGTATTTTCTTGAGTATAGTTTATCCTTCTTGTGTTTGAGTTTTTCTTCTAGTATCCTCTGTAGGGATGGATTAGTAAAAAGATAGTTTTTAAATTTGGTGTTGTCATACAATGTCTTGGTTTCTCCATCCATGATGATTGAGAGATTTGCTGAGTATAGTAGTCTTGGTTGGCATCGTCTTGGTCTCTTAGTGTCTGTAATGTATCTTTCTGGCTTTTAGGGTCTCTGTTGAGAAGTCAGGTGTAATTCTGATAGGTCTGCCTTTATATATTACTTGGCCTTTTTACCTTATAGCATTTAATATTCTTTCCTTGTTCTTTACATTTAGTGGTTTGATTATTATTTGGCAGGATTTTTCTTTTCTGGTCCAATCTATTTGGTGTTCTGTAAGCTTCTTGTACATTTATACCAATCTTTTTTTTTTTTTTTTAGGTTAGGGAAGTTTTCTTCTACGATTTTGTTGAAGATACTTTCTAGTCCTTTGAATTGGGAAGTTTCATCCTCTTCTATACCTATTATTCTTAGGTTTGGTCTTTTCATAGTGCCCCAAATTTCCCAGATGTTTTGAGTTACGAACTTTTTGTATTTGGCATTTTCTTTGACCAATGAATCAAATTTTTTCTATGGTATCTTCTACACCTGAGATTTTCTCTTCTATCTCTTGTATTCTGTTGGTAATACTTGCATCTGTACTTCCTGTTCTTTTTCTCAGGTTTTCTATCTCTTTAAGGATTGCCTTCATTTATGTTTTCTTTATTGCTTCTATTTCCATTTTTATGCGTTGGATCATTTTATTCATTTCATGTTTGCTTGTATTTTCCTGTATTTCTTTTAGAGATTTGTTTCCTCTTTAAAGGTTTCTATCTCTTTGTGTTTTCCCGAATTCCTTTAAAGGACTTATTTATATGCTCTTTAAAGGCCTCTATCATCTTCATGCAATGAAATTTAAGGTCACAGTCTTGCTCTTCAGGTGTGTTAGGATATCCAGGGCTTGCTGTAGTAGGAGAGCTGGGTTCTGATGGTGCCATTTTACACTAGTTTCTATTGATTATGTTCTTGCACTGACCTTTTGTCATCTGTTTGTCTCTAGTGTTGGCTGGCTTGGTAGTTTCTGTGTGTCCCTTGTTGGAGCAGGCCTCCAGTGAGGTAAGCAGAGCTGTGGGGTAGGGAGCGGTGTGCAGATCTGTGATTGCAGATGGAGGTGTGGACCTGAAGGAAGATGGAGCTCACATAGCCATTTATTCCTTTTGAATATGTCCTTTGCTTTTCAGAAGATTTTCATTTTCAAGAGATCCCATTTATCAATCGTTGGTCACAGTGCCCATGCAATTAGGTTTCTGTCCATAAAGATGTCTTTTGTTCCAATGCATTCAAGGGTATTTTCTGCTTTCTCTTCTATCAGGTTCCATGTATCTCCTTGTGTTTGGGTGAAATGCTCTGTAGATATCTGTTAGGCTCATTTAATTCATACCCTCTTATTTTTATTATTTCTCTGTTTTATTTCTGACTGGATGACCTGTCCATTGGTGAAAATGGGATGTTGACGTCTTCCCTCATTCATGTGTGATATTGAATGTATGATTTAAGCTTTAGTAATGTTTCTTTTATGAATATGAATGCCCTTGCTTTTGAGGAATAGATATTCAGGATTGAGATGTCATCTCGGTAAACACTTTCTCTTTTGATGAGTATGAAGTGCTCTTCCTCATCTCTTTTGATTAATTTTGGTTGAAAGTCTGTTTTGTTAGATATTGGAATGACTAGGCCATTTTGGGACTTAGATCCATTTGCTTGGAAAATGTTTTTACAATCCTTTACTCTGAGGTAATGGCTATCTTTGATGTTATCTTGTACACAGCAGAATTATGGACCTTGTTCTCACATTTATTCTGTCAGCCTGTGTCTTTTTATTGGGAAACTGAGTCAATTGATATTGAGATATATTAATAACCAATGATTGTTAATTCCTATTATTTTGATGGTAGTGGTGGTGGTGTGTATCCCTTCGTTTGGTTTTGCTGGTGTGAAATTATTTATTTCCTGTGTTCCCCTGAGTATAGTTAAATTAACCTCCCTGGTTTGGATTTTTCCTTCTACTATCTTCTGTAGGGCTGCATGTTTGGACAGATAATTTTAAAGTTTGTTTTGTCATGAAATATCTTATTTTCTCCATCTATAATGATTGAAAGTTTGCTGGGTATAGCAGTCTGGGCTGGCATCTGTGGTCTTTTAGAGTCTTCAAGACACCTTCTGACTTTTAGAGTCTTTTTTTTTTTTTTTTTTTTTCCAAGACAGGGTTTCTCTGTGTAGCCCTGGCTGTCCTGGAATTCACTCTGTAGACCAAGCTGGCCTTGAACTCAGAAATCCATCTGCCTCTGCCTCCCAAGTGCTGGGATTAAAGCATGTGCCACCACTGCCCGGCTTTTAGAATCTTATTTGATAAGTCAGCTGTGATTCTAATAGTGATGCCTTTACATGTTATTTGGCCTTTTTCTCTTGCAGCTTTTAGTATACTTCTTTTGTTTTGTATATTTAGTGTTTTTATTTATGTGACATTGGGACTTTATTTTCTGGTTCAATCTATTTTGTGTTCTGTTCTTTTAGGCATTTATTTCTTTAAGTTATTGACATTTTCTTCTATGATTTTGTTGAAAATATTTTCTGGCCCTTTTAGCTGAGAATATTTTCCTTCTTCCATATCTATTATTCTTATATTTGATCTTTTCATAGCGTCTAAGATTTTCTGGATCTATTGTATCATGAACTTTTCTTTAACTAATGTATCAGTTTCTTCTATCCTCTATTTTACACTGGAGATTCTCTCTTCCATCTCTTGTATTCTGTTGGTGATGCTTTCATCTATAGTTCCTGTTGTGGTGCTGGATTTTCTAGACAGTTTGTGTTTTCTTCATCTCTTCTATTTCCATTTTCAGGTCTTAAAATTTTTTCTGTATTTCTTTCCCCTCTTTGTTTGTATTTTCCTGGACTTCTTTAAGGGATTTGCATTTCCTCTTTAAAGGCCTCTATCATATTTATAAGATTAGATTTAAAGTAGTTTTCTTGTGCTTCATCTCATTAGAATATCCACAGTTGTCTGTAGTATGATAGCTGGGCTCTGGTGGTACAATATTATATTGGCTGTTGTTGATTGTATTCTTACACTGGCCTCCAGATATCTGAGTTTGGAATTATTATAGGTTTAGGTGCTTATTTCTGAGTTCATCTTTGTTAGATGGGTGGTTTGGGGCTGTTTGTTCCCTTGGTTTCTGTTTCTTCTCTGGTCTTCTGGAGTTTGGGTCATCAGTGAGTCTTCAGGTCCAATATGGTGTCTCCACTGGGGTTTTTGTGGGCTGCATGACCTCTAAGGTTTTGGGTGACAATGTTGCCTCTGGTGTCCCTAGAACTGCTTGACCTCTGGGAAAGCAGCAGTTTTCTGACAAGTATAAAAAAAAGCCAGAATACAGAGAGCAGTGTATGGGAAACAGTTTGGACCTGTTGGGTCTGCTTTAAGGGGAATGGGTAGACAGAGGTCAGGCTTTTACCTGGATTGCTGGTGCCAGCATCACCTCCAAGAAAGCAGACATAGTTGTTGGCATGGATGTGAAGCCAATGGGATGGGGTAAATTTAGAGGTGTGGTATGTGCTTTAACAGGAGGTGGTGTACAGACATTGCTGGAAATGGAACTCAGGTCCTCTGAAAGTGTGCTGTGTTCTAAACACCTAAGCTATCAGTCCAGCCCTCAAAAGTTTATGAATAAATGTTCCCAATATGTAGATATGACTGGCCTGGAAGTTGCTATGCATACCTGGATGTCCCCAAACACATAGAGATCCATTTGCTTCTCCTGCTGAAACACAGAAATTAAAAATGTGCGCCCTGGTGATTGGCTAATTATTTGTTTTTTTTCTTTTTGGTGTTTTGTTTGTTTGCAGAAGCTATACTCAATGAAATGATACCATTTGTGACACTTGAGCCAACACTCCGCATTAAAGCCCAGTCTTTTTCTGAAATAATTAAATCACTGACTGTACTGTAACCTTTTATGTATATCAGTCTGGCCTCAAATTCACAGAGATCTATCTGCTTCTGCCTCACAGATACTTATTGTATGGGGTTATGCCTGGCTGCTCCCATTCTTGATTTTCTTAACTGTATCCATTGTGCTGGACTAGATTTTCTGAAACACCCCTTTTTTACAGAGATCCAAGGGCCTTGTTCCTCTTCATAATACAGATTTAAAATTGGTTTTTTTCATTATTTATTTATCTTTTGATACTTTATTTACATTTCCAATGTTTACCCCTTTCCAGGTCTCCTCTTTGGAAACCCCCTTGAGAAATAGTTTTGAATACCCCAGGCTTCCTTCAAACTTGCTAATTAGCCAAAGATATGCTTGAACTTTTGCTCCTCATGCCACACACTCTTGAGCTCTGGGATGATAGGCATATCCCAACATGTCTAGTTTATGCAATGCTGGAGAATGAGACCCCAGAGTTTGTAATTTTAGGTCAAAGACTCTTCCAACTCTGCTACATATCTAGAACTACCTACCATTAATTTATACAAGACATCCTCCTGTCTCGGCCTTTTGAGTAGATAACATAGCAGATAACTTAAAGCGAACCCAACTCAGGTATTATATATTCCAGAAAAGATTTCACAGTTGCAACAAGATGTTTACACAAGGTTTTCTGAAGTTTTTTTTTTTTTTTTTTTAGGAGGATTTGTGTGGAAGTCCCTACTGTCAAGTGTAGAGTAATACCAACCTGACTCACACTCAGAATCATGTGGTTCACAGGCAAATAAAACTCACCCAGGTGTGTTGGCTCAAACAGTCATCCTATCAGGAAGAAGGCTGATGGAGGAGGATTGCGGGGAGATGGTATTTGAAATCAATCTAAGCTACAGAAAAAGATCCTGTCTCAAAGATGAATCTACGACTAAGTACATAAGTAGTAACTAAATAAAATAAAACAGTGTTGGGGAGTGATTTAATAGATATGCTCTTGATGCTCAGGCAAGTCTCGGGTATCTTGTTTTTCATTCATCTAGACAGTGAACAAAATTATATGTATTATCTGGTGGGACTCAAGCATCCAATCAGATGGCAGTTTTTGGTTGTGAGGTAGATCCAGAAGGGAGATTTATGAGGAAAAATGTCTCACTGCTTCAGAATCAGAGAAGCCTCTGGGACAGAGAAGACTTGCTGCCTGGTCTTGGGTTTAACTTCTTGTTATCAGCCCTCACTACCTGTAAATCACTTTCCTCCACTGGAATACTCCATCACATCCAGAATCTCTAGACAGGAGATGGGATAGAAGAGCTCAAATTTAGAGTCTCTTAAGATGAACTGGTTGAAGACACTAGTTTTGGTTGTAAATGCAGTGGTTTTGTATGTTTTTTGTTGTCATTTGAGAGGAGGCCCTGGCTCGAAGTTACTCCTTAGATCAGGCTGGCCCCAAACCCATTGAAATCTACATGCTTCTTCCTTCAGAATGATGGGATTAAAGGCATGTGCCATCATATCTAGCCTGTAAAACAGTTTCAAATCCATCTGATTAACTTCCATTCTCTTTTTTAGACATAGATTTTTATTTCTATTCAGGTTATACCTAAGCATCCATGTGTGTTTTATAACTGAAAATACCTTCCTTTTCTAGTATGTATGTGTAAAGACCTACCAATCTAATTTTTAGAGTATTTCACATTATTTCTCTTAAGGAACTCTGCACCCATCTCCCTAATGAAAGCATCAAAATTCTACAAAAATCCCATTTACATTATTTATATTCTTTAGTACAGTGTGATGTGCCTGAAAACTGAGACCAAGGCTCATTAAACTTTCACTACTCTCCCTTTCTGCTCCACCTTCCAACCAAAACCTGCCTTCTGATTGGTTGCTTGTGTCCCACACTGATGTCTGGGATTATTTTCATTATCTCCATTGATGGAGTTCCCTTTGTGAAAGCCCCCCCCCCAAAAAAAAATGACATTAGCCTGAGGGTCCAGATCCCATTCAGTGTATCATTCCCCAGCACCAAGTCTTATTTGTTTATTTAGTCATCACTTAATAAATTGAGTGAGGTGCTATGTATGTACTTTGTTTTGAAGTAGGTTGGTTTGTTGGTTTTGTTTTGCTTTCTGATATGGGGTCTTGAGCTGCAGATTACTTTGAAACTCCAACTCTCAGCAATCCTACTGCCTCAGTGAAGGGACTGTAGCCAGTCTGACAATGACAAACACAGCTCTGGTAGCCCTTGTCCTTGTCCCCCATTCCCTCTACCTTGCTGAAAACCATTAGATTACATTTCTTTTTTTTTTTTTTTTTTTTTTTTTGGTGATGTACACCTTTAATCCAAGCATGTGGGAGACAAAGGCAAGAAGATCTCTATGAGTTCTGGCCATCCTGGTCTACAAAGTGAGTTCCAGGCCAGCCACTAATACATAGTGACAATGATATGCCATCTCAACAACAACAACAAACAAAAATCATCCAGGAAATACCATGTTCTGTCACCCATCTCTA
>CM052702.1:83605187-83655216 GCA_028551405.1 Uromys caudimaculatus
AACCTCAGACTTGTTTTGATTTGCATTTCCCTGATGACTAGGGAAGTTGAACATTTCTTTAGGTGTTTCTCAGCCCTGCGAATTTCCTCAGTTGAGAATTCTCTGCTTAGCTCTGTTCCCCATTTTTTGATAGGGTTATTTCTAAAGGTGGCTCTCAAGTACCATTCCTTTATTTGGACACTTCTTCTTGAGGGTCACTGCCAAGGCCCAGCTCTCAAGTCCAACAATCAAAGCCTTTTTGGCTTTTGGCTTATCTAATTATCAAGGCCAATTAAAATTAAATGCCTCATTCTCACATGGGGTTTAGCCTTTTACATTTATACCATGCCTTTTGCCTATAGGCTAGGCATTCTGTCTCTTCTCTACCCAGATGCAGTCCTTTATTCCTGCTCCTGCCCCTGCCCCAAGGACAAATACTCTTTTACCCTCTTCCCCATTCCCTTCCCCTTCTTCCTTGTCTTCTATTTCCTGTCTTTGTTGCTTATCCCTTTCCCTTTGTCCCTCTAAAGCAAATAGATCTCCTTTGTGCTGAGAACTAGGTCTCTTGGGCTGACTCTGAGAATCTCTACATAATGGTTCATTCCTGACTCCAGCCAGAAATGTCTTCTATTCTCTATGGGTATCCCTCCAGAAAACTCATGTTTCTAAATTGTCTTGGGCATTCATAATATCTCAGTAACAGCATCTTGGTACAATCTTATTAAAGAAAATAGCATGGCATGGAGGTACACATATTTATTCTCAGCAATCCAGAGGCTCTACAGACAAAATAAGACCCATAACAAGCCAGTGAAGCAGAGCCTCAGGGCCTTAGGTCCAGAGACTTTGGCTGGCCTGGATGTCAAAGAGATGAAGTAAAAAGTTAGGAAGGAGCCTTTCAGTTTCAGTCTGTGCCTGGAGCTGATCCTATGCCACAGCACTCCATACCCAAATAGCACCTGGAGAGAGCTGTTCTCGCAGGAGTACTGACACACAGATTTGCAGGAGGAACAAGTCACAGTCAGTGATAGCAAGACCAGCTAACACCAGAGAAAACCAGATAGTGAGAGGCAAGGGAAAGAACATAAAAAACCAAGTCTACTATGCATCATCGGAATCCAGTTGTCCCACTACAGCGAGCCCTGGATACCCCAAAACACCACAAAAGCAAATCTCTGATTTAAAATCACATTTCATGATGATGATAGAGGACTTTAAGAAGGACATAAATAACTCCTTTCTTAAAAAGTACAGGAGAACACAGATAAATGGGTAGAAGCTCTTAAAGAGGAAACACAAAAATCCCTTAAAGAATTACAGTAAGACACAAATAAACAGAAAAAGGAATTAAACAAAACATTCCAGGATCTAAAAATAGAAATAGAAACAATAAAGAAATCACAAAGGGAGACAACCCTGGAGATTGAAAACCTAGGAAAGAGATCAGGAGTCATAGATGCAAGCATCACCAATAGAATACAAGAGATAGAAGAGAGAACTTCAGGTGCAGAAAATACCATAGAAAACACTGACACAACAATCAAAGAAAAGGCAAAATGCAAAAAGCTCCTACAACAAAACATCCAGGAAATCCAGGTCACAATGAGAAGACCAAACTTAAGGATACTAGATATAGAAGAGAGCGAAGATTCCCAACTTAAAGGACCAGTAAATATCTTCAACAAAAGTATAGAAGAAAACTTCCCTAACCTAAAGAAAAAGATGTCCTTAAACATACAAGAAGCCGAAAGGACTCCAAATAGATTGGACCAGAAAAGAAATTCCCCCCCATCACATAATAGTCAAAACACCAAATGCACAAAACAAAGAAAGAACATTAAAAGCAGTAAGGAGAAAAAGGTCAAGTAAAATATAAAGGCAGACCTATAAGAATTATACCAGACTTCTCAACAGAGACTATGAAAGCTAGAAGATCCTGAGCAAATGTCATACAGACCCTAAATGAACACAAATGCCAGCCCAGGCTACTATACCCAGCAAAACTCTCAATTACCATAGATGGAGAAACCAAGATATTCCATGACAAAACCAAATTTACAGAATATCTTTCCACAAATCCAGTCCCACAAAGGATAATAAATGGAAAATGCCAACACAAGGAGGGAAACTACACACTAGAAAAAACAAGAAAATAATCATCTTTCAATAAACCCAAAAGAAGATAGCCACACAAACATAAAAATAACATCGAAAATAACAGGAAGCAATAATTACTATTCCTTAATATCTCTTAATATCAATGGACTCAGTTCCCCAATAAAAAGATATAGACTAACAGTCTGGATACATAAAAAGGACCCAACATTTTGCTGCATGCAGGAAATACACCTCAGCATCAAAGACAGACACTACCTCAGATCAAGGGCTGGAAAACAATCTTCCAAGGAAATGGTTCCAAGAAACAAGCTGGAGTAGCCATTCTAATATCGAATAAAATCAACTTTCAACTAAAAGTTATGAAAAAGGATAAGGAAGGACACTTCAAACTCATCAAAGAAAAAATCTACCAAGAAGAACTCTCAATTCTGAATATCTATGCTCCAAAGGCAAGGGCACCACCCTTCATAAAAGAAACTTTACTAAAGCTCAAAGCACACATTGTACCTCACACAATAATACACAGTGAAACTAACAGAAGTTATGGACCATGGATTTAACAGATATCTAGAGACCATTTCATCCTAAAACAAAAAAATATATACTTTTTTTTCAGCACCTCATGGTACCTTCTCCAAAATTGACCACATAATCGATCACAAAACAGGTCTCAACAGATATAATAAGATTTAAATAATCCCATGCATCCTATTACCACAAAATAAGGCTGGTCTACAATACTAACAAAAACAACAGAAAGTCCGCATACACATGGAAGCTAAACAAGACCCTACTCAATGATAACTTGGTCAAGAAAGAAATAAAGAAAGAAATTAAAGACTTTTTAGAATTTATGAAAATGAGGGCACAACATACCCAAACTTATGGGACACAATAAAAGCAGTACTAAGAGCAAAACTCATAGCTCTGAGTGCTTCCAAAGAGAAACTGAAGAGAGCATACACTAGCAGCTTAACAGCATACCTGAAACATCTATAACAAAAAGAAGCAAATACTCCCAAGAGGAGTAGAAGGCAGGAAATAATCAAATTAAGGGCTGAAATCAACGAAATAGAACTATACAAAGCATCAACAAAACTAGAAGCTGGTCCTTTGAGAAAATCAACACGATAGATAAACCCTTAGCTAGACTAAAGAGAGGGCACAAAGACAGTATCCAAATTAACAAAATCAGAAATGAAAAGGGAGGTATAACATTAGAAACTGAGGAAATTAAAAACTCATCAGATACTACTACCAAAGCCTATATTCAACAACACTGGAAAATCTGGATGAAATGGACAATTTTCTAGACAGATACCAAATACAAAAGTTACATCAGGATCAGATAAACCATCTAAACAGTGCCATAACCCCTAAGAAATAGAAGCAGTTATTAGTAGTCTCCCAAACAAATAAAAAGCCCAGGACCAGATGGGTTTAGTGCAGAATTCTATCAGACCATCAAAGAAGACCTAATACCAATACTCTTCAAACTATTCCACAAAATAGAAACAGAAGGAACACTACTCAATTCATTCTATGAAGCCACAGTTATGCTGATGCCAAAACTACACAAAGACCCAACAAGGAAAGAGAACTTCAGACCAATTTCCCTTATGAATATCAATGCAAAATTACTCAATAAAATTCTTACAAAATGAATTCAAGAACACATCAAAATGATCATTCACAACAATCAAGTAGGCTTCATCCCAGGGATGCAGGAATGGTTCAATACCCAGAAATCCATCAATGTAATCCACTACATAAACAAACACAAAGAAAAAAACACATGATCATTTCATTAGATGCTGAAAAAGCATTTGACAAAATTCAACATCCCTTCATGTTAAAAATATTGGAAAGATCAGGAATTCAAGGCCCACACCTAAGCATACTAAAATCAATATAGAGAAAATCAGTAGCCAACATCAAACTAAATGAAGAGAAACTTGAAGCAATTGCACTAAAATCAGGGACTAGATATGCTGCCTTCTCTCTCCCTATCTATTCAATATAGTACTTGAAGTTCTAGCTAGAACAATTAGACAACAAAATGAGGTCAAAGGCATAAAAATTGGAAAGGAAGAAGTCTAAATATCACTATTTGCAGATGATATAATAGTATACTTATATGACCTCAAAACTTCCACCAGAGAACTCCTAAACATGATAAACAACTTCAGCAAAGTGACTGGATATAAAATTAACTCAAACAAATCAGTAGCCTTCCTATACTCAAAGGATAAAGAGGATGAGAAAGAAATTAGTGAATCAGTACCCTTCATAATAGTCACAAATAATATAAAATACCTTGGTGTGACTCTAACCAAGCAAGTGAAAGATCTGTATGACAAGAACTTCAAGACTTTGAAAAAAGAAATCAAAGAAGACCTCAGAAGATGGAAAGATCTCCCATGCTCATGGATTGGTATGATTAATATAGTAAAAATGCCATCTTGCCGAAAGCAATCTACAGATTCAATGCAATCCCCAGCAAAATTCCAACTCAATTCTTCATAGAGTTAGAAAGAGCAATTCTCAAATTCATTTGGAATTAAAAAAAAAATAGCGAAAACTATTCTCAACAATAAAAGAATTTCGGGGGAATCAGCATCCTTGACCTCAAGCTGTACTACAGAGCAATAGTGATAAAAACTGCATGATATTGTTACAGAGACAGGCAGGGATCAATGGAATAGAATTAAAGACCCAGAAATGAACCTACACACCTATGGTCACTTGATCTTTGACAAAGGAGCTAAAACCATCCAGTGGAAAAAAGACAGCATTTTCAACAATTGGTGCTGGTTCAACTGGTGGTCTACATGCAAAAGAATGCAAATTGATCCATTCCTATCTCCCTGTACAAAGCTCAAGTCCAAGTGGATCAAGGACCTCCACATAAAACCAGATACACTAAATCTAATAGAAGAGAAAGTGGGGAAAAGTCTTGAACACATGGGCACAGGGGAAAATTTACTGAACAGAACATCAATGACTTATCCTCTAAGATCAAGAATCCACAAATGGAACCTCATAAAATTACAAAGCTTCTGTAAGGCAAAGGACACTGTCAATAGGACAAAACAGCAACCAACAGATTGTGGAAAGATTTTTACCAATCCTACCACAGATAGAGAGCTAGTATCCAATAAATACAAAGAACTCAAGAAATTAAACTCCAGAGAATCAAATAACCCTATCAAAAAATAGGCTTTGAGCTAAACAAAGAATTTTCCTTTTTTTTTTTCCTTTTTTTTAAAATTTTCTTTCTTTTTTTTTTTTTATTTTTCGATACTTTATTTACATTTCCAATGTTTCCCCCTTTCTAGGTCTCCTCTTTGGAAACCACCTATCCCCTCCCCCTCCCCCACCTCTATGAGGGAATTCCACCTCCCACCTACCCGCCCACCCACTCCCATATTCCCACCTTGACATTCCCCTTTACTGGGGCCTCTCCTCCCTCTGATGGACAACAAGGCCCTCCTCTGCCACATATGTGGTCTAAACCATGGGTCCCTCCATGTGTATTCTTTGGTTGGTGGTCCAGTCTCTATGAGGACCTGATTTAATGAAATTTGCAGGCAAATGGAGGGAACTTGAAAATATCATCCTGAGCGAAGTAACTCAGTCACAAAAGAATGAACATGGTATGTAGCCTAAACGTTTGGAATACCCAAGTTTCACTTTACAGTAACTGCTGGATTGAGAGTGAGGTCCCAGATGAAGGAGTTGGAGAAGGGACTAAAGGAGCTGAGGGAGTCTGCAGCCCCATGGAGGGAGCAACAGTGTAAACAAAGAATTTTCAACTGAGGAATACCAAATGACCAAGAAGCACCTAAAGAAATGCTCAACATCCTTAGGCATCAGGGAAATGCAAATCAAAACAACCCTGAGATTCCACCTTGCACCAGTCAGAATGGCTAAGATCAAAATCTCAGGTGACAGCAGATGCTGGCAAGGATGTGGAGAAAGAGGAACACTCCTCCATGGTTGGTGGGATTGTATGGTGGTACAACCACTCTGGAAATCAGTCTGGTTGTACCTCAGAAAATTGAGCATAGTACTGTCTGAGGAACCAGCTATACCACTCCTGGGCATATACCTAGAAGATGCTCCAACATGTAATAAGTTCACATGCTCCACTATGATCATATTAGCCATATTTATAATAGCCAGAAGCTAGAAAGAATCCATATGTCCCTCAATAGAGGAGTGGATACAGAAAATGTGGTACATTTACACAACAGAATACTACTCATCTATTAAAAACAATGACTTCATTAAATTCTTAGGCAAATGGATGGAACTTGAAAATATCCTGAGTAAGGTAACTCAGTCACAAAAGAACACACACAGCATGCACTCACTGATAAATGGATATTAGCCCAAATGTTTGGAATAACCAAGATTCAATTCACAGACCATATGAAGCCCAAGAAGGAAGAGCAAAGTGTGGGTGTTTTGGTGCTTCTTAGAAGGGGGAACAAAATACTCACAGGAGGAAATATGGAGACAAAATGTGGAGCAGAGACTGAAGGAAAGACCATATCGAGACTGCCCCACCTGAGGATCCATCCCATATACAGTCACCAAACCCAGACACTATTGTGGATTCCAGGAAGTATATGCTGATGGAAGCCTGATATGGCTGTCTCCTGAGAGGTTCTGCCAGAACCTGACAAATACTCACAGCCAACCATTGGACTGAATATGGGGTCCCTGATGGAGGAGTTGGAGAAGGGACTGAAGAAGCTGAGTGTGTTTGCAACCCCATAGATAGAGCAACAGTGTCAACTGGGAAGACCCCCCTAGAGCTCCCAGGGACTGGACCACCAACCAGTGAGCACACTTGGAAGGACCCATGGCTATGGCTGCCTATGTGGTAGAGGATGACCTTGTTGGACATCAGTGGGAGGAGAGGCCCTTGAGCCTGAGGGTGTTTGATGCCCCAGTGTAGGGGAATGCCAGGGTGGAAAGACAGGAGTGGGTAGGTGGGTGGGGGATGACCCTCACTGAGGCAGGGGGTAGTGGGATGGGATAGTGGAAAGGAGAAAAGATTTAAAATGTAAATAAAGAAATACCCAATTTTTAAAAAGGAAAAAAAAATTGGATAAGGAGACTGATAAATTCCATAGAGAACATCATCTGCTCCTCAACCTGCTGTGAGTCACCTCACTATCTTAAAGAAGCTGCACTGCACATGAAGGTTGGGAGTCCCCTTTGAGGACCTGTCACAGGAAACCAGGTGACAGTGTCTCCTTCTATCTCCAGATGAACAGATTTAGGGCCATAATTGAATGGTGTTAGGACATATTTCTCTGCCTAAGGAGTTAAACTCCTCTTAGCCAACATATACATTGTTCTGGAAGTATGAAGAAATAGATATGTCCTTCTCACTTTGATATCAGGTCTCTGAGTATGCATATGTTGCAAATAGTCTTCCAGCAAGGGTTAAATACAAGGACATGGTTCCCAATATGTGCCTGCTTTGCTATTCACTTGGTCCTCATTTTTCTGACTCCAAAAGAAATCTGTCTCCTCAACCCATTGTTCTCTCTATCTCACTTAGTTGTGTGCTCTGAATGTACTACATACTAATTTGTTGCCCAAACACTGAGTACTATGTGAAATTGTGTGCTCTGGGTCCCACTGATGAGACCCGCACAGCTCTGAGATTGACCGAATTATGGTGATGAGGAATGAAGAAAACAGACAGGTACCAAGATAGTGGGAATGAGTAAGGTGTGTGCTCTGATGGAGACATACCAGCAATCCAGAAAGTCATCATATTTATTGTATGCAATTGACAGAAGAAGACAAGCTCCTCGTGGAAAGGTACCTCTATTGTAATACTCTCAAACTACAACAATCCTAGAGAAGGAAAGAGTGCTTGATAGTTTCTGCAGATGCAAAATCCACTCGCCAGCTCAGAGGAGGACTTGGCTTTCTAGTATGTCTCGGATCTTGAGGTGCTTGACATATCCATGCTCCTCTCAACAACGGACATTCACTTAGGATTTCATCAATCACCAGTACTAAGCTTCCATTTCTCAGTTCCACAATCAACCTTACCCTATTTAGTGCTGGTAAAGGCCATGTTGGGTCTCCAGATCACAGACAAAGAAGCCAGAACACTTAATGCATTAGAATGTAGCAAAGGGGACACTCTTGGGCTGTCTTTTGGCCTTGAGTATATCCAGAAGCTCAGGGCAAAAATTTTCTAATCTGTGTGTTACAACTCCACGCATGTCATCATAGCACTCCCGAGGGGCAGAGTACTTTTCCTGAGTCACTGGCTCAGCTTGGCTGTGTGGTGTAGAAGTAGTTTCAGAACAAGTAGAGAAAGGTCATTTTCATAGAAATAGATCTTTGTGAGGTGGGAGCATTGGCTTAGGGCAGGCAGGAATGAAATGATGGTCCTTCATCCCAAATGACTCTCTCAAGGAGAACCCAAGAGGCTCAAGGAATAAATCATATAAATATATATAACTCAGGTTCAGATGTTTGAGCTCACAAATATTCAGGCAATGGGGCAGGTAATCCAAGTCTGTCTGTGCGAGACCACAGTACGTGAGGCACAGGGTCTCCAAGGGCTTCTTCAGGTACCTGGGGAGAGAACAAATGATTGCTTTCTGACAAATGGTGTTGAAGAGGATTGGTGGGCTCGACAGTGAAGCAGATGACACTTCTCCCAATCTCATTTTGAGCATACATTGATATCAGCCCACAGGACATGGCCTTCTGTTGTCTGCTCACAAGGCCTATAAATATCACCATAGGCATGATTCAGGGCATGGCAGGAAACCACAGCAATGGCTATATCAGGCCAACATGGTGCATGAAGGAAGGACTACCTACCCCAAACAAAACTGAACAGCTTTCTAGTGCTGTTTTTAAGAGTTCTCAGACCACTGTTCCTCTAAAGGCCAGAATCCTGTCTTCAACCCCAATGTTGCATATTTCCCAGCTGTTCAACCCATTTCTGGACTCAAAACCTCTTACACATGAGCAATTACAGGCATGCTTGTACCTGGTCATACTGGTCATACATATCTTAGCACAGAGTTCATCTGCTCAGATATGTTATGTCTCTAACAGTGCTAGGGTTATGGTTATGGTGGCCAGACCATCCATCAAGGATGGGAGAGAGAGAGAGAGAGAGAGAGAGAGAGAGAGAGAGAGAGAGAGAGAGAGAGAGGTTTTCTATGGGCTGCTGGACCCTCTCAATACTTTCTTACCTGAGGCATTCTTTCAAATTGCCTTCTGTAAAGAAGACACCTTTTACGTAGAGATTCTGGAGACAGTGGAATAAGGGAAGTTGAGATATCAACCTGCTCATCTTCTCCTCTTCAAGTTCATCATAACTATCCATAGTGATATCTGTGATGTCATCTAGCATGAGCGTGAGAAGAGTTTTCATCTGTCTCAGGAAGGGAATAAGAAAAGCCAATTCGTCTATGCAGATACAACTTAGCTCCAGCTCCTGCATACAGTTTGCATCTATAATTTTGAAGATTTCTATGAATGTGGCTTTGCATAAGCCCTGAGTCTGCAGCTTTCTACAGCATAGATGAATGGAATCTTTTTTCTGTTGGGCCCACTGCAACAAGTATATAGCAGATGCATCAAGGCTGCCATCCATGAGTTCGAAGTCAGTTGTTACCTTCAATTGTTTCTTCCCTTCACAGTCAGGACTGTTCTTCACTGACTGCTTCTGTGTCATGAACTGTGGTAAACATTTACCTTCATGAGATCCAGCCCCTATCCTCCAAAACTCATGGTGTTCATTCTTCAAACTGAGCACTCTGAGTTTGCACCTACTGTGGGAGAAATGAGTATAATTCTCAGAAGAGAAGAGAAGACACATTTTACAATGTGATTCTCTTCCACATCTCACACTTCAGCTGTTTCTTCCAAAACTTTGTTTTCTCTTGTGCCTAGAATCAAACCCAGAGACTCATGCTCAGTAAGTGAATAGCATTCTTTGCAAGAGGCATCTTTAGCCCTGTCTTACTTCCCTTCATTCCAGGCCTCATAATCCAACCCCCATTTCACATGTACCTTTCAGGCATGCATGGAAAGACCCACTCCTTACTGACTGTGTCTACTCTTTTCTGTCTTCTACATTAGCCATTATTTGCCCTGATAGCTGAGACTAAGCCCAAGCCTCTACACCTCTCTAGCTGATGCAATCAGAAGCCTCTGATTCATGGTTGGCCCAATATTCCCTGTCCCTAGTTGTTTCTTCTCAGCACCTAGAGAAACTTCCGCTAACCTAGCTGATTCTGCCTAGCTGGCATGAACCTTTTGTGCAAGCAGTATATCTAGTCCCTCAAGCACAGCCTTCAAAGTCTCCAGGTTGGGGTTCTTTATCAAAGTTCCTACAGGAAGACATGGGAAGGGCCACACAGATATCATGGCCCTCAAGACCTTTGTATGTCCATCAGAGAGGGCCTCCTCAAACATCTCTGGTAACAGCTGCTTGGGCAGGTCCTCGAGAGCAGAAATGGCCACAGCCTCCTCACTCAGCAGCATCTGTCTTGCCAGCTGCACGAGGAATGGTGGAGAGCAGACACTGTGTCCTCTTCTAAAGAGTCATCCTAGGGAAGCAGGGAAAAATATACCATTAATGACAAGAAACTTAGGAATCCATTCTGCCCAAACAGGGAAGTGTGCAGGCTAGATCTCTACTGATGAAGATAAAGAACTCAGTTTACCAATTTGATCACCGTCAGTTGTCCCCCCCCCCCCTTTGGTTTTTGAAACAGGGTCTTTACAGTGCTACATGTATTCTTGGCTGTCTTGCAACTTGCTTTACAGACCACACTGGCCTGGACCTCACAAGGATTTGCCTGCCTGTGCCTCCAAGGGCTGGGATTAAAGGTGTGTCCCACTACTGCTCAGCCTGTGTCACCTTAGCATTTCTAATGCAAAACTGTTTGCTCTGGCCTTTGTTGGTTTTAAAGCCATAATTCTCCTCTCTGGTGTCCTGAAGTCTCTCCAAAGTATCCTAGTTCCCAAAGACGACATCCACTTGCAGCCACCGCTGGGGTGAATACATCCCACTGGGAATGAATCACCAGGAACCCTGAAGACTGAGTCAGTTGTTTGATGATGAATAGACTGTGCTTAGTGCTCCAGGCCCTCAAAGAAAGCAAAGGAAAACAGTTTCCAAAATTTCCACAATCTCTATTCATCCAGCTAAACTGCAGGGAATAAGTCAAAGAATCTTTGAAATTCCCATCATTGGTTACTGACATCAATCTTTGATTATCACCCATACTGGCCTTTTGGAGGAGGTGTCAGGAAGGCCCCACGCTTGAGCCTTGCAAGCTACAGAGTTAAATAGAGTAGGAAAGAAACACTAAAGTCAGTAAGCCTTCAGTAGCCATTGGCATGGTCTGTAACTCTTTATAACGCATCCAGGAAAAAAAGAGAAGAAGAGACAATGAGGTGGAGATTATAAATCACATGCTGAAGGCAGGAGGCTCACTAGCTCAATGCCTTAATTGGTTACCTCTACAGTACCAGAACAGCTTGCCTGAGACCTGCAGAAAGTAATGGAAGACAAAAAAGAGGGGGAAGAAAAGAAAGAAAGAAAGAAAGAAAGAAAGAAAGAAAGAAAGAAAGAAAGAAAGAAAGAAAAGAGTTTTGATGTCAACTGATAAGGTTTTTCATTTAGACACTTAATAAAGAAGAAGCAGGGTTCTTCCTGCAATTTAGAACACATCCTGGGTTCCTTGAAAAGAAGAGACCATAGATCCATCAGCAGATGGAAATACCTTATTTTTGTTAGGTTGTTTTGTTTTGCTTCTTTGAGACATAGTCTAATCCATAGGCTGTTTTGAAACTTTCTACATAAATCAGGCTGGCATCAAACTTTGAGACCATCCAGCCTCTGTCTCACACACACATATATATACATATACATACACACACACACACACACACACACACACACACACACACACAGGTTTCTTCCTGCAAGTTTGAGAACATTTTGAGTTTCATGAAAATAAGAGACTATGTATCAGTGAGTAGATACAAATACCATTTCTTTGTTTTTAGTATTTTGTATGTGTTTGTTTGCTTGTTTTGCCTTTGCCTTATTTGTTTATTTATTTATTTACTTAATGTATGTGAGTTCATAGTTGCTGTCTTCAGATACACCCAAAGAAGGTATCAGATTCCATTACTGATGGTTTTGAGTCACAATATAGTTGCTGGGAATCGAATTCAGGATCTCTGGAAAAGCACTCAACTGCTGAGCCATCTCGGCAGCCCCTTGTTTTGCCTTTTTAAAGACACATATAATCCCTGGATGTTTTGACACTCACTACAGAGATCACTTAGGCTTCAAACTCAGAGATCATCCTGCCTCTGCCCTCCTGTTGCTGGGATTAAAGGCACACTCAAGAATGTCAGGCTTAAAGTGACATAAAGATCAGCAGTCAAGGCATTTGAGTAACTCACAGCTGTCATTGCAGCTGGGATTCCCTTGAATTCAAGATCACTCTGACAGTCTTAGTGAGACTGTCTCAAAAAACAAAAACAAAACAAAACAAAAATCCCACAGAGACCACAATGATCCAATTGATAATTAGATATAATTTAGAACACAATTGGATATTCTGGTTAAGCAGCCCTCAGGTGGCTGAGGTAGGAGAATCTCTTGCATTTCATCCCATTCCTTCTCCCTGTTTCCTCCCAGAAGCCCCCCTCCCCCACCAGCCATTCTGGTTCCCTGAGCCCTCAAGTCTCTCCAGGACTGGGCACATCTTCTTCCACTAAGGTCAGACCAGACAGATCTCTGCTATATATGTGCCGGGGGCCTTAGACCAGCCTAGTAGCTGCATGGCTGGGTGGGTCAGTCCCTGGGAGCTCCCTGGGGTCCAGGTTAGTTGAGGCTGCTGGTCTTCTTATGAGGTTGTCCTCCACTTCAGTCTCTTCAATCCGTCCCCTAATTTAACCATTGAAGAATCTTCAATGGCCAAGTAGCACTTTAAAAAAATGTTCAAAGTTCTTAGTCATGCAGAATTAGAAATGCAAATCAAAATAACCTTGAGATTCCACCTTACAACAATCAGAATGGCTAAGGTCAAAAACTCAAGTGACAGCAGATGCTGGCAAGGATGTGGAGAAAGAGGAACACTCCTCCTTTGTTGGTGGGACTGCAAACCGGTACAACCACTCTGGAAATCAACCTGGCAGTTCTTCAGAAAATTAGAAATAGTCCTACCTGAAGTCTCAGCTATACCACTCCTGGGCATATACCCAAAAGATGCCCCACCATACTAAAAGGTCACATGGTCCACTATGTTCATAGCAGCCTTAGTTGTAATAGTCAGAAGCTGGAAACAACCCAGATGTCCCTCAACAAAAGAATGGATGCAGAAAATGTGCTTCATTTACACAATGGAACACTATTCAGCTATTAAAAATGAGGACATTATGAATTTTGCAGGCAAATGGATGGAACTAGGAAACATCATCCTGAGTGACCCAAAAGGGCTTGCATGGCATATACTCACTGATAAGTGGATATTAGCCAAAAAGTATAGAATACCTAGTATATAGGCCAGACAATCTTATGTAGAAAGAACTCATCTGAAAAAAGAAGAACCAGCAAGTAAAAAAATGTATATAAACAAAATTTCAAGTGAGGACAAGGCTAGACTAGGTTGCCTGAGATGAAGTATCCTAATGGGACTGGGGGACTTAGCTGATCCGGACACTGGTGACACATCGCCATATTCAGGCAGAGAAAAGCTGTGACTCCAGGCTCCAAAAGATCTAGAGTTTCTCTGACTGCTCTAACTTTTTATATACCTTTCAGCTGAACCCTCCCTCTGTAGCACACCCTCCCAGCCAAAGTCTGCCTCCAATTCAATAAGTGAGTCTCCACCCACTTGTTCATTTTCATATTTGGATGGTGTAGGTAAATTGGATCAGATCCATACGCAGGAAGAATTCAGACCAGACAGATAGTCAAAAACTGATTAATTGAAGCCAAGTGGTTCAGATTCAGTCTTTCAGGGTGCTCTTATGTAGTCACGTGGCTCCAGAGCTGCTTAGGAGAAACTTACATGTCTTGGTTCACTTTTAAATATCAGACACAGTCTGGATGTGCAGCCAGGTAGTCACTAGTTAACAGACCTTCTACCTCATTCTCCAAATTAGTATAATAAAGTCCAGTGTCCCACAGGGCCTTGTAATAACTTCAAAAGTAAAGAGTAATGCTATACATCTCAGAGATTCTCCTCAGTCTGTCCTTGGCAGACTCAGTCTGTGCAAAGCAGAACCTATGTTGTTGGGCATATGATAGTGGGACTGTCTTTTTTGAGGGCCTTAAAAGGTGTTCAGTGTCTTTTTGCCATGACAAGAGGCTGGTCACATCACCTTCTCCTGAATAGCCTTTCCAAATGGGAATGAGATTCAAAGGAGTAGGGTTTGTTACCTAGTGGGACAAAGGTTAATTGTGTCTGTGTCAGTTCTTGTGAGAGACCCCATATGCTGAAACTGATGAGTGTTTGAACTTGAGACCTCTAGAGAGTACAATAGGGCACACTGAGTTCTCTACTACTGCAGAGCAGGGACTCTGGCTTTCTGGTAGTTCCTGGGATGGGTGAGACTTACAGTTCCTAAGACATAGCATCAATGTATGGCACCTGAGTGCTTTACCAAGCCCCTTCTGACTGGGGTATGTCCTTGTGGACAGATATGCTGAAGGATGTTCTTGAGAGACAAAATTTTGGGGTTCATATGCCTTAGAGAACCTGACCTAAGTTTGAACTCAGGTAAACTAAGAGGCTAGTACCTACCATTAGTTTCCAAGTTATTCACCTATCCCAACAAAACCCTAGGTCACTCTGACAGTCTTAGTGAGCCTAGCTTCAGTTTCTAGGCTAACCCCAACAAATTCTGCATCTCCAGATTAATCTACCCAAAAAATTCAGCATTTCCATGTTAACCCCCAGCAAGCCCACCAATGCAGAGGGAAGCAGAAGTTAAGTTTATGGTTTGACTAACAGTATCAACCAATTATGCAAAAGGCCACAGTAGCCCCCCAATTATATGCTTGTCAGGCTAGAAACACTCACCCCTCACTTGCTCCTCTCTATAAAACCTTGCCCTGATGAATGTTCAGGACTTTTCCTCCACTAGAATCTTCCTGTCGGTCAGTGGTGAGTCAAGCCCTAGCTATCGTGAATAAAGAAGACCCTGGTGTGATTGCATTGGATAGGCTCTTGACTGGTCTTTCACGGTTCATGAATGTTTCCTGGCACAACATCCTGAGCTCCTGGATACAGAGCCTAAAGGCAGCCCAAGGCAGCCCAAGAACCAGCAGCTTCAGTGCAGTCCTCTTGGCAGGCAGACACCAAGCAAGAACCAGCAGCTGTAGCTCAATCCTGAAGAAACTGCCAGGCTTGCCAACCAGCCTAAGGTGAAGCTGCAGAAGCAGCAAACTACTGCAGGAACCTCAGGAGCAGTTCTTGGCAAGTTTCTCTCAATGATGGCATTATCACAAGTTGAGCTCAACAATGTGATGAACCAATACACACGTGCTGTTAGTGAAGACTTGTAAGGTGGAGCAAACCAAACCAATGCTCAGTGCTCATCCCCCACTGTCTGTGGGGTCATAGTTACTCCTTATCAAGGTGCCTTTTACATGTCTGCTTTAGCAAAACATCCTTTCACCTGTGTCTGCTTCAGGAAAACATTCTTTCATGTGTCTGCTTTAGCAACGCATCCTCTCACCTGCGTGCCCCAGCAAAACATAATGTGACATAAGTAACTTTCCAAAGAAAATAGAAGTTTCTACTTCACTTGGGAAGCAATGGGGAGATCTTTGAGCTTGAGGCCAGGCTTTTCTACAGAGCAAGTTCCAAGACAGCCAGGGCTACACAAATAAACTGTTGAAAGAAAGAAAGACCAAAAACTAAAAAAACAAACAAACAAACAAACAAACAACAACAAAACGAAATAAAAAATACTTTTGAAATAAAAAGCATTTGTGAACATCTAATCAAAAGATTGTCCCCAGACTGCTGCACATAAATAAAATACTGCTTAGAAATCGTCTTCATTTTAATTTTAGTGTGTGTGTGTATTAAATTGATGTGGCAAATTTCTCATTTATCACACTTTAAAGTTTTTTCTTATTTTTAATTATGTGTAAGTATGTATCTTTGATGAGAAATGTTCACATGGATAAAGCTGCCCAGAGGTTAGAGGAGTTGCAGCCCTCTGGATCTAGAGTTTCAGGTGGTTGTGAGCTACCTGATATGGGTGCTGGGAATTTAAGTTGAGTCCTCTGAAAGAGCATTCAGTGCTCTACACATCTGAGCTACCTTTTAGCTCACAAATATTAATGAAGATGTGATCTCACTGTGAACACATGACTGGCTTGGGAGTCTCTATATAGACCAGGTTGGCCCTGAATACAGAGATTAGCCTAACTTTGCCCCTGGAACACTGTAATTAAAGAATCACAAAGACGTGCTTGACTAAGAATTTATTTTCCTAGAAGAAGTGACATCATCACTTTTACTTCCTGTTGTGAAAAGGGTAAGGCAACATCCTGTCTCAAATCCCATTGTGTTTTTGAAACTGGGTCTGACCATGTCATTCTAGTTTTTTTGAACATGTTTATGTAGACCAGACTTGCCATAAACTCACAGAAGATCAACCTGCCTCTGTCTCCAAGATGCTGAGATTAAAGGTGTGTTCCACCATGCCTGGCTCAGCTCCCATTATTGACACCCATTACATAGTGTCCTGGCTAATGTCTTCTTAGACACCCTCTTCTGACTGAGAGTCAAGGACACCACATCTATCCATGACATAAACTTAAAACTGTTTTAAATGACACATAAGCCTTTGCTATATTTGAGAAAATCAATAGAGGCTGAAAAAATGTTATGAGACTGTTTGAAACTTAAAGAAATGTCTCTCTGGAAGGTCTGCACTTGGTGCTATGTGAGAGCTTGCAGCCGCACTAATCTTGGTCCTAAGACACTCTTGGCAAACCTGGAGTTCTTACTTTTGATTACGGGTAGCCATGGTCAAAATGGACTGATATTTCTGTGGGTTGTCTCCTCTCATGAGCAGCAAGAGTAAGATAACTTCGGTAGCTGGAACTTTTCCCATCCCCAACTAACCTTGTATGATGTTTGAATAAAATAACTAGAATGAGCTAGCTAGCTGTTAGTCTTCCCTGAGAGGCTGTTCCCCACTGCTTCTTTGGAAATAAAGGCCCAGCATCTTGGTGAGCTTCTTTCTCTACTGTGGAAACTACAAACAAAGTCAATCAATACCATCTGAAGGCTGCATCTCCAGAACTGCTGACTAACAATAGATGCAAGCCATCGTCCCTGCTCTGCCCTCCTGAGTAGCTAGCTAACACAGCTGAAGAATGACAGCATATCCGACTCAGCTATACATTTCAGGAGAGAATGCACAGTTGTGACAATATGTCAAAGAATATTTTAAGATTTTTTTGTACATGTATAGTGTCAGGAGCAGAGTAATGCCAATATGACACAGAACCATGTGCATCACATGTGCAGAAAACTCAGCCAGGTGTGTTGGTTTAAAACAGTCATCCTATCAAGTGGAATGCTGAGGCAGGAGGATTGTTGGGAATCTGGGTTTCAGATCAAGTTTAGCTACAGAGCAAGACCTTGCCCAAAAAACAAATTTAAAATGAGTACATAAATTAATACATAATGAGTACATAAATTAGCTACTAAATTAATGCACTAATAGACCTCATTTTGAGGAATGGTTCAGTGAGAGATCTTGACTTTCAGGCTAGATTCAGTTTTATGGCTTTCCCAAAAGGAAATTTTTCAGTCTAGAGACTATTAAATAAATCCACTGAGATCTGTATGTTTCTTCCTCTGGAGTGATGGTATTAATGTGTGTGGACTGTAAACACAAGGATATATTTGCTTACTTGTTTGCTTGCTTGTTTGTTTGTTTTGAAAATATGGCTCTCTATGTGGGCCTGGCTGTCCTGGAATTCTCCATGTAGACCAGGCTGGCCTCAAACTTTTTTATGATTATTTTATGGATGTAGGTGCCTTTACGTTTGGGGCATAGATATTCACAGTTGAGAAATCCTCTTGGTGCATTATCTCTTTAATGAGTATGAAGTGTTCTTCCCAGTCTCTTTTGATTACTTGTGGTTGAAATTTTACTTTAGTAGATATTAGAATGGCTACTATTGTTTCCTTGGGTCCATTTGCTTGGAAACCTTTTTTTAGCCCTTTACTTGGAAGTAATGTCTATCTTTGTTGATGAAATGTGTTTCTTGTATACAGCAGAATGATGGATTCTGTTTATGCTTCCATTCTGTTAGCCTGTGTCTTTTTTATTGGGGGAATTGAGTTCACTGATGTTGAGAGATATTAATGGCCAAAAATTGTTAATTCCTGTTATTTTCATGTTGGTGGTAGTCGTGTATATGTGTGATTCACTTCTTTTGATTTTAGTTGTGTGAAATTATTTATTTCTTGTATTTCTTGAGTGTGGTTGGCATCTTTGGGTTGAACTTTTCCTTCTAGTACCTTCTATAGGGCTGGATGAATCAAAAGATATTGTTTAAATAAGATTTTTGTCATGTAATGTCCTGTTTTCTCCATCTATGTTGATTGAAAGTTTTGCTGTGCATAGTAGTTTGGGCTGATATCTATGGTCTCTTAGTGTCTACAAGATATCTGCCCAGATCCTTCAAGATTTTACAGTCTCTGTTGAGAAATCAGATGTAATTCCGATAGCTCTGCCTTTATATGTTACTTGACTTTTTCCCCTTGCAGCTTTTAATATTCTTTCTTTGTTCTGTAATTAATTTTTCGATTATTATGTGGCAGGCGGATTTTATTTTGTGGTCCAATCTATTTGGTGTTCTATGAGCATTTTGTACTTTTATAGGTATCTCTTTAGGTTAGGGAAATTTTCTTTTATGATTTTGTTGAAGATATTTTCTGGGCCTTTGATCTGGAAATCTTCTTCTATTCCTATCATTAAGTTTGTTCTTTTCATGGTGTCCTAAATTTCATGGATGTTTTGTGTCATAAACATTTTAGATTTTGCGTTTTCTTTGACCAATGTACTACTTTTCCATTATATCTTCTATGCCTAAATTCTCTCTTCCATTTCTTGTGCTCTGTTGGTCATGTTTCAATCTCCAGGCTTCCCTCGGTTTGTGTTACCTTTATTGCTTGCATTTCCATTTTCAGTTTTTGGACAATTTTATTCATATCTTCTACCTGTTCAATTGTATTTTCCTGTATTTCTTTATATTTACTTGTTTCCTCTTTAAAGGACTCAATCTGTTTGAGTGTAGTTTCATGTATTTTTTTAAGGGATTTATGCATTTGTTCTTTAATGACCTCCATCATCTTTATAAGATTGGATTTGAAATCATCTTCTTGTGCTTTAGTTTTGTTAGAGTATCCAGGCCTTGCTGTAGTCAGACAGCTGGGCTCTGGTGGTGCCATATTGCCCTTGCTCTTGTTAATTGTGATTTTAAGCTGTCTTTTAGCCACCTGAGTTTCCTTGGTGTTGCCTAGATGATACTGATGCCAGTCAGGCTCCTTGAGAAGGCAGAGGGAGCTCTGGGCTAGACAGAGCTGTCTACTGGCTGAGATGTTCAGGTAATAGTAACAGACAGCAAGGACTTTCAGTGCCACCACTGTCTGTACTTTTCCATTTACTCTTTTATCTTTCCTTAGGTGTTGGTCTGATAGTAGTAGTCTCCATTTCTGTTTTAGTTCTCTTTTCTACTTTCCTAGAAAGAAAACCCTAATATTTGTTGGTGGCACTGTGCCAAAAATATGATGTCATTGGAAATGAAAGCTAAAGAAAGGAATAGATGTGTTATCCAAACAACAAAGTAGTAGAAACAATGTTAGCTATTAAGAAGAAATGGACAAGATCTGTGTTCATTAAATAAAAGAATGTTATGAAAGTGACAATAATTTCAAATGATCCTCAGGTTCAATGCAATCTAAATCAAAATTTCAATCATATTTCTCCCAGAAGTATCACTTGAAAAATACACATGGAACCATGAAAATACCAATGAATAAAACAGTGTTTTGTTCATAGTGACACAATGCCTAATTTTAAATTACAGGCCCATGTCTAAGAGAGTGTTCCTGCACTAGCCAACCCTTACCACTGAAAGCTCTTGAAGCCCATGCCAATAAACACAGAGACCCACAACTGCCCACTGAGCCGAAAATAAAAGGTTGATTTTCTGACCTCAAGGATCATTGAGGAAGAGGGAGTCCAAATATTGTAAGACCCCGAAACAGTGGATGACTACAGCAAATTGTAAGAGGCAGAAACAGTGGATAAATGTGGTGTTCTTGGACACAACAGAGCTGTTGCACAAATGACCTGAAAGTAACTATGAATGAATGAACAAGACCAAGCCAGACAAAATAATAGCTTGAAAAATGGAGGCAATTTCACCTGTAGCTAAGGAGCTGCTGTGAGAGAGATTCAGTTATCCTCAGGGATGGGTCCCCTGAAAGAGGCTACCCATGCTCCAGGAGATGGCACTGTTCCTTGCACAACTAGAAGGAAGAAGGAGGAGGAGGAGAAGGAAAAGGAGAAAGAGGAAGAAGAGGAGAAGGAAAGGAGGAGGAGTAAGAGGAAGGGAGAAAGGGAGGAAGGAAGGAAAGAGAGGAGAGGAGGAAGAGGAGGAAGGGGAGAAGGAATAGAATAAATGAAGAAAGAGAAATGTCCATAAAATTGAGAGGGAATAAGTGGTGTTTCAAAGGGTTAATTTTAGAGTCATTCTACTTCCCTTGTGGGATTTATTCCAAGGGCTGGTTCCTGAAGCTATTATAAATGGGGATGAGTCTTAGTTTCTTGGCACTCTTTGCTGTGCTATATAGGCAAGTCAATCATTTTTCATGATTTATTTTGTACTGCTGTACATGATCTCGCCCATACTTAGAACCCAAAACAGTTAAACTCATTGAAGGTGAGAGTAGGTGATGGGTACCAGAGGTCAGGAAACTCAGATGGAAGATTACTCTGGAAAATATTAGGTCAAAGAGGACTAAGACACAGTGTGACAGAAGCAAGATTCTCTGGCTGTCTACTGCACAGCTGTCTATCTGGAGGAACACCTTATAAAGGAGAGAAGCAAAAGGAAAGGTTTAGGGTGTGTATAAACATTATCCAGCCTGAATTTTGGACAAAGTTCATTTGTACAGTTTTAATGCTGTGGAGAAAACTGTTATGAACACTGGAATGTTTTGAAACGATACTGAATAATCAGAGTGTTTTACAAAGCAAATTTGAATAAACAATTTTAATTGCATATGATGGTGTGCTACATTAAAGAAAATAAGACTGTAAGATTGGACATGAATACATAAAATTTCATTAATGAGATGAATAAATAAATAAATAAATAAATAAATAAATAAATAAATAAATAAGACCAAAGGCATACAGGAACAAATGCTTTTACATTCAAATTTTGGTCAGCTTTGCTGAAACATCGAGGCTGGTTGATTGTATTCATACCAAAAATAAATGAGACTTTTAAAAGAAGTGCTTGTAAAGTGAGATGCAGTGTCCTAGTCTAGGAGAGTCTTCTCCACTCTGTCTCAAGACTCCTTTATCTCCTTCAGTATTGTCAGCAACTTGGCTGAGGAAGACAGGGCTCTTGAGACTTCTGCTCTGACCACTTCCCAGGCACAGGGGCTGTGTTTCTTCTCTCTCAGGTACACAGTGATCCTGTGGAAGTATTTCTTCACAGACAGCAATAAGTCTTCCTGGGACAGGGGAGGTTCCTGTACCCCCACCTGCTGCATCAGGCAGGCTTTAAGATCATTGAGCTGCTGGTGGAGGCCATTGCAGAAGGAGTCTAGGAGGGTTGCATTCCAAGCAGCAGATGAGTCTTTTGATGTGAAGAGGTTCAGGACTTGCTGGGTCAGCTCAACCAGGACAGGGATGGCTTGAGCCTTCTGGATCTGCTGGGCATCCACCTTCTCCTGGGGGAATCCAAAGTCCTTTCTGTCCTTCAGACAGGAGACAGGGGAGAATCTCCTCATTTGTGCCAGGAGTATCAAGGCTCTCTTGTTTCTGAGGTTTTGTGTTTGAGGCAGGTCACATCCTAGAGAACAGGTTGACCAGTAGCTCATCACCACCAGGGCCATCAGAAAAGCACAATGCCTAGCCATTGTGGATCTTACAGACAATGCTGGTCCTGAACCTTCCCCTCTAGGTTCTCTGAAGACAATCCTGTGTCGATGTGTCTTAAGTAGAGCAAACACTATTTTTTTTTTCTTTTTTACTTTCTGAATGCCCTCCCCTTACTTCACAGTTGTCTTTTCACTTTCTTTAACTCATTCTCTGATTGGGTCTGGGCATTTTTCTAAACCACTGTGGTTTTCATTGTTGTTTCCTCTTTCACTGCTTCCCTCTGAAAGCTGTTTTTATAAGTTTTCAGATTTTCTTTTTCTTTTTTTTTCTTTTTTTTTAGGTGGGGGGGTTAGAGACAGGGTTTCTCTGTGTAATCCTGGCTGTCCTGGAACTCACTCTGTAGACCAGGCTGGCCTCGAACTCAGAAATCCGCCTGCCTCTGCCTCCCGAGTGCTGGGATTAAAGGCATGCGCCACCACCGCCTGGCCAGATTTTCTTTTTCTAACTAGAATTGTCATTAATTATTACACTATAGAGAAACACTTTCTGTTTGAAATTTACTCACCTCTTTTAGTGAAACAATTCCTTCAATTTTTTTCTATAAAGGTGATTGATATCTGTAAGTTCCATTTGATTCATAACTTCTGTTACTTTCATCATTTCTCTGTTTAGTTTCTGTCTCAGTGACCTATCCATTGGTCAGAGTCAAATGTTGGAGTCTCCCAGTATTAATTCATGATGTTTGATACGTGATTTAAGCTCTAGTGATGCTTCTTTTAGGAATGTGGGTGTCCTTGCATTTGTCACATCGATGTTAAGAATTGAAATGTCCTACTGGTGGATTTTTGCATTCATGAGTATGAATTTCCTTCCCCTTCTATTTTGATTCCTTTTGAATGGAGGTCTATTTTCTGAGATATTAGAATGGTTACTTAAGCTTGTTTCTTGGTACCATTTGCTTGGAAAACTTTTTTACAAGCCCTTTACTCTAAGGTAATGCCTAGCTTTGTTGCTGAGGGATGTTTTTTGTATACAGAGGAATGAGGACTCCTATTTATGCATCCACTCTTTTAGCCTGTGTCTTTTTACTGAGTCCATTGATGTTATATATTAGTGACCATTGATTGCTAATTCCTGTCATTTCCATATTCATGGTGGTAGTCTCTCTCTCTCTCTCTCTCTCTCTCTCTCTCTCTCTCTCTTTGTGTGTGTGTGTGTGTGTGTGTGTGTGTGTGTGTGTGTGTGTGTGTATGTTCCTCTTCTTTTAGTTTTACTGGTGTGAAATTATTTATTTATAGTGTTTTCTTGGGTGTAGTTAGCCTGATTGGGCTGGAGTTTTTCTTCTAATATTATCTATAGAGCTGGATTGGTGAAAATATATTGTTTAAATTTGCTTTTGTTATAGAATATCTTGTTGTCTCCATCTATGCTTATTGAAAGTTTTTACTGGGTATACAAGTCTTAGCTGACATCTGCAGCCTCTTAGGGTCTGTAAGACACCTTCCCAGGACCTTCTGGATTTTAGTCTCTGTTGAGAAGTTAGGTCTAAGTCTGACATGACTTGGCCTTTTGCCCTTGTGGTTTTTAATATTCTTTTTGTGTTCTGTACATTTAATGTTCTGGATAGTATGTGGTGGGAGGATTTTCTTTTGCAGTTCAATCTGTTTGGTATTCTGTACATGTATAGATACCTCTTTCTTTAGGTTTGAGACATTTTCTTCTATAATTTTTTTGAAGATGTTTTCTTGGTCTTTGAGATGGCAATCTTCTTCTGTTCCTATTATTCTTAGGTTTGGTCTTTTCACAGTTTTCCAATTTTTCTGGGTGTTTTGTGTCATGAATTTTTTAGATTTTTCATTTACTTTGACTGATGTATCAATTTCTCCTATTGTATTTTCTATACCTGAGATTCTCTCTTCCATCTCCTGCTTTCTGTTGGTGATGCTTGTGTCTGTACTTCCTGTTTTCTAGGTTTTCCATCTCCAGGATTGCCTCAGGTTGTGTTTTCTTAATTGCCTCTATTTGCATTTTCAGTTCTTGGACAGTTTTATTCATTTCCTTCACCTGTTTGATTCTATGTTCCTTGATTTTCTTTAAAGGATTTCTTCATTGTTTTTTTAAAGGCCTCTATCATCTTTATAATATTTGATTTAAGGTCGTCTTCTTGTACTTTGGCTGTGTTAGGATATTCAGGGCATGCTATAACAGGGTAGCTGGGCTCTGGTATGGCCATATTTCCCTTGTACTAGTTGATTTTGTTCTTATGCTGTCCTTTACCCAACTGTCTTTTCCTGGTGTTTGACTGGATGATCCTGATGTAAGGACTCCTCAGGAAGGCAGGGAGAGCTGTGAGCCAGACAATGGGTGTCAGGGGACCACAAAACCAAGTCATTTCTGTTGACTGTGCCCTGGGTGGACCGGACTAGAGAGGAATTGATGAGGCAGAGTTCCAATCTGGTTTTTCTTGAGTCGCCCCCCATAAGCCTCCACAGGGAATCAGGATGCTCTTGGGGTCCCACAAGACATAGACATATACCTGACCACTGTATTAGTTAGTGTGTTCTAGAGAAACAGAATTTATAGAAAGAATCTCTCTCTCACTTTATGTGTATATACATATACATATACATATATATATAATGTGTATGCATGTGAGTGTGTGTATGTATATATAGTATTGGAATGACTTACAAACAAACCATGGTCCAGCTAATCCAAAAATGGGTGCTTATGTGTGTAAGGTCCAAGAATATAGTAATTGTCATAACAAAGGTATATTTCTTAGCAGGTGTTGACTATATTCTGGAATACAAAAGAGTAGACTCTAATGCTAATAAAATGAGTGGACTTGCTAGCAAGATGAGAGCACAGAGGCAAACACTAAAAGCTACCGCCCTTCATGTACTTACATAGGCTTACAGCAGGAGGTCTGGCTCAGAGTAGAGCTGAGTTTTGATACCTCAAAGATCCAGATTATTTCCCCACTCCAAGTTAAACAAAAGTACCTCAGAGGTGTGGCTCTAGATATTAGGGTTTCTGTCAATTCTACATATAGTCAAGGAGACCTCCAAGAATAGCCACCACAAGCTCACAGGCCAGTCAGTCAGTCAGGCTGCAATTGTGAGCCCTAGATTAAGTGAGAGATCCGGTCACAGAAAATGAGGTAGAGAATGATTTAGGTAAAAACTTGACATTCAATGTCATCTGGCCCCACTGTAGGCACATGAAAGGGCAAATATACAGCTTGTGTGTACAATAAGGCTTTTATAATCTACAACATTATAACAATTATATGTTGTAGTAAAATCAAATTGACTATTATTCATAATTTGAGTTCTAGTTCTGTAGCAATACTGAAAAATAAAAGAACTGGTACAGGTGTCAGCATCCTTGAACTCACAATTTATTATAGAACTATAATAGTAAAATGACCATGGACTTGGAATAAAAACAACTGGTTGATCTATGGAATAGAATTGAAGGATCAGATGTAAGTCCTCACAAATAATGATACCTCGTTTTTATCTAAGATCACAAAAGTACACACTAGAAACAGGAGACCATTTTCAACACATGGTGCTCATCTAGCTAGATGGTTGCATGTTGAAGTATGAAAATAGATCCATATTCATTATCCTGTAAAAAAAAAAAAAAAACAAAACACCTCAGTTGTGCAGGATCAAGGACCTCAATATGTGAGGAGGTAACCTGAATCTGATAGAAGAGAAAGTGGTGAATAAGCTTCAACTCATTGGCAAGTGAAAACTTTCTGCTTGGGATGCTGAAACAAAAGCACCAATACCATCAGTTCCTAACTGAAACATCACGAAGCTAAAAGAACTTCAGTGTGACAAAGGATGCATTGACTCAGGCAAAGTGTATAACCTTGGTTTTGCAAGTTATCTGATATTAAATCATGGTCATTGGTAAGATGCTAGCTTGCCTGTCTGTTCACAAACACATACAGGGTAGCTAGTGCTTTTCCTCTGGTCCCTCAGTGCATGCTTACTTTCCTTGTGTGTCAAAGTCCACATGCTTAGTAAACATGGCACTAACCAGGCTCCATAACTATCTGTGATAACAAAATAGTTCTCTAGAGCTGTTGTAAGTATGGTAAAATATTACCTAATTTTATAATCATTTTAGTTAACTTGAAAAAGTTATTCTTATAAGTATAATATTGTAGTATCGTCCAGTATCTATTAAAATGTTTCTATCAAATAGTAGAAACAGTTCTAAGTTTCTCAACAGCTCAAAGCAGCTAGAGATCTGCAGTAATCAGGCTCCCTGACCTTCTGGGATATTGCAATACTTCTCCAGAGATATAGTGCTGGATATGTTAGCTTCACACAGAATCACGGCATGGAGAGACTGTGGTGAGCATCTAGGGCTCCACTAAGGTTCTCTTTATCAAACAAGAAATCTCTCTCTGTGTCTTTGTGTCTCTCTCTCTCTCTCTCTCTCTCTCTCTCTCTCTCTCTGTCGGGGGGAGTGGGAATTTAGATGTGCTGACTTAGGCATATGTATGTGGAAACCAGATGTGTATATAAATATCCTCTATCACTCTCTGCCTGATGACTTCCTGATAGTGCCTCACAGTGACTTAAATCTCAATAATTTAGCTAGCATGTTGGCCAGACCATTGTTGTGGGTTGCCTTCATTAGTGACTATTTTTCTGTTCCCTGCTATGCATCATTGGGTCCTGGTCACTGCAACTCAAGATCAGCAAACTCGAAGAACTGGTTATGGCCATTTTCACACTCTCAATTCTGAAGCTTGACAAACTTGGCTGTCTCTAGCTTACATGATATTACTCTACACAGATATATCTTCACAAATAGCTTTGTGATGCTCCCTGATGCTTAGGGCCCTTCTTACATGTATTCCTGTATGGATTGGCTGTGTATTGACTAAAGTCTGGTCATGTGTGCTGGAGTGATAGTTCAGTACTTGGTGTCCTCACCCCGTGCTCCTGTCTCAGTCCTTCCAGTCCTCTATCCTTGTTCCCAGTTTTGTTGAATGAAAGAAAGTTTTTAAATCTTAGATGTGAAACACAATATGACAGTACATATTTTCTGAACAAGGTGATATCTGGAGCTATTTCATAACATTTTTATTATATAATCATAAAAGTGATTAAAATTACATTAAAAATAACCACTAAAGAAGAATACAGGGCATCATATCTGAAGCATTGTAAGCAGTCACATCAATATTCGTTTATCCAAAAATTACAATCCCCGACAAAATCTACTTCAATTACCAGATCTGCAGTTCACCTCAATATCACTTGATTTTCTGCAAATACACAGATCATCAATATCTGTCCCTTTCATATCTAAAATTCTTTACCTATTCCTCTGTTCCCTGTGAGAAATCAGACATGGCATCACTCATGTGAGCTTGTTCCTCATCCAAAGTCCATGGACTGGAACACAGATTTGGAATACACCACGTGGGATGTGCCATTGTAGAATAGGTTTCTTGAACTCTTGAAGTCCCAGATCAAAAGACAGACATAAATCAGTGCAGTTACCAAACACACCAGTGCTAGCATCAGCAGACCAAGCAGCAGGTGGAGAATCGTTTCAGTGGATTCAGGTGATATTTTATAGCATTTATAACTCAAGGATGGTTTTCTCAGTTATACAATGCATTCCACATGGCTTATCAGATGCTAAAAATGATGTGAGTTTGATTGTGAATCACAACTATTGGGACTGCACAGAGACTCTCCCTTCTCCAGAGAACTTCCATTGCAGAAGGCTAGAGGAAAAGGACATAAAAGACCTTTATGTACACATTTAGCTGTCCATTGTTCAGAAGAAATGGCCTGTGAGGGCACAAATTGTTTTTTCTCCCTCAGAGAATTGAAGGGAATAGAACTTTCCGATCTAAAGTTGGTTTTTCTGGGGAAAAATCTGTTTTAGTGTGGAAGAAATTCTGCCAGGAATCAGAATTCTGTAGAAAAGAGCTGGACTGTTTGTTCTTTGCAGGGCATGGCCAGTAGGTGGCTCTCTTCTTCCTTAAATTTTTCTCATAATTTGAAGATTTGGTTCCTTTTGCTTTTTTTTTTTTCTTTGTTTTTTGCTTTCTTCTTTCTTTCCTTTTCCTCTCCTTTCCTTTTTTTCATTTTTGAAATGGCATTGGGTTATTAGAAGAACATTCTCTAAGTTCTAGACATCAGAGGAAAGTCTTACACATGCGACTTGCATTCAAACCTTGAACTCTTTAATTTACTGTTTCAACTGAGAGTTATGCGTTTTCAGAAAAAATTCTAGTCAGATGTATTTAAAAAAAAAACAGTTGCACGGTGAGTGGAGCTAGTTAATGAGGGGAGAATGAGGAGCACACACTGGCGCTTTCTGCATCAGTAAGGATGACACAGGGCAGTGAGACTGAAAGGTGGAGTCTCTTAGAGCAGGGAGGTAGTCGGTCTATCAGGGAGAAAGCTATGTGTGCACACATAAGTATATAATCATATATGATGTGTGCTATTATACATCATACATGCAGTACATTATGTACAATATATACATTTATGTGTAATTTATGTGAAGTTCAGCTTCAGTCCAGGACACAGATGCCTATATAATTTGTCAGTTTTCCCTTCTTACTTAATCTTCAGTGTGCAATGTTTCTAAATGCTGAGATCTTTAGGCAGTTCTGACACAAAGAAAGGGCTTTCAGTGCCTCCACTGTTTGTAATTTTCATTTTCTCCTTTATCTTTCCTGATAAAAGAAAGGTGTTGCTGATAGAGCAAAAAGTGTTGGTTTGATGGTTGAAGTCGCCACTTCTGTTTTATTTCTCATTTCTACTTTCGTATAGAAAACCCTGATGTTGGTTTGTGGCACTGAACCAAAACTATAATGTCATTGGAAATGAAAGCAATAAAAGGAACTGATGCATCATCCAAATGACAAAGAGGTAGCAACAATTTTGAGTATTAAGATAAAAAAAGTAAAGATCTATGGTAATTAAATAGAATAATATTATGAAAATGATTGTATTTTCAAGTGATGTTCAGGCTCAGTGCAATCTGAATAAAACCTTCAATAATGTTTTTCCCAGAAGTATCACTTTTAAAATGCATGAAGATACCAAAGAATAAAAGGATTTTTGTGTTGCATTCATAATATCATAATACCTGATTTGAAATAGCAGCTTATATCTAAGAGAAAGTTTCTGTACTGACCACCTTTTACCACAGAAAGCTCGTTCATTCCCTGCCAATAAACACAGAAACCCACAAATGGTCACTGAGCAGAAAAATAAAAGATTGATTTCATGTCACAAAGGATCATTGTAGAAGAGGAGGAAGAGCAATTGTAATAACCAGAGGCAGTGGATGACCACAACAAAGCCATGTTCTTGAACACAGCAGGTTTGTTGTACAAGTGTATGGAGAGTCACTATGACTGAATAAACAACATCAGCCCAGACAAAAATCCCAGCTTGGAAAACAGAGACACTTCCACCTGTAGCTGAGGAACAATGGCAACTGGTAGCTGCTGGGAGAGAAAGATTCAGTGATCTTCAGAGATAGGACCCCTGAGGGAGGCTACCTCTGCTCCAGGAGATAGCCCTGTACTGCGCATAACTAGAAGGACCAAGAAGAAGGAGCAAAAGGAGTAGCAGGTGAGGAGGAGGAAGCGGAGGAAGAAGAGGAGGAGGAGGAATAAGAAGAAGAGAAAGAGGAGGAGAAGGAGGAGGAGATAGAAGAGGAGGAGGTGGACAATGAGCAGGAGAAGAATGAAGTGGAAAAGGAGAAGGAGAAAAGCCCATAAAATTGAGAGAGAATAGTGTTGTTTCAGATTAATTTTATAGGCCTTTCACTATCCTCCTGGAATTTATTTCAAGGGCTGGTTCTTGAAGCTATTATGAATAGAGTTGATTCCTAGTTTTGTCTTGGTATGTTTGTCTGTGCTATATAGGCAGACTGGTCAGTTTTCTTCATCTGTTTGTACTGCTGTACATGATGTCATTCATATTTAGAACCCAAAACAGTTAAACTCATCGAAGTCAAGAGTAGATGATGGGTACCAGAAGACAGAGAAGTCAGTTGGAAGATTAATCCAGGGAATATTGGGTCAAAGAGAACTAAGGAATGTGATAGGAGCAAGATTATATGGCTTTCTACCACACAGCATGCTGCTATAAATCCAAATAAATGCTATACTGGAGAGAAGTACAAAGAAAACTGTAAGTTTTGTGTAAATACTATGCACTATGTATGTGCATTCAATCTTATTTTTAGACATTGTTCATTTGTGTAATATTTATGATGTACAGTACAATGTTAAAAACACTTCAAAAATTTGAACACTATCAAAGTAACAAATCAAAAATGGCTTATAAAGTCAAATGTATTTGAATACAGAACAATTTAATTACATATGATGGTTTATTAAAGAAAATATAAGAGCAGACCTTGGGCACAAGCTCCATTCCCAGTCCCACAACACCCAGAGGAAGCTTGACTCCCAGGTGCTCTAACACGCTCAGGATCATAGGATCATAGCTGAGGAGGCCACAACATCTGCCCCAACACCTGGGAGTAACTGGGACCAGTGGAATCCAGGACCCAGGAACCCTGACTGGCCAGTAGCACGGGTTCCTTCCAGTCTGAGTTGGTACCCTGAGCAGACCTTGGGCGCTAGCTCCACACCCAGTCCCACAATACACAGAGGAAACTTGACTCCCAGGTGCTCTAACATGCCCTGGATCATAGGATCACAGGATCTCAGGAACTTGGTCACACCAGGATCTCAGGAACGCAGAAGCAGCTTGACTCCCAGGAGCTCTAACACACCCAGAATCTGAGGATCACAGGATCCCAGAATCATAGAGACAGATGGACTCTGAGGAGTTCTGACACAACCAAGATCACAGCAAGGACAGGCTCTAGACAGATACAGTGAGGGCAGGTAGCAAAAGAAATAACCAGATGGTGAGAGGAGAGATTAAGAACACAAGCAACAAAAACCAAGGTTACCTGGCATCATCAAAACCCAGTTCTCCCAATATAGCAAGTCCTGGATACACCATCACACTGGAAAACAAGATTCAGATCTAAAGTCACTTCTCATGATGATGATAGAGGACTTTAAGAAGGACATAAATAACTCCCTTTAAAAAATACAGTAGAATACAGGTAAATAGGTAGAAGCCCTTAAAAAGGAAACACAAAAATACCTTAAAGAATTACAGGAAAACACAACCAAACAGATAAAGGAATTTAACAAAACCATCCAGGATCTAAAAGCAGAAATAGAAACAATACAGAAATCACAAAGGGAGACAACCCTGGAAATTGAAAACCTAGGAAAGAGATCAGGAGTCATAGATGCAAGCATCCCCAACAGAATATAAGAGGTAAAAGAGAGAATCTCAGGTGCAGAAGATACCATAGAAAACATAGACACAACAGTCAAAGAAAATACAAAATGCAAAATGCTCCTAATACAAAACATTCAGGAAATCCAGGACACAATGAGAAGATCAAACTTAAGGATAATAGGTATAGAAGAGAGCAAAGATTCCCAACTTAAAGGGCCAGTAAATATCTTCATCAAAATTATAGAAAAAACTTTGCTAACCTAAAGAAAGAGATACCCATGAACATACAAGAAGCCTACAGAACTCCAAATAGATTGGGCAAGAAAAAAAAAACAAAAAACTCCTGCTGTCACATAATAATCAGAACACCAAATGCATAATACAAAGAAAGAATATTGTCTTAGTCAGGGTTTCTATTCCTGCACAAACATCAGGACCAAGAAGCAAGTTGGGGAGGGAAGGGTTTATTGAGCTTACACTTCCATGCTGCTGTTTATCACCAAAGGAAGTCAGGACTGGGACTCAAGCAGGTCAGGAAGCAGGAGCTGATGCAGAGGCCATGGAGGGATGTAACTTACTGGCTTGCTTGCTTCTCCTGGATTGCTCAGTCTGCTTTCTTACAGAACCCATAACTACCAGCCCACAGATGATACCACCACAAGGGGCCCTCCCCATTGATCACTAATTGAGAAAATGCCTTACAGCTGGATCTCATGGAGGGATTTTTCTCACCTGAAACTCCTTTCTCTGTGATAACTCCAGCTTGTGTCAAGTTGACACACAAAACTAGCCAGTACAAATATTAAAAGCAACAAGGGAAAAAGGTCAAGTAACATATAAAAACAGACCTATCACAATTATATCAGACTTCTCACCAGAGACTATAAAAGCCAGGAGATCCTGGGCAGATGTACAGATCCTAAGAGAACACAAATGCCAGTTCAGGCTACTACTCCCAGCAAAACTCTCAATTACCATAGATGGAGAAACCAATATATTCCGCGACAAAACCAAATTTACACAATATCTTTCCACAAATCCGGCCCTACAAAGGATAATAGATGGAAAACACCAACACAAGGAGGGAAACTACACATTAGAAAAAGCAAGAAAGTAATCTTCTTTGAACAAATGCAAAAGAAGATAGCCACACAAACATAATTCCACCTCTAACAACAAAAATAACAGGAAGCAACTGTCACTCTTCCTTAATGTCTCTTAACACAGAGGAACTCAGTTCCTAATACAAAGACATGACACACAGACTGGATACACAAAAGGACCCAGCATTTTGCTGCATACAGGAAACGCACCTCAATGACAAGGACAGATACTACCTCAGAGTAAAAGGCTGGAAAAATATTTCCAAGCAAATATTCCGAAGAAACAAGCTGGAATAGTCATTCTAATATTGGATAAAATCAACTTTCAACCAAAAGATATTGAAAATGATGAGGAAGGACACTTCTTACTCATCAAAGGAAAAATCTACCAAGAAGAACTCTCAATTCTGAACATCTATGATCCAAAGGGCACCCACGTTCATAAAAGAAACTTTACTAAAGCTCAAAACACACATTGCACCTCACACAATAATAGTGGGAGACTTCAGCACCCCACTCTCATCAATGGACAGATCATGGAAACAAACTAAACAGAGGCACAGTGAAACTAACAGAAGTTATGGACCAAATTTATTTAACAGATATCTATAGAACATTTCATCCTATAACTTTTTCTCAGCACCTCATGGTACCTTCTCCAAAGTTGACCAAATAATTGGTCACAAAATAGGCCTCGACATATACAAGAAGACTGAAATAATCCCATGCATCCTATCAGATCACCACAGACTAAGGCTAGTCTTCAATAACAACAAAAACAACAGAAAGCCCACACACACAGGGAGGCTGAACAACACTCTACTCAATGATAACTTGGTCAAGGAAGAAATAAAGTAAGAAATTAAAGACTTTTTAGAATTTAATGAAATTGAAGGTACAACATACCCAAACTTATGGGACACAATGAAAGTAGTGCTAAGAAGAAAACCCATAGCTCTGAGTGCCTCCAAAAAGAAACTGGAGAGAACATACACTAGAAGCTTGACAGCACCCCTGAAACCTCTAGAACAAAAAGAAGCAAGAGCAGACAGCAGGAAACAACCAAACTCAGGACTGAAATCAACCAAGTAGACACAAAAAGAGCTATACAAAAGATCAACAAAACCAGAAGCTGTTTCTTTGAGAAAATTAACCAGATAGATAAACCCTTAGCCAGACTAACCAGAGGGCACAGAGATAGTATCCAAATTAACAAAATCAGAAATGAAAAGGGAGGCATAACAACAGAAACCAAGGAAATTCAAAAATCATCACATCTTACTACAAAAGCCTATAGTCAAAAACTGGAAAATCTGGATGAAATGGAAATTTTTCTAGACAAATAGCATGTTCCAATGTTAAATTAGGATTAGATAAACCATCTAAACAGTCCCATAACCCCTAAAGAAATAGAAGCAGTCATTAAAAGTGTCCTAACCAAAAAAAGCACAGGACCAGATGGGTTTAGTGCTGAATTCTATCAGACCTTCAAAGAAGACCTAATACCAATACTTTTCAAACAATTCCACAAAATAGAAACAGAAGGAACACTACCAAATTCATTCTATGAAGCCACAATTACGCTTATACATAAACCACACAAGGACCCAACAAAAAAAGAGAACTTTGGACCAATTGCCCTAATGAACATCGATGCAAAAATACTCAATAAAATTCTCTCAAACTAAATCCAAGAACACATCAAAATGATCATTCCCCATGATCAAGTAGGCTTCATCCCAGTGATGCAGGGATGGTTCAATATATAGAAATTTATCAACGTAATTTACTACATAAACCAACTCAAAGAAAAAAAAGCCACAAGATCATCTCATTAGATGATGAAAAAATATTTGAAAAAGTTCAACATATCTTCATGGTAAAAGTCTTTTAAAGATCAAGAATTCAAGGTCGATACCTAAACATAGTAAAAGCAATATACAGCAAATCATTGGCCAACATCAAACTTACTAGAGAGAAACTTGAAGCAAGCCCACTAAAATTAGGGACTATACAATGCTGCCCACTCTCCCTATCTATTCAATATAGTACTTGAAGTTCTAGCTAAAGCAATTAGACAACAAAATGAGGTCAAAGGCATAAAAATTGGAAAGGGAGAAGTCAAAATATCACTATTTGCAGATGATATGATTGTATACTTAAGTGACCCCAAAAACTCCACCAGAGAACACCTACAGCTGATAAACAACTTCAGCAAAGTGGCTGGATATAAGAATAACTCAAACAAATCAGTAGCCTTCCTATACTCAAAGGATAAACAGGTTGAGACAGAAATTAGGGAAACAACATCCTTCACAATAGTCACAAATAATATTATATAACTTGGTGTGACTCTAACCAAGCAAGTGAGAGATCTGTAGGACAAGAACCTCATGTCTCTGAAGAAAGAAATCAAAGAAGATCTCAGAAGATGGAAAGATCTCCCATGCTCATGGATTGGCAGGATTAATATAGTAAAATTGGCCATCTTGCAGCAATCTACAGACGCAATGCAATTCCCATCAAAATTCCAACTCAATTCTTCATAGAGTTAGAAAGAGAAATTCTCAAATTCATTTGGAATAAGAAAAAAAAACAAGGATAGCCAAAACTATTCTCAACAATAAAAGAACTTCTGGGGGATTCACCATCACTGACCTCAAGCTATATTACAGAGCAGTAGAGATAAAAACTGTATGATATTGGTACAGAGACAGGCAGGAAGATCAATGGAATACAATTGAAGACCCAGAAATAAATCTACATACCTATGGTCACTTGATCTTTGACAAAGGAGCTAAAACCATCCAGTGGGAAAAAAAGCAGCATTTTCAACAAATGGTGCTGGTCCAACTGGAAGTGAGCATGTAGAAGAATGCAAATCAACCCACTTTTATCTCCTTGTACAAAGCTCAAGTCCAAGTGGATCAAGGACCTCCACATAAAACAAGATACACTGAAACCAATCGAGGAGAAAATGGAGAAGAGCCTTAAACACATGAGCACAGGGGAAATTTTCCTGAACAGAACACCAATGGCTTATGCTCTAAGATCAAGAATCAACAAATGGGACCTCATAAAATTACAAAGCTTCTGTAAGGCAAAGGACACTGTTAATAGGACAAAATGGCAACCAACAGATTGGGAAAAGATCTTTACCAATCCTACATCTGATAGAGGGCTAATATGCAATATATACAAAGAACTCAAGAAGTTAGACTCCAGAGAATCAAATAACCCTATTAAAATGGGGTACAAAGCTAAACAAAGAATTTTCAACTGAGGAATACCAAATGGCCAAGAAGCACCCAAAGAAATGTTCAACATCCCTAGTCATCAGGGAAATGCAAATCAAAACAACCCTGAGATTCCACCTCACACCAGTTAGAATAGCTAAGATCAAGAACTCAAGTGACAGCAGATGCTGGCAAGGATGTGGAGAAAGAAGAACACTCCTCCATTGCTGGTGGGATTGCAAGCTGGTACAAGCACTCTGGAAATCACTCTGGCAATTCCTCAGAAAATTGGACATAGTACTACCTGAGGAACCAGCTATACCACTCCTGGAAATATAGCCAAAAGATTCTCCAACAAATAACAAGAACACATGCTCCACTATGTTCATCGCCACCTTATTTATAATAGCTAGAATCTGGTAAGAACCCAGATGTTCTTCAACAGAGGAATGGATATAGAAAATGTGGTACATTTACACAATGGAATACTACTCAGCTATTAAAAACAATGAATTCATGAAATTCTTAGGCAAATGGATGGAGCTAGAAAATATCATCCTTAGTGAGATAACCCAATCACAAAAGAACACACATGGTATGCACTCACTGATAAGTGGATATTAGCCCAAAAGCTCCAAATAAGCAAGATACAATTCACAGACCACATGAAGCTCAAGAAGAAGGAAGACCGAAGTGTAGGTGCTTCGCTCCTTCTTAAAAAGAGGAACAAAATACTCATGGTAGCAAATATGGAGACAAAGTGTAGAGTAAGGAGTGAAGGAAAGGCTATCTGGTGATCCATCCTGTATACAGTCACCAAACCCTGACACTATTGTGTATGCCAAGAAGTGTTTGCTGAATGGAGCCTGATATAGCTGTCTCCTGAGAGGGTCTGCCAGAATCTTGCAAGTGTGGAGGCAGATGCTCACAGCCAACCATTAAGCTGAGCATGGGTTCCCTAATGGAGGAGTTAGAGAAAGGACTGAAGGAGCAGAAGGGGTTTGCAACCCCATAGGAAGAACAACAATATCAACCAACCAGGACCCTTCCCTCAGAGCCCCCAGGGACTAAACCACCAACCAAGGTGTACACATGGGGGGACCCATGGCTCCAGCCACATATGTAGCATCAATGGGAGGAGAGGCACTTGGTCCTCTGAAAACTCGATGGATGCCCCAATGTAGAGGGCGGGAAGGCGGTAGTAGGTGGGTGGGTGGGGGATGGAAACCAAAAACGAGGATAACATTTGAAATGTAAATAAAAAAAATACCCAGTAAAAAAAGTATCCAAAAAATATATAAGACTGCAAAATAATATAAAATATATTCATAGTATTATAAATGTAGATTGATAGATATGACCAAATATATACATATAAAAATATATACATTTTTACATATAAAAAACTTGTTCAGTTTTATGAAACATCTAGGCAGGTTGATTGTATTCATACCAAAATAAATGAGAGTTTTTAAAGGAAAGCTTATAAAGTGATCTGCAGTGTCCTCATCCAGGAGAGTCCTCTCCACTTTGTCTCAGGACTCACTCCTTCTCCTCACTCAGTCTTGCCAGCAACTTGTCTGAGGAAAACAGGGCTCTCGAGACTTCTGCTCTGACCACCTCGCAGGCACAGGGGCTGTGTTTCTTCTCAGGTACACATTGATCCTGTGGAAGTATTTCTTCAGAGACAGCAGGGAGTCTTCCTGGGACAGGGGAGGTTCCTGCACCCCCACATGCTGCATCAGACAACCTTGGAGGTCATTGAACTGCTGGTGAAGGCCAGTGCAGAATGAGTCTAGGAGGGTTATTTACCAGGCAGCAGAGTCCTTTGATGTGAAGAGGGTCAGGATCTGCTGGGTCAGCTCACTCAGGACAGGGATGGCTTCTGGATCTGCTGGGCATCCACTTTCTGCAAGGGAAATCCAAAGTCCTTTCTGCCCTTCAGGCAGGAGACAGGGGAGAGTCTCCTCCTTTGTGCCAAGAGCGTCAAGGCTCTCTTGTTCCTGAGGTTTTGTGTCTGAGGCAGGTCACAGCCTAGAGAGCAGGTTGACCAGTAGCTCATCACCACCAGGACCATCAGGAAAGCACAGAACCTAGCCATTGTGGGTCTTGCAAATGCTTGTGTTCCTCTGGGCTGTGTGGCCCTGAACCTTCCCTCTAGGTTCTTTGAAGACCGTCCTGTTTCCATGCGTCTTAAGTAGTGAAAGGCACCAACTTCCATTTTCTGAATGCCCTCCCCTCCTTTTCCAATTCTTTTTCACTTTCTTTAATTCATTATTTTCTTGTATCTGAGCATTTTTTTCTTAACCATTTTATTTTAATTATTTCTTTCACTTTCATCTCTTCTCAACGAACCTGTTTTATGTGTTTATTCTTTTTTAAATAGAAATGCTATTACCCATTCTACCATACAATCCAATTGTCAAAATTTACATACCTAATGTTCAGAAAAGTTTTATCTAAATATTGTACTTAAGTTATTGAATTTCATATTACAATCAAATTTTGTTGTTATTCCTATCAATCACATAATTATTTAAATTATAATCTGAAATATAATTCAAATTGTTTCTAAACTTAAAATATTGTCTTAGTCAGGGTTTCTATTCCTGCACAAACATCATGACCAAGATGCAAGTTGGGGAGGAAAGGGTTTATTGAGCTTACACTTCCACATTGCTGTTCATCACGAAAGGAAGTCAGGACTGGGACTCAAGCAGGTCAGGAAGCAGGAGCTGATGCAGAGGCCATGGAGGGATGTAACTTACTGGCTTGCTTGCTTCTCCTGGCTTGCTCAGCCTGCTTTCTTATAGAGCCCAAGACTACCAGCCCAGATGGTACCACCCACAAGGGGCCTCCCCCCTTGATCACTAATTGAGAAAATACCTTACAGCTGGATCTCATGGAGGGATTTTCTCACCTGAAACTCCTTTCTCTGTGATAACTCCAGCTTGTGTCAAGTTGACACAAAACCAGCCAGTACAGTAGTATACTTTAAATTTTTCAATGTTTAAAAGCTAAAAATAAGTTTCTTCAAATCTCCTTAATTAACATTTTAAATTATATATATAAAATGTTCATTTAATAATCATTGTGTTTTAGCTATTTATCTAGTAATTGCCATGCCACTGTGAGGTTTCAATGTGTAAAAAGGCTTGCTACCCAAGTTTGATGAGCTGAGTTTGATTCCTGCAACCCATGGTTACAGAAGAGAACCAGTGCCTGTAAGGTGGCCTCTGACCAGCACTTTCACAGTGTGGCAAGCTTGTGCCTGCACACGCAAACCCAGTGCATGCATGCACACACACAGACCCGCATCCATATGCACCATCATGCACAAACACACAAAAATCTCATGCATACACACTCTTAAAATCATATGCACACAGACATACACAGATGCTCACTCTCCCACACATGCACACACATGCACACACACTGCCACACATACATACTACCACATATACAGACACACATTCACACACACACACAGGCACACACACTCAAATGCAAATGCACATATTTCCATGCGTACACAGACAATGACACAATCTCATTACACATATATATCATAATTCACATGTAAACTTACACATCTAGACGCACACATCACACACATGCACACAGTAACACATATAGACAAACATACAAACACATATAATATATACACACTACCCACACAAATGCACACACATTCACATAATCACAAACATACACACTGCTCACACACGGACACACATATGAAAATACATACATAAAATCACACATTTACAGTTATCACACATTCACTCACAATCAGACACACTTATTTAACACAGACACACCTGTACACAAAGGGACATAACACATAGAGAAGCAAACATGAACACACACTCACAAAGACACACACACACACACACAAACAGAACTATTCTCACACACCAACATGAACATAGACACACACTCCTACACATATACACGAATAATAATAAATTAAAATCATACTACTAATATATTTGCTTATTTTGTCTAACAACTTTAGACCACTAATTCCATGGATTTCTGGATCTATTACATAGTAGGAGGAGCGTGTGACTCACAAAGTTACTCACTTGAAGTTCTCCAAGAAACAAATAGGGACAAAGTGCGTCCTGTGGATGGAGCCCCACGACCTTCTTCTTGCAAACCTTCCCTTCCTAATAGTCCACTCATCTGAACTAATCAACAGGTTTTCATTGATAAGCTTTATTCCTGGAGGAGGTGATGAAGGTTCAAGTGCCCTGTGAATTCTGCTCCCCTGAGTACCAACCTCCACCATGTGGAACCTCCAGTGATGTTTTGTATCCAAACCTCAACATACAGGTAAAGAATCTGAACTTTGTATTTCAAATGCTTAGGACCTCCAGTTCTATGCTACGACTTCAACTACAATCAAAAAAAATTATAATTATTTTAATTATCATGTGATGTTTACAATTATGCACAGGATAATGTAGTATGGGATCAGTACCAAGTGTAATCTTTATATGAAATTGCAACACCTCTTAACAACAGCCAGCAATCTGTGTGTTCATCTCTGTTTTCAGATTTCAAAATCTTTGTACTCATTTTGTAAATTATGATCAATTGAATTTAATTAATGCCAACAAATAATTTGTATATGGCTTTAGATGATAATTTTTAAAAGCCCTTCTGTGTAGGAGAACATTAAAGTCACTATTGCACTCCCCTAGAAACTCTCTCTAAATGGAATGTTGTTTTTCTGCTGTTGGAAATTTTCATTTCTTCTACTTTCAGGGTATAACTGTTGTCAGACACTTTGGAACCATGTCCCCTTGGTCATTCCTTCCTTTGCTGTAAAGACACTTCTTACTGCCCTTTAATCCCCCAGTCTTTTTCATTCCCTCTACCTTGGAATCCTTATCCAGGAAGTCTGTGCTTCTCTCACTCCTTAGATCCAAAGAGGTGACATCACAGACATGTGAATTTCAAGTGTTTAGAATAGTAATAGAAACATAGGAATCTGTGAGGCACGTTTGTAGGGCTGCTCTATTGACTACAGAGCATTTAAGCTTCTATTGTTCTCTCTGAAAGTCTATGACTTGTCCACTGCAAGAACACACACAACTTTGTGCCTGTGCATACAAACACAGAGAGAGAGAGAGAGAGAGAGAGAGAGAGAGAGAGAGAGACAGAGAGAGACAGAGAGAGACAGAGACAGAGAGACAGAGAGAGACAGAGACAGAGAGAGACAGAGATAGAGAGAAACAGAGAGACAGAGAGACAGAGAGAGAGACAGGGAGACAGAGAGAGAGAGACAGAGAGAGAGATGGTCATTTAATTCATTTAATATGTGTGTATTTCTCTTTAAGGAGCATGCTGGCCATATCTTTCTTGAGTAAGTTAGGTGAAAAGTGGTGTTCCTTGGCTTCAGAGGTTTGTGTAACTGGGCAGTGACTGGGCAGAGCGTTTGTAGCACAGAGTCTCTTCAGGATGGAGAACCAGATGGTGCCTTTCCTCTTTATTCCCATAAATAACTCATAGGCAAAGGAGTTCTCTTACATTTCTCTCTCTGTAAAGAACAAATTCCTCCAGCCCATATGATTGTGCTTCACTGGCACCTCAAAATTGGATCTATGAAGACACCCTCTTTCTGCCTGCCGCTTTGTAGTGGGTTCTGCAGTGTTCTTCAGCTTAATACAGTTATCTTAACCCTCAGTGCTGGTTCTTCTTTGGAGTGTGCATATGTGGAGAGTCTGATATGGATCCCAAGATAGTGTTACTCTAGCAATACCGTGAGACTTTTTCAGTAGCTATCAAATTTACTAGCACTCTGCTATACAGAATCTCATCCTCATCTCTCTGGCTTGAACCTATCTCCACGAGAGTGTGATTACAAGGATGACCTCAGAACTTATTCTGGAAGTCATGTCCTCCTGTCCTAAGTTTCATAAATCCTACAAGACTATTGCTTTCTTCTGCAGTTGTTCATGTGAAGGACTTGTGTATTCACTTAGATGCACAGAACTTGAGAGTGGAATAATAGATACCAGAGGGAAGGAAGTAGGAGGCTGGTAAGTCTGGGGAAGACCTTGTCAAAGAGAACAAAGGCACAGTTTGACAGAAGTAAGATATTCTGACTTCCTTCTGCACAGCATTCTGGTTGTATGTACAATAGAACACTATACTGGAGAAATGTAAAGTATACATTTTGTCATCAATGAAGGACAAGTATGAGGTGAATAGATGTACTCATGTAAACCCTAGGCAATGTCACATGCATCCACAAGATTTGCAACCTGGTCATGCATATATTTGCTATACTGTTGTCTTAGTTCAGGTTTCTACTGCTGCACAAGCATCATGACCAATAAGCAAGCTGTGGAGGAAGGGATTTATTGAGCTTACACTTCCAATTGCTGTTCACCACCAAAGGAAGTCAGGACTGGAACTCAAGCAGGTCAGAAAGCAGGAGCTGATGCAGAGGCCATGGAGGGATGTAACTTACTGGCTTGCTTCTTCTGGCTTGCTCAGCTGGCTTTCTTCTAGAGCCCAAGACTACCAGCCCACAGATGATACCAACACAAGGAGACCTCCCCCCTCGATCACTAATTGAGAAAATGCCTTACAACTGGATCTCATGGAGGCATTTTCTCAACTGAAACTCCTTTCTCTGTGATAACTCCAGCTTGTGTCAAGTTGACACACAAAACCAGCCAGTACAACTGTAGAATATCAATCAGTTTAAACATTAAAAGTATTTGAAATGATGGAAAGAATGAAAAATTCAAAACAGATGCATTTAGGAATACTTTATAGAACATAGAAAATTAGCTAGTTACATATGTATTTGTTATAGTAAAGTAAATACAAAAATATGGAGTTATCATACAATATAAGTGAAGTATACAAACAGTACATGTAATAAATAAATAAATAAATAAATAAATAAATAAATAAATAAATAAATAAATAAATCTGAATAGATGGAGAACAAATCCCTTTACAGATAGACACAATATTACTCATTACTGCTGAAGTACCTTAGTTAGGATGTTTAAATTTGTGCCAAAATGAGTGAGATTTTTTGAGATGGCAGAATCTGAGCAGTGAGATGCAGTATCCTAGTCCAGGAGAGTCCTCTCCACACTGTCTCACGACTCACTCTTTCTCACTCAGTCTTGCCAGAACGTTGGCTGAGGAAGACAGGGCTCTCCAGACTTCTGCTCTGACCACCTCCCAGGCACAGGGGCTGTGTTTCTTCTCTTTCAGGTACACAGTGATCCTGTGGAAGTATTTCCTCACAGACAGGAGGGAGTCTTCCTGGGTCAGGGGAGGTTCCTGCACCTCCACCTGCTGCATCAGACAGCCTTGCAGATCATTGAACTGCTGGTGGAGGTCATTGCAGAAGGAGTCTAGGAGGGTTGCATCCCAAGCAGCAGATGAGTCCTTTGATGTGAAGAGGGTCAGGATTTGCTGGGTCAGCTCACTCAGGACAGAGATGGCTTGAGCCTTCTGGATTTGCTGAGCATTCATCTTTTCCTGGGGGAATCCAAAGTCCTTTCTGTCTTTCAGGCAGAAGAGAGGGGGGAGTCTCCTCATTTGTACCAGGAGTGTCAAGGCTCTCTTGTTCCTGAGGTTATGAGTCTGAGGCAGGTCACATCCTAGACAGCAGGCTGAGCAGTAGCTCATCACCACCAGGGCCATCAGGAAAGCACAGAGCCTAGCCATTGTGGGTCTTGCAGATGCTGCTAGTCTTCTGTGCTGTGTGGTCCTGAACCTTCCCTCTAGTTCTCTGAAGACCATCATAGGTGCATGCGTCTTAAATACAGAAAAGCTCTAGTTTCTCTTTTCTGAATGTCTTGTTATTACTTCCCCATGCCCTTTTCACTTTCTCTAAGTCATTCTTTGGTTGAGCCTGGCTTTTTGATTTTTGAGTTTTGGGGTTTTTATTTTACTTTCTTTGGTTTTCAGTACTGCTTCCATTTTCATTCTTCCTGTCAACAAATCTATTCCTTGAAAAGTATGTCATTGTCTTATAGTAGATTGCACATACATAGTAGATGTGCATAGTTACATGTAAAGAATGAAAACATTTTCTAATGATTGTATTTAGGAGCTCTTGAATTTAAGGGTTCAGTTGAATTTTTGTGGATGTATTTATTTCTAAATATAATTATATAAAGTATAATGTTAATTATGTTGCAATTTTTTTCTAAACATATATTCATAATATTTGATGCAATGTTACATGTCAAACTCTTATTTAGATTGATTAAATGTTACAAAATGAGTCATTATGATCTCATTGGCTTAATTTAGTTTAATATTTATTTAAATGATAATGAAACCTTGCTTTTATTGTCTACTAGGTATATTCTTAATGATGACATAATGTGTAAAGGGCTTGATCAAATTAATCTTAATCTTGACAAATTAATATTAATCTCTAGAACCCAAAGTGGGAGTAGAAAACTAATTCCTGAAAGTTGTCCACTGCCTTCACATGCTTGTTGTGGCAAGTTCACACCAGCAGCCTCATGCTTCCACATTCACACTTACGTACATACACACATACATGACCGCATATTTACAAACACACCCCTCTCCCACACAGACATACACCAGCTCTCATAAAATTTATCATATTTGGCTTTGTTCTCAGGACAAAGTTTCAGCCTTATTTTTTACATGGTTGCTTCTTTCTCTCTTTCTTAATATTGAAAGAGGTGCTGTTTTGGCTTGTGAGTTTCTTTAACTGTTTAGTGCTCCAGAAGAGTAACCAAGAGAATGCAGATCAGATGGAGCTTTTCTGTGCTATTGACGTTGTGACTCATACAGTTAACAGAACTTCTCTAATGGTACTTTCTCTTAATGAACCAGTTTTGAAGGGCACACAGTTCCTTCGAAATCGGGCTAAATGGAGACATTCGCCTTCCTGTGCATCTTTTGGGCACTGATATCTACAGTGTTCTTCAATTGGTAACAGTTACAACTAAACTGAATGCCAGTTCTTTCTTGTTGTGTATGAGTGTAGAGACTCTGACCCCTAGTTGGTATTATTTGTCCAGGGACCCAGACACGTATTCAGTGGCTACTGATTCTACCTATCCTCTGCTACACAGAGACACAATATCCTCAGTCTTGCTCTTTTACCTCACTCCCTGAGTGTGCTCACCACATCTTGATGACTTCAGCAATCACACACAATAAGGTATTTGCTTGGTTTCTGGATCATAAATTCTAGACAATCACTGCTCTAAAAGGGCTTGTATTTTCAGCGGTGACCCACATTGGCAGGGACCACAGTGTCAAGAATCCAAAGATGTTAATACCAGAAGACTCTGTGGTCTCTATTGATGTGGAATCTTACCTGTTTCTCCTAAGGTCATTTTTATACACAAGTATTGGTTGTTTTACCAAACACTATTTTTGTTATCAACATTTAATCACTATGTGCTTGCTGTGCTTGAAGTTTTTAGGTGAAAATCCAGACTAGGAGACATGCTGAAAGCAGTACCTTTGATTGGCCATCGGTTATCCCGAAGGTTGATCTACAGATGCTTATCCAATTTTACTTTAGTAGTGTTTCCTGCACCTATTCTGTATTTGTGAAATTCAGACATGAGTAGTAGAGTGCTTTGGCTCTCTTCAGAGAGAAGAGTTACAGTGTTGTCAACGTGTAGATTTTTCATTTGATTTTTCTATTGGAATGATGGCTTCATGGTGGATGTCTGAACATCAACTCTATCAGCATATTTACTTCATGAAAAGGAAAATTCAGAAATGAAACAAAATAACAGAAAAATGTATCACTTCATTCAATTTTTCATTGCATCTAATGTTTTATTTCTTTTTCTTGGTTTTCTAAAGAAAAGATGCTGAATGTGCTTTATGGTAATAAACTGAAAATGTTACATCACTTGACATGAAAGCAAAATAATAAAAGTGATGTCATTCAAATGGGGAAGCAATAACAACAATATTGTCATTGCACAAATTAAAGTTCAATGGTCATTATATAAAATAATATTACATAAAAGTGAGTACATTGTTTGAAATTTATCTACAGAATTAATGAAATTCCAGTCAAAACTGCAATAATGTTCTTCCCAACAACATCAATCTTAACATAGCTGTGGAAACAGGAATACACTAGAAAGCAGGACTAGAGAGAATATGAGTAATGGCAGTGTTGCTACAATGCCTGCATTTATGCATTACAGCTGTACATCTCACAGTGGATAAGTCCATCTCTCAGTCTTCATCAGTGAAGCATGTTCTTGCAATAAATGGCTTAACACAGACACAACTGGTCACCATGCAGAGAATAAGTGATTGACAAATGATCAGTCTGGCTTTCCTGGCTCCCCTGAGGTCAGTGATCATTTCACAAGAGGTGGCAGAAAGACGGAGTTGTCCAAAGACAGTGAATGACTATAGGAAAATGATGATTTTGGATACAACAGGGTAGGTCCATGTCCTTTATGCTGGCTGATAGGGAACACCAGTGTTCATTTTAATGGTATTTCATTTTCTCTCTTAGATTTATTCCTAGGGGTGTTTTTTGAGAATATTATAAGTTTAGTTTGTTCTGACTAGTTGTAAGGCCAACTTGACAGCAGCTATGGTCATGTGGGAAGAGGGAATCATACTAAGCAAGATACCTCTACAGGATTGCCTTGTAGACAAGTCTCTAAGCATTTTAATAGTTGATGGCTGATGTGGGAGGGCCTCGCCCTCTATGAGAGATGCCACTCTGGGCAGGTGGCTGGAAAACCTTTAGAAAGCAGTCTGAGAAGGCCATGAGCCATCACACTGGGAGGTACCACTCCCTTATAGGCTCTGTTTCACTATCTGCCTTCAGAACCCTGCCCTGTATGAGATACTGCCACAACTTTGCTCAGTAATGGACTATGGTGTGGATTTTAGGCTGACATAAACCCACCCCACCCCAAGTTGCTTTAGGCCATGCTATTTTATTACAGCAATAGAAACCATCATCAAGACCCTGATACCCTGAGTTTTCAGTTTTTCTCTGGTATATAAGAAGGCTCTACATTTGTCAGCTGTTGTTATTTTATTTTGCTGTTTATGAACTCACTCACATTTGGAATCCAAGTTAGTTAATCTTATTGAAGTTGGAATTCTCAGAAAATCAGAAGGCAGTAGAGTCCAGGTGTAGTTGATCAAGAGGACTAAGCTACCACAGTGTGAAGTAAGATGTTCTGGCTTCCTATTATACATACAATGATACATACATGCAAATAGATACACAAAAAATCACACATTTACAATTATCACACATACACTTACATACAAACACAACTTGTACAAGGGCATACAACATACTGTCACCCAATCACTCTCCCACACACCACTAACCAAGAAAACCACACAAACGGAAACATATATTCACACACTCCAACATGCACAAATATGAACATACACACACATACACATTCACTCCCTCACATAGAGATACAAATCTCAATGATAAATTTTGTACTTATTTTGTCTCATAACTTTAGACCATTAACTCTTTGGATTTATGGATCCATTTCATAGCTGGATAAGCATGTGACTCACAATGTACTCAAATCATGATGGACAAGACGCAGACAGAAGCAAAGTAAGTCCCTCAGGTAAATTCCCACAACATTCTTCCTGCAAAGCCTCATGACCTAATAGTCTGCTCATCTGAAATAATCAGTTTTCATTGATAAAGTTTGTTCCTTGAGGATGTGATGAAGGTTCATGTTTCCTGTGAACTCTGCTCCCTGAGTACCAACCTCCAACATGCGTAACCTCCAGTGACATTTCATACACAAACAATGACAACCTGATCTTGGCATTTCAGACGCTTCGGATGTGAAACCCTATGCCTGCGTGAACTACTAAAATCATATGAACTTTATTCATTTTGGTCAGACCACAATGTTTATAATTACAAATGGGACAGTGCAGTGTGTGTCAGTACCACCGCAATGTTTGCATCAAACCACAGCGTAAGTAGCGCTAACTCCTCAACATCCCCGCACAGCAGCTAGGAATCTATGCATTCACTCCTGTGTGTTTTCTGACTTCAGAGGCTTTTTACGCCTTTTGCAAATTATGAATCAATTTATTTTAACTAATGATAATAACAAATAATTTTTATATTGTTTTAAATTATATTAAAAAGTCTTTCTGCATAGGAGAACATTAAAGTTACTATTGTTCTTGCTTCCAAACTATGTTAAATCGGAATATTTGCTTGGCTCCTGCTGACAGTTTTAGTTCTTTCTACTTTCAGAGTATAGACTGTTATCAGACACTTTGGAGAAATGTTTCCTCATCTGTCTATGTCCACTAATCTTGGTGATTGTTTCCTTGGCTCTGCAGACTATTCTTAATGCCCTTGTATCCACTCGGTCTCCATGACCTTCTGATATGTCTGGCTTGGAATCCTTATCTAGGAAGTCTGCCTCTCTGTCATTTTTGTGGAGCAGCATAGGTGACAAACATGTAAATTTCAAATACTTAGGAAGGTAAAAAAATGTAGGAATCTGTTAAGCATCTTCCCAGGGCTGGTGTACAGATAGCAGATATTTTTAGCTTGTATCTCTATCCGAAAATCCATTACACCCCCATTACTAGAGCATTGCTTGCACATGTACACACACACACACACACACACACACACTACCATCACCAACATCAAAATATCAGAAATTAACAATTATTGGTCATTAATATCTCTCAAAATCAATGGACTTGATTCCCCAATAAAAGAACACAGGCTAACATAATGAATCCAAAATAGTATCCACCTTTGGCTGCATGCAAGAAACACTCTTCAATATCAAAGATAGACATTACATCATAGCAAAGGACTAAAAAAGTTTTTCCAAGCAAATGCTCACAAATAACAAGGCACACCACATCCAAATGTACAGGACACAATGAAAGCAGTGCTAATGGAAAAGTTCATAGAACAAAGTGCATTCATAAGGAAATTAGTGAGATCTCATACTAGTAACCTAGCAGCCACACACCTGGAAGGACTAGAACAAAAGAAACAAACATACAAAGAGGGGTAGATAGCAGGAAATAATTAAACTGAGGGCTGAAATCAATAAAATAGAAACAAAGAGAACAATACAAAGAACCAGTGGTTCTTTGAGAAAATCAATAAGATAGATATACCCTTAGCCAAACTAACTAAATGTCACAGAGAGAATCTCCAGATTAACAAAAATAGTTTGAAAAGAGGAACATATCAACAGAAACTAAGGAAATACAAAAAAATATTAGGTCTTCCTTCAAAACTTGTTCTCATCAAATTGGAAAATCTAAAAAAAATGGACAATTTTCTAGATAGATGCAACTTACCAAAGTTAAATAAAGATCAGATAAACAATTCAAATAAAACTATAGCCCCTAAGGAAATAGAGGCACTCATTAAAAGTCTCCCAACATGAAAAAGCCCAAGACCTGACAGTTTTAGCATATAATTCTATCACACATTCAAAAAAGAATAATACCAATACCTCTCAAATTATTCCACAGAATAGAAACAGAAGCAAAATTGCCAATTTCATTTTGTGAGGCCACAGTCACCTTGATTCTAAAACCACATAAAGATCCAACAAAGTAAGAAAGTCACAAACCAATTTCCCTTATTAACATTGATGCAAAAATACTCAATAAAACAATAGCAAAACAAATTTTGGAATATATCATAAAGATCATCCAGAGTGATTAAGTAGGCTTCACCCCAGAGATGCAGAGATGACTTGAAATATAAAAGTATTCAATGTAATCCACCATATAAATCTACAGGAAAAAAAAACCACATGATCATCTCATTACATAATTTTTTGAAAAACCGTCAAAAAATCCAACACTAAAATCAAAAACTCAGGTGACAGCAGATGCTGGCGAGGATGTGGAGAAAGAGGAACACTCCTCCATTGTTGGTGGGATTGCAAGTTGGTACAACCACTCTGGAAATCAGTATGGCGGACCCTCAGAAAAATGGACATAATACTACCTGAGGACCCAGCTATACCTCTCCTGGGTATATACCCAGAAGATGCCCCAACATGTA
>CM052702.1:83655716-83678214 GCA_028551405.1 Uromys caudimaculatus
GTAAAAGGGAATGTCAAGGTGGGAATATGGGAATGGGTGGGCGGGTAGGTGGGAGGAGGAATTCCCTCACAGAGGCGGGGAGGGGGAGGGGACACGGGGTTTCTAAAGAAAAGGGGAATCATCGGAAATGTAAATAAAATATCAAAATAAATAAATAAATAAATAAATAAATAAATAAATAAATAAATAAATAAATAAATAAAAAATAGAATCACCACAGAAACAAGCCTCTGGGCACATCTTTTCTAGATTAGGTTATCTGAGGTGGGAAGATCCACCTTAAATGTAGACAACACCTTTCCATGGACTGGATTCCTGGGCTATATAAAAGGAGAAAACCAGCTGGACACCAGCATTCATCCCTCTGTACTTCCTGACTATGGATACAAAGTGATGAGTCACCTCAAGCTCCTAAACGTCATGACCCCCCTGGAACAGCATTCTCCAAGTATGAACCAAAATAAACCCTTCCTTCCTTAAGTTACCTTTTAAATGTATTTTGTCATAACAACTAGTAAAGTGTTTTATACAATAATCTTCTGGACAACAGCGCCAATGGGCCTGACCCCCCCCCCCCCCGTCATCCTGGAGTTTGGACCACCAACCAAAGAATACACATCTATGGACTCATGGTTCGGACCACATATGAGGCAGAGGATTACCTCAATGGCCATCAGGGAGAGAGGAGAGGCTCTTGGGCCTGAGGGTGTTAGAGGCCCCAGTAAAGGGGAATGTCAAGGTGGGAATATGGGGATGGATGGGCAGGTGGGTGGGAGGTGGAATTCCCTCATAGAGGTAGGGATGGGGAGGGGATAGGGGTTTCCAAAGAGGAGACCCAGAAAAGGGGAAACATTGGAAATGTAAATAAAGTATCAAAAAGAAAAAAAAATCTTCTGGAACCCCAGATGTACCCAGCTCTTATCAAAGAAGCCTAAAAAAAAAAATTAAAAAAAAAAAAAAATCCAACACTCCTTCATAGTAAAAGTCACAGAGGCGGGGAGGGGGAGGGGATAGGGGGTTTCCAAAGAGGAGACCCAGAAAAGGGGAAACATCAGAAATGTAAATAAAGTATCAAAAAAAAAAGTGACATACTTAAACAAAATAAAGGCTATTTACACCAAGCCTATAGCCAACAGCAAACTAAACAGAGAGAAACTAAAAATGAAAAATAAAAATAAATAAAAATAATCAGGAACGAGACAAGGCTATCCACTCTTTCCATAACTGTTCAACCCAATACTTGAGAGTTTGGCTACAGCAATAAAACAACTAAAGGAGATTAATGGGACAGAAATTGAAATGGAAGAAATCAAAGTATTTCTATATGCAGATTATATGATGGTACACAAAAGCAACCCCAAAAATTTTTACCATAGAATTCATATAGCTGATCATCACCTCAGAGAAGTGGCTGGATAAAAGATTAACTAAAAAAATCAGTATTTCTCTTATATACAAATGATAAATGGAGTGAAAAAGAAATCACAATAGCAACAATTATATAAAATATCTTTGGATAATTTTAACCAAGAAAGTGAAAGACCTGTATGACAAGAACTTCAGGTCTTTGAACAACAACAACAGAAAAAGTTCCCATGTCAGAACATGGAAAGATTACTCATGCATGTGGATAGGTTTAACATAGGATTAACATAGTAAAAATGGCCATCTTACCAAAAGAATTCTACAGATTCAGTGGAATCTCCATCAAATTTCAACACAACTTTTTACAGAGCTTGAATGAATAATACTCATCTTTATATGGAAAAAGAAAAGACCAAGGATAGCTAAAACAATCTTGTATAGAAATAAAACTTCTGGAGGTATCACCATCCCTTATTTCAAGGATATTCCAGAGCTATAACAATTTAAAGAAAACATGATATTGGCATAAAAACATGACAGGTTGATCAATGGAATCAAATCAAAGATCCCAAATGTAAACACACATACATCTAGGGACACCTGATGTTTGATGAAGAAGCCAGACATATACAATGGAAAAAATAAAGCATCTTCAAGATACAGTGCTGGTCTAACTGGATGTTAACTTATAGAAGAGTACAAATAGATACATACCTATCACCCTGCACAAAACTAAAGTCTAGGCCAATCAACAACTTCCACATAAAACCAGGGACACTAAATCTGATCTAAGAAAAACTGGGGAATAACTTTGAATGCCTTGACACGGGATGCCAATTTCTGAACAGAACACCAATAGCAGAAGCACTAAGATCAACATTTAATAAATGGGACCTCATGAAACTGAAAGTGTTCTGTAAGGCTAAGGACACTGTCAATAGGAAAAAAAGAACAGTCTACAGAATAGGAAATGATTTTTCACCAACTTCGCATCTAACAGGGGGCTAATCTCCAAAATATATACAGAACTCAAGAAACTAGACATCAACTCTTACTGGAAATTATATACTCTTTGTTTTAGTTTCACAAATCCTAGATTACTGCTCTTATCTCTAGTTGTACACGTGACATGATTTTGTTTTCAGATGTGATCCACACGTTTGGATATCAAAGTGTCAAGAATTCCTAGATGTTAATAGCAAAACACTGGGTTATCTAAATTGATGGGGACATTTTTATTGTCTTAATATAATTTTAGCTGATAAGTATTTGGTGTTTAACTAAATACCATTTTATGATCAACATTTAATCAATGAGTTCTTGATATGCCTGAAATTATCGGGTGAACATACAGGACACTCTCACAGCAGTACTGTTGCTTGGATGTTATTTATCTGGAAACCTTTTCTGTCAGATGAATATCCACTGGTGTTTTAGTAATGCTCCCCATGCTCTCTTCTCTGTCTAACTGCAAAAATCAATGGTAGTCAGATCCAACCTACTCTGTCAGAAAGAAGAGCTTTCCGTTCTTCAACTGTGTATGAGTTTTTGTTTACCTTCTCTATTGAAGTGGTAGTATAACGGTGGATGTCTACCCATTGGTCCTTTCTTTAAGTTAACTTCACGGTGAGGAAAGATAAGCAGAGTAAAACAATCAATCACAAGAAGATAGCATCTTTCCTATATAAAATTTCTTTGCTTTCCACATTTTGTTTCTCTTTTCTACTTTCCTGAAGGCAAACCCTAACATCGGTTTGTGGCAGTGAGCTAAAAACTGTGACTCTACATAAAATGAAACCAAAAAAGGAACCTGTCATCTCAATGTGGAAACAGGAGCAATAATGATAATGCTTTGTTTAGAAGCTCGATATTCGTTAGAAAAATAATATTCTATGAAAGTGATTATATATTTGTAAGGCAACTACAGAGTCAATGTGATCACAATAAAAATTTCAGTAATGTGACTCCAACATCGTCGATATACTGAACAGGAAGATGAAAACAGCAGAAGCGTTATGGAAAGCAATGAGCCTTGGTGGAGGCACCTTAACACCTGATTTCAAATCACCTCTGTACTTGTGATGGATTATTGCATCTCTCAGCTCTCGTCAGAGAAGCTTGCTTTTGCATTAGGTGGCTATTTTAAAAGAGGCATCAACAGGTCACCATGCAGAAACGAACACTGAAGGAGTTATCAATCCTAAATAGGGTATCTCGATTACACAACCCCCTCCCAGGAATCAGGAGGTGAAGTGGAGAAATTGTAAGAGTCAGAAGGATTGGATGACAACAGCATGAGTTTGTTCACAATACAACAGCACAATTTGCACATATGAGTTGATCGTGGCTATGACTGCAGACTGGAAGACCTAACTAACTACTTAATTTTGTCATATAATAAATGAGTTTGTTTTGGAGGAGACATTTTCTAGATTCTTTAGATTGGAGTTATAGGACTGATAATAAAAATAAAATCTGTTCTGTTTGTATTTTCTATTAGGGACTGAACTTATAACCCTGGACATGTAATGAAAAATCAAACCCATAATCTGTACTTCTTAGATAATCATGAGTCTGTCTTTGTTCTGTGAAACCTGTATAAATAAAGAGGCAATCTGGTTTCTAGTCAGTCAGAGCTTCAGAAGTGGTCTGGTTGCTAGTTGGTCAGAGTTAAGAAGTTCCCTGGACCATCTAGGCCTCCACTTGTGTATTCTTGTCTCCTCTGAGTGCTGCTCTGTCAGCAATGCTCAGGAGAAGGTCCCCCACAGAGCATCTGATTGCTCTATGATTAAAATACATGACAAGAGGATCAATACAACTGAAAGATCAATACAACTGAATGAGGATCAATACAAATGAATGAGGGTCAATACAAATGAATGAAGATGTCTATTTCATCAATCCCATGAGAGCCAACATTCAGATGATGACCTTGAGCCTCTGCTGCTGGTTGTTTTCAATGTCTCTAGCACAATGTGTGTTGTTAACTATCAGGCATTGTCACAGTGCAAATTTATCCAAGTCTGAAAGTTAAGGTAGATATTTGCAGTGCATTCTGGGGTTAACATGATGCCTTTCTCACTGAATGAGAAGGCACTGGGATTTTAAAGTCAGTGCTATGTACCTGAGACTGGCTTAGGCTCTGAATATTTTGGTGTGGCAATTTCACCTTATTTCCAAAAACCAGTTTTGTTGTGAAAACATTGTACTATGAGGAGAACTTTACATTAAGCAGAAAAATGGATATTTTTCTTTAGACCACTCAACTCTCAAGTTGGAAACATACTTGTAGCCTACTTTCTCCAACCTTTCATGTGAGGTAAGCATGCTGATGTGCTATAATGGATGTGTCCTGGATGAGAAAATCAAACCATCTAGGATTCTTTCCCCAACTACACAAATGATGACTGAAAGAATGTTCAGAGGTGGAGAAGTCAATAGTGTCCTTGCATTTAAAATGCATTTGGGAAAGATTTTTATGTGTGTTTCACAGTATATAATACATAGCAATTGTGCATTCACTCACCACAAAAAAATAATTTTTAAAAAGAAGGCAACACATGAAATTGGGAGGGAATATTGGAGTCCTAAAGGATATATTTTATACATATATCAAATCCTTATTTAGGTTTGTCCCAAAGGATATTTCTTCAGGCTGTTATGATTGGGTTTGACTCCAGATTTCTTCTCAGTATATATCTCATTTGTCACTGTATAGGTAGGATAGTTATTAAAGTGTGCTGTATTTTCATACTGTGTATATGACCTCACTGATATTTGTTCTTCTAAACACTTAAACACTTGTAGGTGTTGAGAGTAGACAGAGTCAGGGAACACAGAGGCTGCTAAAGTCTGGGAAACCCTTTTCAAAGCGCACTAAGTCACAATGAAGGGGTTTTTGCCAGTCCGAGCATGGCAAACAGGGTTCTGGCAGACCTTGTCCCTCTCCACTCCCTCTGCTTTGCTATAAAGCATTAGGTGAGAATTGTAAAGCTAGCCATCAAGGGATGTTCCCTTATTTGTCCACTTCATTCACCTAAGCATGACTACCAAGGTCCAGCTATCACAGTACTGAAAATCAGCAAACAACCCCCCGCCCAGTGGCACCCCAATTAAACTGTCCAATCAATATTAAACACCTCATCCCAACAGGTGCTTTTCCCTTTTCTTTTATAAACTGCCATTTGCCGATGGGCCATGTTTGCCTCCTCTCTATCCATGTGTGCCCCCATTGTAGGACAACTGTCTCTTCCCCTTCGCCCTTGTTCCTTTCCCCTTCGCCCTTGTTCCTTTCCCCTTCGCCCTAGTACTCTATTACCTGTCTTTCTCTCCTAATCTTGGTCCTTTGTCTTTCCAAGTCAAATAAATCACCTTTATGCTGAGAACTTGGTTGTGGAGTGTCTTGTACAAATACCAGTTCCTTTACACAGTTTGACAGGAGAAAGATATTATGCCTGATCCCTGAACAGCATGCTGTCTGTGCATTCAAAAGAATATGATACACAGGAGAAAAGGAAAGACTGTGGAATTAACCATGAATGGATGAGAAGCACAAGACAGGTAAATCTAATTGCCGGAACACTATGTAATCTCATATGCATCTACAATACTCGGCAGCTTGATTATGTATATAATTTCTTTACTGAAAAATAGCAGTGTAAAAAATAAAATATTTTAAATAATAAAAGAATGAACAAACAAAACAAGTTAAATTTAGTAATAATTTCTGGAAAAACTTATCTATACCAAATTATGCTGCAATATATGTTACATCACATAAATAGTTAAATAAGTGAATAAACAAACACATAAATAGATAAATATATGGGTACAACCATACATAGATACATAAATACATACAAACATACATACATACACACATACATATATACACACACACATACAAACATACATACACACACATACATATATACATACATACACACACATACATATACACACACACATACACACACACACATACATATTCATACATACATACATAGAACTGAATGGAAAGAGAACAAATGCCTTTAAAGAAATAATTAGGAAAATTGTTTGAATTCCTGCCAAAATGAGCGACAGTTTTGAGATGGCAGAATCTGAGCAGTGAGGTACAGTGTTCTAGTCCAGAAGAGTCCTCTCCATTTTGTCTTAGGATTCACTCGTTCTCCTCACTCAGTCTTCCCAGCACATTGGCTGAGGAAGACAGGGCTCTCCAGACTTCTGCTCTGACCACCTCCCAGGCACAAGGGCTGTGCTTCTTCTCTCTCAGGTACACAGTGATCCTGTGGAAGTATTTCCTCACAGCCAGCAAGGGGTCTTCCTGGATCAGGGGAGGTTCCTGCACCCCCACCTGCTGCAGCAGACAGGCTTTGAGTTCATTGAGCTGCTGGTGGAGGTCATTGCAGAATGAGTCTAGGAGGGTTGCATCCCAGGCAGCAGATGAGTCTTTTGATGTGAAGATGTTCAGGACCTGCTGGGTCATCTCAACCAGGACAGGGATGGCTTGAATCTCCTGGATCTGCTGGGCATCCACTTTCTCCTGGGGGAATCCAAAGTCTTTTCTGTCTTTCAGGCAGGAGAGAGGGGAAAGTCTCCTCATTTGTGCCAGGAGTATCAAGACTCTCTTGTTCCTGAGATTATGAGCGTGAGGCAGGTCACATCCTAGAGGTGGTCAGAGCAGAAGTCTGGAGAGCCCTGTCTTCCTCAGCCAATGTGCTGGGAAGACTGAGTGAGGAGAACAAGTGAATCCTAAGACAAAATGGAGAGGACTCTTCTGGACTAGAACACAGGTTGACCAGTAGCTCATCACCACCACGATCATCAGGAAAGCACAGAGCCTAGTCATGGTGAATGTTGCCAGTGCTTCTGGTCTTCTGGGCTGTTTGGTCCTGATCCTTCCCCTCTAGGTTCTCTGAAGGCCATCCTGTGTAGATGTGTCTTAAATAGGGCAAACACTACTTTTTACTTTCTGAATGCCCTCCCCTAACTTTCCAATTGTCTTTTCACTTTCTTTCACCCATTCTCTACTTGTGTCTGGGCATTTTTCTAAGCCATCATGGTTTTCATTATGGCTTTCTCTTTCACTGCTCCCCACCTAAAGCTCCCGACAGGTTTTCTTTTTCCAATTTGAATTTTCATTAACTGTTAGAGCAGCAATAAATTGTCTTTGTATGAAATTTACATATTTATTGTAAATCAAAATTTCCTGTAAAATATTCTATAAACAATAACTAAGTTGATTTTCCAATTAATTTTTTGTTTTATTTATATTGCTAACAAAGTATTTAAATCATAAGATATATCTGCAAATTTCTCTCAATTAGTATACATTGAAGTAAAGTTATGCTTTAAAATATTCAAAGTTCTAAAATTGGGTTCTTAATGTTGCCTTCATTAAATGTAATATAAATTTATATAAAACTTAATTTAATAATTACTGAGTATTAGCTATTTATCTGATGATTTAGTGCCATCAGGAGGATGCCGTGTGCAAAAACTACTGTCTGCATTTTTCTTTAACATACTAAATTCTTCAAGTCTAAGATTTCTTCATTGTGTTTATAGAAACTTTTCCATGATTTTCTCTTTCATTGCATGGAATGGTGTTCTGATTTTGTTTAATTTGTACATGACCATATAGCTACCTGTGCCTCTGAGTATAGCTTTCAAATCTTTTTCAAGCAATTCAGAACTTTGCTTTTCCTCTCAGAAATCTACCAGGGTCTTGCATATTCTTGACTCCAAAGCACCTAACAAAAGAAATCCCAATTGGGGCTGGAGAGATGGCTCAACGGTTAAGAGAACTGATTGCTCTTCCTGAGGTCCTAAGTTCAATTCCCAACAACCACATGGTAGCTCACAACCATCTCTAATGGGATCCGATGCCTTCTTCTGGTGTCTGAAGACAGCTACAGTGTACTCATATACAATCAATCAATCAATGTTTAAAAATCGAAAGACAATCTTTAAAAAAAAAAAAAAGAAAAAGAAATCCCAATTGACTTGTAATCCCAACAAATCAGTATTCACACCACAGTGTCTGCTTGGAGACCTTCATTTTCCTTCTTTTCTCCTTGTATCATTTCACAGCGTTGAAAATCCAACACAACTAGTCGTAATGATTTGTGTACATCTCAATAAACTGAAGAATCAGGATTATGTATTGCATTTCCTGAAGCAAACAGCACAATCTCCTTTTTTTTTTTTTTACAAGTAAATACCAGTGTCATTATTTGTCACCTACTTTTTCTTAATAACAGTATGGTTTATAATTTTTCAAACACAAATATAGTAAATGTTTTAGAGACTTAATTAATCATTAAAATATACAATGAGGAGATGGCTAAGTCAGAAACTTTCTTGCAGTAAATGCAGAAATAGCTGACTGGTTTCTCAGAAGTCACATAAAGGCCTGTAGGAGAGTACATGTCTGTAATCCTGACACTGAGGAGGAGACACAGACATGAACCTGAAATACTGTACTAGTCAGTGTTTTCCATATACATATGATATAGAGGTGGAGGTGAGTCTTCATACCTCAAAGATCCAAATTAAAGTTGTGTCTTACCATTTTAGAGATCCTGATTTTTCCCACTCCAAGTTAAGCAAACCTAGATCACAGGTGTGCACCTACCATTTGGCCTTTCGGTTAGTTTCACGTTTAGTCAAGTTGACATCCAAGAGCAGCCACACAAGCCCACAGGCCAGTCAGTTTGGCAGCAATGGTGAGCCCTCACTTAAGTGAGAGATCCTGGCACAGAAAATGAGGTAAAAACCTGACATTGATTGTCATCTGGCCCCACTGTACACACATACAAATGTTAATACACAGCATGTGTGTGCAGTAGGGATTTTATAATGTAAAATATGTAACAACTATATGTTGCAGTTAATTAAAATTAACTACGTATTATTCATAAAATGAGTATAAGGTCCATAGCAATACTGAAAAATAAAAGAACTGGTACAGGTGTCACCATCCTCGAACTCACAACGTATTACAAACCTATAATGACAAAGAGATCATAGGTTTGGAATATAAACAGATGGTAGATCTACAGAATAGAATAGAACACCTGGCCATAATTCCTTACACTTACTGAAATTTCATTTTTTAGCAAAGAGTACAAAAGTACACACTGGAAATATGAGACCATCTTCAACAAATGGTGCTCATATAATTAGATGGTTGCCTCTAAAAGAGTGAAAATAGATCCATATTCATCATCCTGTAAAAAACTGAACTGCCTAGCATCAAGGATCTTGATATATGACTCGATACACTTAATCTCATAAAGGAAAAAGTAGTGAATAGGCTTCAAGTCGTTGCCAAGTGTAAAGAGTTTTAGATGTACTGGCCTGTGCATGTGCCTGTGTGTATGGAAGACAGGGATGGGTGTCAAGTTTGCTCTGTAACTCTCTTCTTGATGCCTTCCTCACAGTGCCTCACACTGGCCTTGAAGCTCACTGATTTAGCTAGGATGTTGGCCAGATCATTGGGTGGACTTCCTCCTTTAGTTAAGATGTTTCTGTGTCCTGCTCTATATCAGTTGGTAATGATCACTGCAATTCAAGAATATCAGATACAGAGAACTGGGTGTGGCCACTTCCACACTCTCAGTCTGAAGCTTGACAAACATGGCAGTCACCAGCTTACATGGTGTTACTGTACACAGATATGTCTTCACACACAGCTGTGTGATGCTCCCTGACCCTAAGGTCCTTTCTGTGTGAACTGGGTGTTCATTGAATCAAGTCTTCTTATGTGTGCAGGAAGGATAGCTCAGTACTTTGTCACCTACTGCACTCTCCTGTCTCAGTCCTTCCATTTCTGTGTCTTCATTTTCAAATTTTGTTTAATAAAAAAACAAGTTATTGAATAAAAGTGTGAAACACAATATGATATTACATATTTTCTGAGCAGGTTGGTATCTGGAGTTTTTCATAATATTCTTTTATTATATAACCATGAAAGTGTTGAACATTACAGTAAAAATAACCACAAAAGAAACAATACGGAGAGTCATATATGAAATATGTTTAACAGTCAGACCAATAGATATTTATCCAATAATAACAATCTCCACAAAGTCTACTTCAATTACCAGATCTGCAGTTCACCTTGATATCACTTGATTTTCTGCAAATACACAGATCACCAGTATATGTCCCTATCATGTATAATTTTTTTACCTATTTATCTGTTCCCTGTGAGGAATCAGACATGGCAACACTCATGTGAGCATGTTCATGAGCCAAAGATACAGAGACATCTTTCTCCTGACCATGGAGTCAAGAGGCAGAAAAACCATCAAGGAGGAAGTTGTTGTAATTGATACCTTACTCTTAAGGAACTGAATTTCTAGCATTTGCTTGTCAGTTCCGCAGACAGATACACATTGTATTCCTCTGTTCAGGTGTCCTTCAAAACTCAAAGAGGCCATGGGGTCAAGAGCCCCTGATATGTTGAGCCATGCCCCTGTAAATCACAGATCTTGCCCCAATAGAAATATGAACTAAGTTATTCTGCATCAATTTAGTTGCCCACAGCCTGGTACACAGATTCACATTATACCATGTGGATGTGCCATTGTGGGGTAGGTACCTAAACTCTTGAGGTCACAGATCAAAGGACAGCAATAAATCAGTGCATTTACCAAATTCAGTGTTGCTGGCCTCAGCAGGCAGAGCAGGTAAAGAATCTCTTCTATGGGTTCAGATGCCACTTTACAGAATTCCTAGCTCAGGCTTGGTTGTCTCAGTTTCTCAGTGCATTACCTACTGATCAAAATGGCGTGAGTTTGGCTGTGAATCACTACTAAGGGGACAGCACAGAGACCCCTCCTTCTCCAGAGATCTTCAGTTATAGAAGGCTAGACGGAAAGTTCACAATAGACCTTTCTCTACATACGTATCTGTCCATTGTTCGGAAGACATGACCTGTGGACCCTAGAGGATTTCCCTTCCTAAGATGAGTCAGTTCTTCTGGGGAAAAGTCTGTTTTAGTATGGAGGAAACTCTTCCAGGAAAGTTATGTAAAACACTTGTTAGAGTTGGACTCTGTTTGTTCTTTGCAGGCCAGGCCACTAGGCGGCTCTCTTCTTCTCTAAATCTTTCTCATAATTGAAGGTTTGGTTTCCTTTTCCTTTCTCTCTTTCCTTCCTCTCTTCTTCCTTTCCTTCTTTCTTCTTTCTCCCTCCCTTCTTTCCTTCCTCTTTCTTCCTTCCTTTCTTTCTCTTTTTTATCTGTCTTTCTTCTTTCTCTTTCTCTTTTGTTTTTCTTTGTTGAAACAGTCAACATTAGGTCATTAGAAGAACATCGCCTAAGGTCTAAAATTAAGGGGAAATTCTTATACATGCGAGTTGCATTCAAACCTGAACTCCTTCATTCTGGTTTCAATGGTGGTTATATGTTTTCAGAAAAAGCCTCCAGACAGGAAGGAAGATGGAATAGGCAGCAATTGTACGGCGAGCAGAGCTGGGTAATGAGGAGAGAATGAGGAGCACACACTGGGGCTTCCTGCATCAGGGAGGGGGAAACAAGGGCAGTGAGACTGGAAGAAGGGGTCTGGGACAGCAAGGAGGTAATGGGGGTCTATCAGAGAGAACACTGTGTGTACACACATATGTATACATATATATACACATATATAAAATTAGTGGTATAATATACCATGTATGTAGGACATCATATAAAATACATACATTTATCTGTAATTCCACTTTCAGTTTCAGTCTAACACACTGATGCCCATAAATTAGTCAGCCATCAATTCTTATTGAATACTGAATTCAGTGATTAATCCGTGTCCAATGTGCCTAACGTCAGAAGTGTTCAGTTAATTATAACAGACAGCAAGGGCTTTCAGTGCCTCAACTGTCTGTGCTTTCCCATTTACTCTTTCTTCTTTCCTGAGGTTTTGGTTTGATGGTCAAAGTCTCCAATTCTGTTCTATTTCTCTTCTCTACTTTCCTAGAAAGTAAACACTGATGTTGGTTTGTGGTACTGGACCAGAAATATGATGTCATTGGAAATGAAAACTAAAAAAGGAACTGATGTGTCATCTAAATGACAAAGTAGTAGCAAAAATGTTAGCTATTAAGATGAAAAGGACAGGATCTATGGTCATTAATAAGATAGTGCTATGAAAGTGACTATATTTTCTGGTGATCATCAGGATCAATACAATCCAAATTAAACTTTCAGTAATATTTCTATCAGAAGTATCATATTTAAAATACATTTGGAGCCATGAAGGTAACAAAGACCAGAGCCGCGCTGTGTTCTTTCTGTCACAGTACCTGATGTGAAACTACAGCTTACATCTAAGAGAGGGTTCCGACACTGGCTAACTCTTGCCACAGAACCCTCTTGCAGTCCATGTCAGTAGACTGAGACTCACAACTGGTCACTGAGCAGAAAACAAAGAGCTGATTTCCTGGTCTCAGGGCTCATTGAAGAAGAGGGAGGAGAAGAATTGGAAGAGACAGAGGCAGTGGATGACTGTAGCAAAGTCATGCTCTTGGACACAACATGGAAGTTTCTCATGTGGACTCAAAAAGACTGGCTGTGACTGAATGAACAAGACCAAGTCAGAAAAAATGTCAGCTTGAAAAATGAAGGCAATTCCAGCTCCAGCTATGGAACTTTGGCAACTGATGGCTGCTGGGAGAAAGATTCAGGAGTCCTCATGGAAGGGACCCTGAGAGTGGCTATCCATGCTCCAGGAGATGATGCAGTAACATGCACAATTAGGAGCCGAAAGAAGATAAAGCAAAAGTAGCAGGATGCGGAGGAGGAGGAGGAGGAGGAGGAGGAGGAGGAGGAGGAGGAGGAGGAGGAGGAGGAGGAAGAGTAGCAAACAGAGAAGAAGTAGAAAATGAGAAGAGGAAAGATCCAGGAAATAGAGAAGAAACAGTGCTGTTTCAAAGGGTTGATTTTAGAGACATTTCACTTCCCTGGTGGGATTTATTCCCAGGACTGGTTTATGAGGCTATTATGAGTGGAGTTAATTCCCAGGTTCTTCTTGTCTTGCTTCTCTGTGCTATATAGGCAGGCTAGTCATTTTTCTTTATCTGTTTTGCATTGTTATACATAATGTCACTCATATTTAAAACCCAAAACAATTAAACTCATAAATGATAAGAGGGATCAGGGAAATGAGATAATAAATTTATCCAGGGACTATTTGGTCAAAGTGGACTAAGGAATGTGAGGAGCAAGATTCTCTGAGTTTCTACGCACAGCATGTTGTCTATACATTCAGAGAAATACTACATATGGGAGAGAAGAAGATCAAATGATTTAGGGTTTGTCTAAACACTGTGAAGTGTATGTGTCTATTTACTCTGATATTTGGAAACTGTTCATTTGTACAATATTTACAATGTAGACTCTAATATTAAAAATATTTGATAATATTAAACAGATAACAAATTAACTAATCCAAAGTGCCTTATAAAGCAAATTTATTTGAGTACAAAATAATTTAATTAAAAATGATGATTTGCTATATTAAAAAATATGAGACTGAATATTTAACATAAATACCTTAAAATATATTAATTGCACTATAAATAAATAAATAAATAGATCCAAATGGGTGCAGTTACAAAAATGGTTTCACATATTGAAAATAATTGCTCAATATTGCTGAAACAGCTAGGCAGCAATTGATTGACTGTATTCACACTGAAAGTAATGAGAGTTTTTAAAGGAGAGCATCATGTGAGATGCAGTGTCCTAGTCCAGGACAGTCATCTTCACTTTGGCTTAGGACTCATTTCTCTTCTCTTAGTTTTTCCAACAACTGGGCTGAGGAAGACAGGGCTCTCCAGACTTCTGCTCTGACCACCTCCCAGGCACAGGGGCTGTGTGTCTTCTCTCTCAGGTACACAGTGATCCTGCGGAAGTATTTCCTCACAGACAGCAAGGAGTCTTCCTGGGTCAGGGGAGGTTCCTGTACCCCTACCTGCTGCATCACACAGGCTTTGAGGTCATTGAGCTGCTGGTGGAGGTCATTGCAGAATGAGTCTAGGAGGGTTGCATTCCAAGCAGCAGATGAGTCCTTTGATGTGAAGAGGTTCAGGACTTGCTGTGTCAGATCTCGCACAACAGGGATGGCTTGAGCCTTCTGGATCTGCTGGGCATCCACCTTCTTCAAGGGGAATCCAAAGTCCTTTCTGTCCTTCAGGCAGGAGAAAGGGGAGAGTCTCCTCATTTGTTCGAGGAGTGTCAAGGCTCTCTTATTCCTGAGGTTATGAGTGTGAGGCAGGTCACATCCTAGAGAGCAGGTTGACCAGTGGCTCATCACTATCAGGATCGTGAGGAAGGCACAGAGCCTAGCCATTGTAGATCTTGCAGATGCTGGTGACTCTCTGCGCTATGTGTTTGAGTCTTCTCCTCTAGGTTCTCTGACAGCCCTGCTGTGTACATCTCTCTTAAATAGGGAGAAACACGTTTCCCCTTTCTGAATGCCCTCCCCTTGCTTTCCAATTCTCTTTTCACTTTCTTTACCTCAGTCTCTGTTTGTGTCTGGGCATTTTTTTTCTCAGGCATTTGGGTTCCATCATTACTTTCTCTTTCACTGCTGCCCTCAGAAAGCTACTCTACAGGGTTTCTCTTTAAATTACACTCAAATTGTCATTAACCACTATTCCACAGATATACAGTCTGTGTGTGAAATTTACACATCTATTGCAAACAAAAAATTTCCTATATGATTGTATTTAGGTGTTATTGTAATTCATTTCACAATAATTTTTATTTATACCATTTACATATACATATTCCCATAAATATGTGTGTCAAACTGTACAGTATGATGCAAAATGTTTCTAAATTAGAAGTATTGTTGTGGCCTGGCAGTGGTGTTGCACAGCTTAATCTCAGCAGAAACAGGTAGGTAACTGAGTTCAAGGCCAGTCTGGTCTACCGAGCAAGTTTCAAGTGCTTTATTGAATGCTGTATCCATATGTTTAACTCTTAGTACTTTATTAAACTCGGTGAAATTATTTCTTTATTATTGTTCTGTGCTTAAATAAGCGCTGAAAACTCTGTATTAACTGTTACTACTCTGTGTTTTGATAAGAGTTAAAACTTAACTATTTATGCTTATAAGAAGCACTGGGGAAACTTAACTCTATATCTCTTATTTGTGCTTAAATAAGTGCTGATATCTGATGGTTAACACATGCTATTTAGCAGCAGGGAATTAAGTAAAAGGATTTATTGCTAGAGGTCCTTTCTTTGGCTAGTAAGCCAGGAGCCTCTCATACCAGGCGAAAGGCTCAGAGCTAGTTAACTCCTTTTGAACCTGAGAGAAAAAGGAAAGGAAAGAAGTCACTCAGATAACAAACACTCTCTCTCTCTCTCTCTCTCTCTCTCTCTCTCTCTCTCTCTCTCTCTCTCTCTCTCACACACACACACACACACACACACACACACACACACACACACACACACACCACAATGAGTGAAGAAATCAGTCCCACCACTTTCTTATTGCTTTTAGCTTCTTATAACTTCTTGACAAAAAGTTCTCTATGTAAGAAAGAATTACCTCATAGGTAAAATATTACAAAAATGGGGGAGTTATGGGATAGGTTGATTCCCAGGAATTGTTAGGCTGAGTAAGAGTGATAGGAGAAGCATATCAATAGCAAGAAGCAATACTGGGATGAAGTCTCTTCTAGCTCAAAGTTCCAAAGTCCTTCCACAGTCCCCAAGATCTAAATAACTTTAAAAGTCCCACAGTCTTTGCAAATTCTTACATATTAACATTTCAGTCCCTTTTAAACATCCAATCTATTAAAATTCGAAGTCTTTTAAAAATTCAAAGTCTCTTAGCTGTGGGCTACACTATAATATAATATCTTCAAGAGGGAAAAATATCAGGCCACAGTCACAATCAAAAGCAAAATCAAATTCCAACCGTCCAATATCTGGGATCTACTCACGATCTTCTGGATTTCCCCAGGGGCTTGAGTCACTTCTCCTGCTCTGCCCTTTGTAGCACACATGGCTCCAGATGCCTGTACTCCACTGCTGCTTCTGTTCTTGGTGGTCATCTCATGGTACTGGCATCTCCAAAACACTGCTATCTTCCGCTGCAACTAGGTTTACCAATAGCCTCCCATAGGCTTCTTCATGGTGCCAAGCCTCAGCTCCCCTGCATGACCCCTTCAGTCCTGGGCCATCAACTGCAACTGAGGCTGCACCTTCACCAATGGCCTTCTGCGGCCTCTCACAGTGCCCAGGCCACAGCTGCTCTTCATGACTCCTTATGCCCTCAAAACCAGTACCACCTGGGTGACTCTTACACATTACCAAGTCCAGTCACCACACAAAGTACAACCTTGTCTATCTGTGGAACGCAGCCTCTGTGCTCTCAGAAAACACTTCTCAGAAGATTTCACCCCAATGATGCTCTTCCCAATCACAGCCAATTTCTCAGCTCCAGCTAACCAGCATCAATAGTCCCAGTAATGCAATGGTTTTGCTTTAGTAGTTCTGGTATCTTGTTAATCACAGCTGATTTCTTCAACCCCAGATAATCAAAACTACAGAATCTTAAATCAAACTGCCAATGGCTCTGATAAGAGTCTTTAATCTTCCCTCTGAAATTTGAAAAGTCAGGCCTCCATCTTCTGCACTGTTCTCAACATTATCTTCCCACCTCCTACAGAATGCCTCACAGAGCTCTTAACATCCCAATGGCTCTTCTAGCTCAAAGTTCCAAAGTCCTTCCTCAGTCCTCCCCAAAACATGGCAGGTTGTCACAGGAATACCCCACTTCACTGGTACCAATTTGTCTTAGTCAGGGTTTCTAGTCCTGCACAAACATCATGACCAAGATGCAAGTTAGGGAGGAAAGGGTTTATTGAGCTTATACTTCCATGCTGCTGTTCATCACGAAAGGAAATCAGGACTGGAACTCAAGCAAGTCAAGGAGCAGGAGCTGATGCAGAGGCCCTGGAGGAATGATGCTTACTGGCTTGCTTGCTTCTCCTGGCTTGCTCAACCTGTTTTCTTATAGAATCCAAGACTACCAGCCCACAGATGGTACCACTCACAAGGGCCCTCCCTCTTTGATCACTGTAGTGGCTATTTCTGATTGTCAACTTGACTATTTCTGGAGTGAATTACAATCCAGAATTAGAAGACTCACCTGTGATCTAGATCTTGCGACTGGAAGACACAAGTTTCAGGTGTGGTGGTACACACACCTCTAATCTGGGCCACACCTGCTGCTGGAGATCTATATAAGGACATTGGAAGGAGGAAGATCCAATCTTCTTCGCCTGCGAGCCTTGTGATACTAAGCGACTGCTAGATCCTCGGGTTTTCATTCACAGCTACTGCTGACCATTGTTGGGGAGTTTGACTACAGACTGTAAGTCATTAACAAAGTCCCTTATTATATAGAGACTTCTTATAAGTGCTGTGACTCTAGAGAACTCTAATACAAAAACTAATTGAGAAAATGCCTTAAAGCTGGATCTAATGGAGGCATTTTCTCGACTGAAACTCCTTTCTTTGTGATAACTTCAGCTTGTGTCAAGTTGACACACAAAATTAGTCAATACAAAGTCTTTCAGGGCCTTACCTCTCAGGGCTCACCCATCACAAAGCATGCACAAACCAGTGGGCCATCTCCAGAAAAGTCATCCACTAGCATTAGCCTGTCCTACATGGCTCCTGACAAAGAGTTTGACCCCAAGATGGTGTTACTCTTCAATTCCATGGAACGTACTCAGTAGCTATCAAATTTACCAGCACTCTGCTATACAGAGAATCTCATCCTCAGCCCTCCATCTTGAATCTAACTCCACGAGAGTGCAGTTACAAGCTTCAGAACTCATCCTGGAAGTCACGTCCCCTTGGTTTAGGTTTCATAAATAACAAGACTACTGCTTTTAGCTCTAGAGTTCATGTGAAGGACTTGTGTTTTCAATTGAGCACACAGTACATGAGAAATGAGAATAGAATAATAGGTGAAGGAAGTCAGAGGCTGGTAAGTCGGGGGAAGAGTTGGTCAAAAAAGACTAAGTCGCAATTTCACAGAAGAAAGATATTCTATCTTCCTTCTGCATACTGTGCTGGTTGCATACACAGAAGATTCCTGTATATGGGGGAAATGTAAAGATTTAGGTTTTACCATCAATAAATGAGAAGTATGAGATGTGTATATCTATTCATGTAAACACTAACCATTGACATATGCATCCACAATGCTTTAGAGCCTGGCCTTGTATCTAATTTTTATACTGCAGAGTATTAGTTCAAAACATTGATTATATTTGAAAAGACATAAAGAATGAAAAGTTCAAAGCAGATTTGTTTAAGAATAATTTATAGAACATAGAAAGATTAACTGGATGTATATGTATTTGTTACACTGAAGAAAATATAAAACTATCAAATTAAGATTGGAAAATGTTAAACAAACAAACAAACAAATAATAAATAAATAAATAAATAAATAAATAAATAAATAAATAAATAAATCTGAGTGGACAGAAAACAAATGCCTATACAAATTAATACAGCATTGGTCATTATTGCTCAAATATCTAGGTAACTTGATTCAATTCATGTGAAAATGACTGACAGTTTTGAGATGGTACAAACTGAGCAATGAGGATCAGTGTCCTAGTTCATGGGAGTGCTCTTCACTTTGGCTCAGGACTCACTATTTCTCCTCACTCAGTCTTTCCAACAAGTTGGCTGAGGAAGACAGGGCTCTCCAGACTTCTGCTCTGACCACCTCCCAGGCACAGGGGCTGTGTGTCTTCTCTCTCAGGTACACAGTGATCCTGTGGAAGTATTTCCTCACAGCCAATTGGGAGTCTTCTTGTGCCAGGGGAGGTTCCTGCACCCCCATCTGCTGCATCACACAGGCTTTGAGGTCGTTGAGTTGCTGGTGGAGGTCATTGCAGAATGAGTCTAGGAGGGTTGCATTCCAAGCAGCAGATGAGTCCTTTAATGTGAAAAGGTTCAGGACCTGCTGGGTCAGCTCAACCAGGACAGGGATGGCTTGAGCCTTCTGGATCTGCTGGGGATCCACTTTCTCCTGGGGGAATCCAAAGTCCTTTCTGTCTTTCAGGCAGGAGACAGGGGAGAGTCTCCTCATTTGTGCCAGGAGTGTCAAAGCTCTCTTGTTCCTGAGGTTATGAGTGTGAGGCAGGACACATCCTAGACAGCAGGTTGACCAGTAGGTCATCACCACCAGGATCGTGAGGAAAGCACAGAGCCTAGCCATGGTGAATGTGGACAATGATGCTGGTCTTCTGGGCTATGTGGTCCTGATCTTTCCCTTCTAGGTTCTCGGAAGACCATCTTGTGTGGATGTGTCTTAAATAGGAGAAAATCACTAGTTTCTATTTTCTGAATGACCGCCCTTCTTTTCCAATTCATTTTTCACTTTCTTTAACTTATTTTCTTTTTGTGTCTAGGCATTTTTTAATCAATCATTTTAGTTGTCATCATTGTGTCAACTTTTTCTGCTCTTTTCAACAAAGCCATTTAGAATTTCTCCACTGAATGAATTTTCATTATTTATATATATATATATATATATATATGCAAAATTAACTCATATAATATAAAGAATGAAAAGAGTTTCACCCAAAATATGTTCTTAAAAGCTGTTGAGTGGCTGTCATCAGTATTCTTACAGCACACACATGAGTACCTGACTGGTTTCTCAGCACCCATGTGAAGTCAGGTACAGAAGTGCATATAACTCACTCTGAAACTTGGGAAGAAAAACAGACAGGCCCCTAGAAATCAATGCCATCCCATCTAAGTAGGAGTCGGAGTCTTTTCCAAGTCACCAAAGACAGGTGGAAGCCTTTGAATTCACAGAGTAGGCAGAAGAAAGATTTCAACACTTTCTCAGTCATTTTTCTCTTTTTGTAGGGAAGGGTTCATTTGTGTGTTCTCTCTGTGGCCTCAAAGCACAGGGCTCAGATACTGACTTTGAAATCAAATTTTAACTTTTCCACTAATCATCAGATATACCAAATATAAACAGAAAGTCTCATTTCCAATAAAAACAATCAGGATGGTAAAAAGTCAAAGTGCATACATATATGAAGACATACACCAAGTATCCAAATTGGATCCATATCTAAGTATTGCTTTTGTGGGAACAATTATTTATCCTGTCCCCAATGTCTTCCTTGCTTCTCTCAAATTGGAACTGATGCTCTCAGGCTCTCTGAGTTTCCTTTACTATGTAGACACTGGGCAGAGCTTACATAACACAGAGGCACTTCAGAACAAAGAAGCAGATCATGGTTTTGTTGATTGTTATTCCCATTGGTGACAGAGCTTTACAGTTATTCCATTACAGTTGACGGAGCTTTGCTGATAGTTTTCTCTCTCAGGAGCTATTTCCTGCAGGCCATGGTGTTGTGCCTCATTGTTCCCTCAAAGTCAGGATGAAAATAGACGGCTCCCTTTCTGTCCACCCTTTGTGCACCGATGTCTATAGTGTTCTTCAGCCTATAATCGTCCTCACCCCGAGTGCTAACTCATTTTCTTTTTTTTTTTTTTTTTTTATTTTAATATTTATTTTTATTTTTATTTTTTGATACTTTATTTACATTTCCAATGTTTCCCCCTTTCTAGGTCTTCTCTTTGGAAACCCCCTGTCCCCTTCTCCTCCCCCACCTCTATGAGGGTATTCCACCTCCCACCCACTGGCCCACCCACTCCCCTATTCCCACCATGACATTCCCCTTTACTTCTTTTGTCCATCTGTCTATATTCCTTCCTACCTCCCTACCCCCCTCTGTGCCTCCCTGTGTCTGTCTCTCTCTCTCTGTCTCTCTGTCTCTGTCTCTCTCTCCCCCCGTGTGTGTGTGTGTGTGTGTGTGTGTGTGTGTGTGTGTGTAGAGTCTGATCCTAATATGATGCCATTTTCCAAATTACCTTGTGACTCGGTTGGTGGGTTTTAAGTCTACTCACAGTTTCTGCTTCAGAGTAGCATGATATCTTTATCCCTCCCTGTTGAAGTCCACTACCTAGGAGTGCTCTTACCACATCCTGAGGATGTCAGCACTCATAGCGGATATTGTGTGTCAAAATCATAAATTCCAGAAGTCTGCAGTTCTTATGCTTACTGTGTTCATGTGGAGGGCTTTTTTTTTTCAATAGAGACCCATACTCCCAGGAATCAGAGTGTCAAGAATACCCAGACAATAACAGCAAAACTATGTTTTGTCTATATTTTTTAAGACATTTTCCAGTTTTTCTTAATTTCATTCATAGCAATAAGTATTACTTGTTCTGCCAAATGCTCTTTTTATATTCCACACTTAATCATCAAATACTTGCTATGTTTGGAATACTTGTAAGGACATACGCACACACCGATGGCTGAGCATTTGGTTGTTGTTCAACAGAAAACACAAACTAAAGTTGTTTATCGGGTTTGGTTGAAGTAAGGGAGGAAGGGGTCTTGCATCCGCATCTCCATTCATCTCCAAACTGCATGGCAGAGACACTCAGACTATTTTTTCAGAGAGGAAGAACTTTGCATCCTTCAAGTGTACATAACTTTTCATTTAATTGTACTATATATTTGAAGTGTTAAAATTAATTCGTGGAATTCTGCCTTACTGTCTTTTCATTACATTTACTTCATGATGATGTCAGAGAGTAAAATGAAACAAGTAGATAGTATTCATTCTAACGCTAATGACAGTTAACTACATATTTATTTATTTATTTATTTATTTATTTATTTATTTATTTATTTATTTATTTATTCTTTTCTACTTTCCTAGAGAGCAAACACCTATTTGGCTTTACCATGGGAATAAAAATGTGCTGTCGGTTGTCACGAAAGCAGAGAAGAAGTGACTTTTGCTGTTCAGAGAGGGAAGCAGTGTCACTCATGTCAGTAACATTCAATCTAGCACTTGGAGAAACCCCATTTTATGAATTTTTATCTTTAAAATGATAATATGAAAATGGTTACCTAAGATTTAATGAAGTTTCAATAAAGGTGTAACAGCATTACACTCAGAAACAAAATCATCAATTCCCGAATACACACAGAAGCACAAAGTGCAGTGGTGGGGGTCTTACAGCACCTAGCTGAATATAGGACAGAGCT
>CM052702.1:83678714-83694741 GCA_028551405.1 Uromys caudimaculatus
TTTTGTTCTCAATGCGACCTGAGAGCACAGCATAAAATATTAATTTTGCAAGGAAGGTGAATGTTCTCAGTTAACCTGATACTCCACTCCAAATGGAAATTATCGTTCCAAAGATCACGTGGTCTGTACTCAGAGGTGTGTATATGTGTGCAGTCACTCACTTACAAACACATCCACAACGATAGACTTTCTGCATATTCAAATATTGGCTGGTGTAGGGACAAACATTTAGGCGTAGTCTGCACCTCTATTTTCCACCCTTCCCTTACATGCAGAGCGCGGCCCCTGAAGTTCTGTGGGCTTCTGAAGCTATTCATGACTTGCTGAGCCTTATGACAAGGAAGCCCTGGGAGCAGACGGTGGTTGTTTTAATGTGAAAGTGACTCCTTGCTTCGGAAAGAGCTTCCCTGAGGTTTTTCTTCTCCAGGAACACATTCTTGCAGGCCATGCAGTGGTGTGTCACTGGTCTCTCAAGGTCACTATTAATGGCCTCTGCCCTCTCTAGTTGCATTTTTCATACTGAGGTCTAATGTTCTCCTGGCTGTAATCATCCTGAGTACGGGTTGAAACTGATATCTTTGTGTCTTACAAACAAGTGTGTGTGTCTTCAATGATAAGGCCCTGTCTGAAAACCCTAAAGATAGTACCCTATCATTGAAGACAATGGCAGGATCAGGAACGTGCTTCTCAGTTTGGCTTCTGCCCTTGTTGCTCTTGATCACCAGACACAGCTCTTCCTTGAGGTTTCCCTTGAATGAGGAACAGGTCCTCCTTCTGTTTCCTTTAAACGTGGCATTAAATCACATGGAACAGACATTAGCAGAGCTCTCTGGCAGATGTTTTGGCACAAGCTAGGCCTTTAGTTTAACTTCTGATTTGTGGCATTCTTCTCTTTAGGAAACTATTGAGAAGAAACCAGAACGAAACAGAGATCAGCTTTGTGTGAGCAGGCAAAAAGGCAGAGGGAGAGAAGGGAAATCTACATGGGATGCCTATGTGAAACATGAAACTCATGCTACGGGAATGAATTCTGGGTTCCGGGGCAAAGGAGAAAAGATATCTGCTACCTGACCACTCCATTTTCCTTCAGATGTTTTCCTATTCCAAGGAAGTATTACCAGTCTATAGCTTCCGATAGAACAAAAATAGGAAACTTCCTTTTAAAGGTCAGTTGATGGATCTGAACTAAATCAAATCCAAACCAGGTAGCTGAGGTTCAGAACTCTCAGAATGGTCAAAATGGAAGCAGACTTGGTAGCCCGGGGAGGAGTCTGGCACATTAGATGCTGAGCTATAAGAGGAAGAATTAACCTTTGTAAGCTCCCTTCTCTTCTTCTGTGTGAGCTGTTCCAGGTTAATGTTCGGTGGATCCGACTAATGGTTTACTGTGAGTCACCAAATTAAACAACAGCAAAAACAAGACAATGTGTAGATAGTTTTAAAGAAGACAGGGCATGAGAAAGCTCATGTTTGTAAGAGTTCATAAAAATTCACAGGAGAAAAAGACGAATGCAGCAGTCAAGACAGTACTGCCTTTGAACTATATTTTATGTTTAGTGAATCATAACTGATAGAAATCTTTCAATAGATTTCCAAGAATCCAGTGCAAACTCTGTACTTTGACAGCATACCACCAAAAAAAAAGAAGAAGAAGAAGAAGAAGAAGAAGAAGAAGAAGAAGAAGAAGAAGAAGAAGAAGAAGAAGAAGAAGAAGAAGTCATAGGTTGAGAGCTACCTTTATCATCCTACATGTGTTAGGACATTTTATCTTATTGTTGACTGATGTCCAACATTTGAAATGAGTTCAAGTTCTACTAGAGTTGGCACAGGAGTGGGTTTTCAAATTATAGAGAGCTATTTGGCCTAGGAAAGTTAGCAATCATGAGGGACCTTAAAGAGGAAGATTATGTCTATAAGTTAAGTGAGAGGCAAGGGTCTTACCCATTTCCCAACATAAGTCAACGTAAGCCAGGGAATTTGGGGACGAACACACTTAACTCCATACAGTCCTATCAAACCGGGTGCCAGGTGAGAAGAGAAGAGGCCAGATGACTGAAGGGGAGAAACACAGCGCACCAAGCAGGAATGGGCTCCAAGAACAGTAATTCTTCCCAGGTGAAGGGCTCTTTGCAACTTTGCACAGTCTGAGTAGAGGTTTGAGGGAGAGATGTCAACCAGCCCAGCAGACCTGATGATGAATACCCCCTGAGATCACAGAGCACTCTCCATATAGGGATGAGTGCTGATCATGTCTGGTGCTCCCCTGTGGGTAATGAGCTCAAAATATAGCAGAAGGCCTGTGTGACAGGAAAGAAAGTGTTGATGAAACTTCTTATCAGGAGGCATAGAACTGCCCAAGTGTATAGTCCTTAAAACCGTCCTCATCCGCCATTGCGATACCTCCTTCAAGGCCTTTGGCATATGCAGGGAAGTCATTGGAGAATCAAAGACACAGAACTGGATTCTACAAAGATGAAAGTTTGAAAGGCACATACAGCATTTCACTGTGACAGTCATAAGGCTCTAAAAGACTCCATCTTCTTTTTCCGATTAAACCTATTTCATTTGATGCTGAATCTGAATCTGCCTGTCAGCTTTGAGTTGAGACAGGGAGCACGCCTCAGTGGAGATTCCTGCAGGGAGCTCTTCTCTTCTTCCAGTTTCTTTTCCCAGGCACTGGGAACAAATGCAGAAAGGGCCACTTCTATTTGCACTCTGGCGATCTCCCAGGGGCAAGAGCTGTTTCCCTTTCTGCACAGACCCAGAGAGTCCTACGAAGTAGATGCATATGGCCATGACAAAAGGTCGTAGACAGGATGAGCTCTCCTCCACACTGCCTTACAGCACTGCCAACCCCTTCAGCAGACAAGTTGCTCAAGCTCCCTCTCTGGCCAGGGAGCTCTGCTGGCCCCTGTGCCAAAGAGGTGGAGAACCTGCCTGAGCATCTGGGAGTAGCAATTGGTGACTTCCTACGGCTTCAACTGTGTGATGGGTTCTTTCTTCCAGGGACATCGGAAATCAGTTCTGTCCTGCAGGCACTGGTGACCCGGCACGCTTTGCAGCTCTACTAAGAAGCGCGCGGTTTCGCAACGTTGCAGGCATAGGCTCCAAGACGCACCCCAATCAAGTGAGCTGGTTGTGCTGCAGCAGCTCAGCATCACTCCTCCCACCAGGAATAGATGCACAGGCAGCATGCTGAAGCGTAGCGATTACGGAGCTCGCCTGCAGGGGGCGCACGAGGCCAGCTTCCCATTGAGCCTGGAGTTTGTGCTGCTTTAATAGTTTACTGGTAGCTCTTGGGCTCTGGCTGACTGTGCTGCGGGGAAGGTTCCCTCTTGGCCCAGGAGCAGCAGAGAGCGCGGGCCACCGGGGCAGAGCGGGCGCCAGCGGAGGCCGTTCGCCCAGTCCTCTCGCGACACCGGACAGGGATTGAGGATCTCTTGCCCTTCTCCCGGCCCCCTTTACCCAGTGGCCTGAAGAAATTCGATGGATCCATAGCGGCCTGAAAATTTAACACAGACGGAATTGATTGGCCAGAGGACATATTTTGGGGAAATGGTGAAAGCTCCAAAGCCCAGACAGCAACATTTTTGTTTGGTTTGGTTTTGTTGGGTTCTGTTTGGTTTCCTTTGCATCTTGGTGTGTTTGAGGCGCCAGACCCTTCCAGCTCTAAGGCAGGAATGGAGAAAGAGGAAGTAGAGTTGGCAAAGAGGAGAGCTGGTCTCCAACAGGAAGAGAGTTCCAGAGAGGGGACAGTATGGTCTTGCCCCTCTCCTCTCAGGAGCTCTGCTGACCAGTGCCAAGTTGGACCTCAACCAGAAAGATGGTGCTCCTGGTGGGCAGGACCCTCCTCCCTGTTTCCTCTGCTCAAACCTCACCTTCACCAAAAGGGCATTTACTGGCAGATGGCTTCTTGCTCAACCCCACAGTTCTTCAGGAAAGTGTGCCTGTCAATGCTCCTTTTGAAATCTACTCTCCCTCTGTAAGTAAACACAAGTTTTCTATCCCATTCTGAATTCAAAAGTTATCTTCTTCTTTTCAGCTTTCTTTAAGTATTTCTTTCACTAGGTGATGTGTTTATAAAAATGATAAAGACATATATATTGTATGGGTGTAGGGGGAGGAAGGTGTGGGGGTTACGGTGTGCCTCAGCAGGCCCAAGCCCAGGCACCCCTTCCCCCAGAGAGACCAGACACATGCGAAGGTATAGTATAGAATTAGAGTTTATTCAGGGCATGGGGAGGGGAGCTAAGAGGATAGTAGAGGCAGAGAAAGGCAGAGAGAGGCAGAGATAAGTAAAAGAGTAGAGAAGTGGAGAGGCCGGCCATGACCAGGTGGAGGTGGGGGGGGGGGGAACAAGAGAGTTAAGAGATGTAAGAGAAGGGCAAGAGAAGCAAGAGATAAGAGAGAGAGGAGGATTAAAGCACTTGGGAGGCAGAGGCAGGTGGATTTCTGAGTTCGAGGCCAGCCTGGTCTACAGAGTGAGTTCCAGGACAGCCAGGGCTACTCAGAGAAACCCTGTCTCGAAAAACTAAAAAAAAGAGAGAGAGAGAGGAGAGAGAGAGAGAGAGAGAGAGAGAGAGAGAGAGAGAGAGAGAGAGAGAGAGAGAAGGAGGGAGGAGGGGCAAGCAGCCCCTTTTATAGTGAGCCAGGCCCACCTGGCTGTTGCCAGGCAACTGTGGGGAGGAGCATACCTGGCTGTTGCCAGGTAACTGTGGGGTGGAGTTTAGACAGAATGCTAACACTAGGTATCTGAGGTTTTTGAGAGGTTTTGTTTTTATTGCTCCCAAGTCCCACCCCATTCCCAGCCAGCCTTTGTAATCCAATGTCACTCATTCTCTTTGGGAAACTTCAGAAAGACTTCTGAGATTCCTGTTTGGGGCTTTGATCTTTCCAAGTGTATAGTCATGATAAGTACTTGCCCCCAAGTCAGGGTTGTTCCCAAGAACAGGAGACTCTGCACGTACAGAGAGACCTAACTCCTTGGTTAATGCTATTGGTTAAATAAAGCTGTTGCCCACAGCCAACAGCTGGACAGAAGGGACACAGGTGGGGTTTGGAGTCCAAGAAAGAGAGGAAGGTGGGGAGAGGAGAAGATGCCATGGGGTAAGAACCTTAAAATATTGTCCACCAGGGCTGGCCTATTGGAGTTAAGAGCAGCCCAGAGGGAACACGGCAAATTGTAGAGTGGAATTATTGGCTGAGGATAGGTGTCTGCCCAACTCTGGTGATGATATAGGCTTTTGATAAATTAAAGTATCCTGCATCTTTTTCTTCTCAGGACTGAAATATCAAAAGAGGGCAGAAGCACCCAAGTGGCATTAAGTATTTCCAGCAACTTAATGTCTTTAGCTCAGTGGCCTCAAACTTTTCCCATCTGGCTCCTGGTGTTTATGTTAAGTCCTGTGAGTTTCTCTGCTGCTTCAGTTGGTGTGGTCTTCTGACTGTGATGGAAGCTTGCAGGGACGCGATAAAAAACAAAACTAAAGAAAACAACAGAACAGACCATAAGAAGAATCATGGAATGCTGCCTTCTATTTTGATTGAGAACCCTTTCATCTGGTGCTAAATCTGAATCTATATGTCTGCTTTGAGTTGAGACAAGGAGCATGCTTTCATGTCAGCAGAGACTCTGCTTCTTCTCTTCCTGGGGCTACTTTACCTGGGCACTCGAAATAAAGAAAAGGTCAGTGTCGTTTCTGCTCTTAAAACCTCCCAGGAGCAAGGACTGTATCCCTATTCCTTCAGATATTTCAAGACTCTTTTGAAGTAGGTGTGGAAGGCCAGGGCAAAAGGCAGTGGACTGGCCCTGCTCTCCTGCCCTATCCAGCACTTGCAGCTCACTCCACAGGCTAGGTAGCAGTTGATCAAGCAGCCTCTCTGGATATGCAGCTCTGCTGGCCTCTGTGCCAAAGAGGAGGACCTGCCTGAGCATCTGGGCATAGCAATGGATGGCTTCTTTCTGCTTCACTTGGGTGATAGTTCCCAGGGACATTGGAAATCGTTTCTGTACCCCAGGCACTAGTGACCAGGTACTCTTTTAAGCTCTTCTAATAAGCACAGTTTCCCTGTCATGTTGATCCCAGCTCCGAGATGTTCTTCTGTCTAGTGAGCTGGTTGTACTGCAACTCAGCATCATCCTTCCAGTCAGGAACAGATGTGCAGTTAACATAATAAAATGTAACATATCAGTTACTTGCCTGCAGGGGTCCTGTCAGTAGTGTAAGGCTGGCTGAATCCTTATTGAGCCTGGAGTTTTGGCTGCTTGTCTACTTATCTGGGAGGGGTTGGGCTCTGGCTGGTTGTGCTCCAATGTAGGCTCCTTCTGAGTATTTTAGCCCCAGAGAGCTTAAACAGAAAGATGTGGAGGAGTTTTAGCCCACAACATATATGCTCTGGTAAGAACTCACACCCAGTGACCTAAGTCTGTGTCATCTGATGGGGTGTAACCAAAACCTGGTTGGTTCCTCTGGCTGGATGGTAGATGCTCCAGTAGTCAACACATTTTGGGTAACTTTAGTGTGTGGAGTGTAAAAGGACTTCTTTTCCTGTGGCAGACAATGTGACTCATCAGAGAGAGATTTGACCTAATGACTCAGAATTAGTAACCACCCAAGTCTCCTGAGAAGAGGACTAGGAGGAGAGGATTTCAGAGCAGCTTGGAGTGTGTCAGGTGTGGGAGGGCAGGTCAGTGAGCACAGTACACTGACTTCAGGCAGTGGGGTGGAATTGAGTTGCCTGAAGTGCACTTCAGTTAGTAGGATTCAGAGGCAGTTTTTCCAGGCAGAGCAATTCAGTCAGAAGCCTAGAAGCCAGGTGGAATCAGTCAGCTCTGAGAGGAGTTTAGGCTATAACAGCACGCTTGTACCAGCCTATTTCAGAAAGAGCTAAAAAGGTTGCGTTTATTAATGTGTAACCTCTGAGACAGCAATTACATATGCAGAATCAAAGTTACTTTTATGGTGAGTGATGGCCCTTCATTCTACAGTCAAGAGCCATTCTGAGGCAATCCTGGCAGCTGAGCAAGGGGAACCCAAAGCTCAGAGGGATAGAAATCCCAGCAGGCCCAGAGAGAGGAGGGGAGTACAGCACATCAGAGGCTGAGAGCTACTACAGAAAGAGCCAGCCCTGCTCAGCTGCCCTCTCTTTTCTCCAGGCCTTCTTTTGGCTACTGGAGGTGATCCTATGACAGTCTACTTGGTAACACTAGGCTTCAGCAGAGTTAAAGAACTTAGGCAGTTGGTTTTCAGGAAGAAAGAGAGTGTGTAAATCACCATTTTGACTAAGTTCACAGTGATACCACACACAGAACAGGAACATAAACAAAACTTCTAAACAAGGAAATCACATAGCCTCCTACGTTCAATTTAGTTGGATATTTTGGGAATGGGGGTGGGGGTTAAGAGCCTCGGGAACATTCCAGAAGCCCCCGCTGGATTTACAGCCACCTGCCTCCTCTTTGAAAGACCCATCCTAAGAGCAAGTGCTGATAGCACGTGGGCTTCTTCTACATCAATGTTATTTTAACACTCTGGAATCTTTTTTGTTGGGTTTCCATCATTTGCAAATATGGCAGTATGATAGTTTCAGTAGAAGGAGTGGTGTGGGGTCTCCTTGGACACCAGGTATCCTTGGTGGTTTTTCTGCCTTTTTGTCAACCTTTGGGGCCTTGTGGAAGACTTGGACTTGACTGCATTAGGCCAGGCTCTATGCTCCTGGCACATCCTAAAATGGTACCTGTGGACAGGAGGAGGGCTTTTCTGTGCAAAATCCCTCAGCAAGAGCTCTCTGGAAAGCTAGCTTTGTGAACAGACTCCCCAAGAATGTGTCTGTAGACTTCAGTGCAGTGTCCTCTCTTGGCAATTCTGCTTTCTTGGGGTGAATGGATTGGGATGGGGAATCTAGGGTTCGGTGCAAGCGGAATCTCACAGCTCAGAAGGCAGCACGAGACCGACAACTGGAGACCGGAAGAGAGCCTTCAGTACTTGTGAGCCCTTCCTGGTTATCATCAGTAAAATTAAGAAAGCAGTACCCACAGTAGAGCTCATGAACGATGGCAGAGAATATCCAGAAATACCCTGCCACCCCTTGGCATCCCATCCATGGCTTCATGCAGAAAGCACTGGTGGAGAAGGCAAGGATCCATGGTCATTTGATGCCCCTCTGATTCAATCTTTAGGGAGCAGGGAGCATGCTGCTGTGTCAGCAGTGACTCCTGCAGTGGGCTTTTCCTCTTCTTGGACTACTTTTTCTGGGCACTGGGAATGAAGAACAAGCAATTTGTATTTCTATAGAGAGGTAAGCCACAGGAGCAGAGTAGAGGTCTTTGGAGGCTCTTTACCCAGTTTGTGGGAGACAGTGGATACTGATTGAGGGCTACCCTCTTCCCCTGCATTAAATTTCACAAGGCAGGCCTGTCTTCCTGTTTCTGATTCAGTTTCTTGAGTTCATTATCCATAGAAGGAAGGCAGAAACATGTGGTCTGAGCAGTAATAAGTATAGCTCATATAACTGTGAAGATATTTTCAAAGAACGGCACATTTTAAGTGCATGCCCAAGTCCCATATACAATTAAAACCTTTCGAGACAACTTTGAATCATTAATTTATTCAGAAATCAACCAGAACTTCACACAGAGCTTTTCTTTCAAACATTCATCATACCTAATGTTCAAGAAGATTCTTAAAAGGAAAGGAAGAAAAAAAGCAAAGAAAGACAGAAACCCATCTTTGTTTTCGATGCAGACCCATTTTATTCAGTGCTAAATCTGAATCTCTGTGTCTGCTTGAGTTCAGGCAGAAAGCATGCTGTCATCTCAGTGGAGATTCCTGTAGGGAGCTTCTTCTCTTCTTGGGGCTTCTTTCTCTAGGCACTGGTAACTCAGATAGGGCCACTTTCATTTTTGCTCTGATGATCTATCTCCTAGGAGCAAGGTCTGTATTCTTCAAAGTAGCCTTGGCAAAGGATGGTGGACAGTACAGGCCCTGCTCTATTACCCCCTCCATGGCTTCCAGGTCACTCAACAAGACTAGTGAAGAGTTACCCAAGCACCTTCTCTGACCAGGCAGCTCTGATGGCCTCTGTGCCAAGAAGGTGGAGGACCTGCCTGAGCATCTGAGAGTAGCAACTGGTGGCTTCTTTCTGCTTCATCTGAGTGATGCCTCTTTTCTTCCAGGGACATCAGAAATTGTTGCTGTCCCGAAGGCACAAGATTTACCAGAATTGCCCTTCTCTGTGCTATTTTTTACTGGTTTCCTTGAAGGAGTTTTCTACTTATTGCCATTCATTAGTACACTCTATAATATTTTAGAGTTGCAGTGTATATAGGGGCTCATATTCATGTTTATTTTATTTTCAATGTATTCACCGTGTATCTATACAATTAATTCTTACACCTTCACTGTTACTTTGTTCTGGTGACACCTGGGCTGGCTTAATCAGTATGCACACGGCCACAAGTTCCATATTACCTTGCCTTTCTCTATAGTCTACTGTGTGGTTTGCTTGCATCTGTAAGTGAAACCTTTTTTGAGTGGTTGCAAGAATCCCTCAACTTCTATTCCTGCTTTTTGCCTGTTGTCTGAACACTTTCCAAAGTTGTCATATGTAAATATTACACATGTATAAATTTAACATGTATAAGTCAGTGAGACTTAAACTCTGGATCCTTTCTACTCAGGATAAAATAGATTTTCAGCATATAGATAATACCAGCTCATAAATGACTCTACTTCCTGCCCTTATTACCATGTCTACAATGAAAATTTGCATCTTTATCTTTACCCATGGCCTTTGCGATTAATTCTAGAACCACACACCCTATTGGTAGTCATATCGTTGTAATCTTGTGATTCAATAGGTGCCTTATAATAATCAGTAATTTTTCTTCTTATGTACATTTTATGCATTAAGTTTTTGTGAGGCATGAGGAGGGGGAGCTGTATGCCAGCCTCAGGTTTATAGCATCTTCAAGAAAGGTGTATGATTCCCTGTGAGGACAAGAGAAGGTCAGGGGAGACAAAAAGAGAAATGAAAATAAAGAAAGACATGGCTGAAGGAAGAGCCAAAGAATCAAGTACTCCATGGGATGTCAAATTAGCCCAGGTTAGTCCAGCAGAAACATTTCAAGACATTCTCCCACGACTCTTCTGTTTGAGTCTTTGTTTCATCATGTCTTGTTTTTAAATCAGGCCACATCTTGACTATGCTTGTGAGATTCTGTGGCCCCACAAATAACTTTCCTTGTAAGTCAGATCAGAAAGACCCATGTTTCCTTAATAGGGTATATTTTCCTTTGGGGTTAAGTGTTGGATGAAAGTTCACTGACAAAGAAACTGTTAATTTCACATTAGATGTTTGTTGCAAGTACCCCTTAATGTTCTTTCCAGTTAAGTGGACTGAAACTGTCAGACATCAGTTGGCTACTTGATTGACAGCTGACAAACCCTTCCCACAGGCACCCATTACAGGAGCAGATGTCAGGTAGCAGAACCAACCGAATTCGTCCTGTAGCTTCAACAGACACAAACCTGGAAATGGCAATGGGAGCCCTTGCTATTGCCTCCGGAGTTCTGAGGCCAGGAGGGATGTAACTGATGTTGCTGCCACTCCTTAAGCACCATCGGGTAGCCCAAGCACAGCCTCAACCTTGCCATCCTCCAGAGCCAGCAGAGCTGCCAATCAAGCAACTGCTTCTTCAGCAATTCTTCCAGTTTTCTCAAGACAATCATCATTTTAAAACAACAGGGAATGCTTAGCTGCATTTGTTGCAGTATATTTGATCACACTGTGAACCCTGAGATAGTATAATTTGCTTAAAATATTGTTTCTAGTTGTGGTGTGGCTCAGTCTTAGCACACATCTTTAATCCCTCTGGCTGGAATAGACATGCCCTTAGTACACACCTTTAATCCCAAACAACGAAGGTAAAGTTAGTTTGTGGAAGTAACCACCCATGTTTGAAAGTGATGTTTAATCGAATGGCAGAGAAACTGATGAAGCAGAGAAGGATTTGACAGAATAGGATCTGCCCAACTTTCACAAGAAGAGAGAGGAAAGGGAAGCTACTTGAGGGGCAGTGCAGAGAGAGAGGAGGCAGGTTTTACTAAAACAGTTGTATAGAGACAGGTTGCAGAGAAAGAACAAGTTAAACACAGGTGAAGACAGAGAGTGAGAAGGAGCCAGAAGATTAGAACTTACTGCTAAAGTTAGTATGAGGCCAAGCAGAGCAACTCAGGAAAGGCTGAGAAAGAAGTCAGATTGAGTCAGTCAATTTGGAGAGGAATTTGAGCCAGAACAGCTGAGTTGAACCAGCCAGGTAGAGATCAGAAAGAACAAGAAAGAATAAGTTCATTCATCAGTAAGTCTCAGAGGCTGAAAACATTCTTGATAAGATTGTAAGGACACTAGAAGCTTCCAGGACTAGGCCTAGATTAGCAGACAGAGGCAGTAAGCCTCAGAGACAACAATTTCACAGGAGAACAGAAGAGAATTTTACATCTGGCAGTCAACATGGTTGGAAGAAAAAAAAAAAAAAACCCAATGTGACTAGAGAAGGAGAAAGCCCACCAATATATTGCAGACATTTGACAGAAACATTACAAAGGACAGAAGACAAATGACAGAAATTTATAGAGGAGAGTTCGTCTGGGATGTCTCCAGAGGAATCATCAGTTCTTTGAGTTTGGCTGGATGTCCAGAAAGACTGGAGAGACTCAGAAGCAGCAAGAGCCTCCAGCCTAGAGCTAGGAAAGATGTAGGAGTCCCCAAGACAGCAAATCATAGTAAGCCACCCCAAAAAGACAATTTTAATTATATAGACAGACTTTTACTGCATTAAAAAATGGGAAACTCCATTTCATATCCCTTAAGAACAAGGAATAGACTTGAGGGGATAGAAAACATTACTTGAAAAAGCCGTTGTAGTCCTTACTGTGACCACCAGAGTAAAGCCCTCTCTACTTTGAATCGCAATTTTTACATATTTCCTCTCAAGAAAGATTGAAAAATAGCTGTACCACAAGAAAAAATAAGCTATGACTGTAGAAGGGCTTTAGAGACAAAAGACAGAGGAAGAGAACAGGAAATGCTTAATTATGAGCCCATGGTACCTAATAAAATTGAGGATCAGTTATGTGTAGAAATATGTGTATGTATGTAAGCATGCGTGGATACTTGTGATTGTGACAGACAGTTGGGCCCAGGCAGAGTGTGAGTGTATGAGTGAGTGTATATGTGTCTGTGCATATTTGCCTGTATACAGAGTCTCAACTCTCTTCCTTTCCTTCCTTCCTTTCTGGTTCATAAAGAGTTAACCAGCTTAGCCAGAAAGGCTTCTGTCTGATTCACCAGAGAAGGGAACACCAGCAGTAAATCTTTTCACTTATCCCCTGCTGTTTTATGATGAGGGGCTGAATAGTTTCTCTCCTCAGAGGAGCTCACAGAAGGCAGGTCCGCTACTGAAGCATAGTGACTTATACTTAATGCAGTAAACATTTTATTATACAGCAACCCCAAATATCTCATAAGACCAAGTCTCATCCCCAGCGATGCTCTTCCCCTTCCGCTGCCTCAGGAAGAACCAAACAAGAAAGAAGACCCTCCGGGGCCGCCCGGGCAGGCTCTTAGGAAGGAAATAGACGTTTGTAGCACAAAGTGCTCTAGCCCTTTCTTTCCAGTTCTCTGATGACTCCGTGGACTCTCCCTGGCATCCACAGTGGAGACACTGGTTCTGGCCCTGCTCTGTCTCTATGGGAAATTGTGAAGTCAACAAACACTTTATATTCTGATTGGATTGACCAAAATAAATGACTCAGTGTTATTCATTGTATTGTTGTCTCCTGAAAGCAATTCCGGCTGATGCTTTAGTCCTCTCTACGTGCACTGGATTCTTAAGATACTTCTTCTCGTACTATGGCATTTACTTCAATTTCTGGCAACTCAGCTTCCTCTTTCTGCTGCAGTCTCTTCTGAACTCAGAACAGGGAAGTATGCAAACAGATACATATCAGTTCCTGGATTCTTTCCCAGTTCATTGGGTTCAGTCATTTGAGCAAGGATCTGTTAATTTACTGTATTTCTACACTCCTTGGGACATCCTTGATACTCACAAGATGGGTTTTGAAGCTCAGCATCCAGTAAGGGCAGAAGCTTGGTCACAATCACAATATCATCACTGACCTTAGTAAGCCTGGTTGCCCCCAGATGGTGCAGCATCATGACCTTACAGCCCCGCCCACAGGCATCGGGTGCATAGCCCGCCCTTCTGTACTACCTTCATCAGAGGACCTCTGACACCTCTAGGGATGAAGTGGTTCTGCTATATTATGGGACTTGTGGGAACTGGCTGGCACACAGAGGATCGCTTCCTCAGCTGTCTCCTGGTATGTTGGACCCTCACATTTGGTTCTCTGATACTTTAAGTCTCTAGTAAGTTATTAACTCTGGAATATGAGGGAGAATATGGCCACAGAAAGTTTCAAGAAAAGATAACAGAACAGAGTCAAATCCCAGAACTTTTATGCCAATACTACTACTACTAATAATAATAATCTAAAAGCAAGTTACATTGAAAGGAAAATAGCAACCAGACACCTGGAGGGTTTTAGGTTATCACAGAGAGAAGCAGTTGAGAGACAAGATGCTTGTTTACATTTTCTTAAACTGGTCCCTGGGATGGAAGAAAATGCAAGGGCTAAAACCCATTTGATGCAGACATTAGTTTCCTAACTCCCGCATTAGGAAAGAAGCAATTTAAAAGTGTCCTCTGTAACCCAGACTGGTCTGAGAGATGCCTCCTGCACTCCTTACCCAAACTTGTCTCACAGATGTAAACTTCTTGGTTAATTCCTCAATTAGAATATTGCAGCTACTTCCTTCGTTCTTTTATTCCATTCCCAATACCATATCCACCAATTGGCAATCATCATCTTCTCTGAAATTCCTCATCTGTCTGTTTATATTTTCTTCTTTTATGGATTAAGGCAGACATGGAGAGAGGGCAAAGTCACTATTCAAGGGGAAGTGAGAATTTTCTCCGGATTATGAAGTCAAACAACACTTTCTGACAGTAGTAATTAATTTCTAAAATTGGCAGCTTACACTTAAGAATGAATGTGCAGCCGGGCAGTGGTGGCGCACGCCTTTAATCACAGCACTTGGGAGGCAGAGGCAGGTGGATTTCTGAGTTCGAGGCCAGCCTGGTCTACAGAGTTCCAGGACAGCCAGGGCTACACAGAGAAACCTGTCTCGAAAAACAAAAACAAAAACAAAAAGAATGAATGTGCCATCAATCGTATTTCCTAACCTCTGCCGCAGGTCCATACTTAGATTACCAGGCTGTCCTGCTCCTAGTGTGTGCTCAGTGCTTATGGAGTTGGGCAGAGCTTTCTTCACAAGGCTGTCCATCACTGAAAGTGTGCTGTCGTTGAGTCCAAATGTTCTTTCTCCAAGATGAGAAAGCTAAAGGCACAGCTCTGTCCAATAATAGGGTCACTTTATCCAGCCAAGGAAGAGCTCATTCAACTGTGGAGAAGAGACAAGAGTTCAGCACAGACTAGAAAATCACTGGGGTTTGCACCTCTTGCCCACCAGGTGGCTCTCATTCCTTAAAAGGATCTTATTAGATGCTAGTGTGAACTGACTAAAAATTTTTCTTTCTATTTGCTACAATGACCAGTGCATCCCTTTATAACAAGGGCAATCCATTGCTTCCAAGGGATTCCAAAAATGTTGAATGTTGACTAGGAAGGGGGGTAGTCTTTTATATATAAAAATTTCTAGAAAAAAAAAAAAAACCCAGGAGCGTTTACTTAACTTTTGCTTTCAGTTGGTGGTTGTGTATATCTAGAGGGAAAATGACAGCCAGAAACCAATATGAGAAAGGAAGCAGCTGCTCTTATGAGTATCGCAGGTTAGTGTAGAGAGAGTGAGGAGGGAACCCTGGGGATTTCTGCACAGAGGCAGAGGTGGCTTTTGTGACGAGATCAGAAGAATGATACTCAACCAGCTTCCATTTAGCAGATGCTATAGCTTGCATTCAAAATGTACTTCAAAGGGGCCCTGGTCCCCTGGGTGCTGGTATTGTGCAGTGCTGTAGGCCTTCAAAAGTGGCAGGCTCTTAGGTCAGGGGTGGAGACCATGCTGTTCATTCCACGGGGTCGTGGGATGAGGATTCGTATCCCCCTCTTTCTCCCTGTCTTCTTGTTCTTCTTCCCCCTGCTCTTTAGACCCTTTCTTCTCTTCTCTTTTCTTTCCCCACTTTCTTTCCTGTTCCCTCCCTCCCTCCCTCCCTCCCTTCTCTCCCCCTCTTGCTGTTCTTTTTTTTCTCTTTTTATTTATTTATTTATTTATTGATTGATTGATTGATACTTAATTTACATTTCCAATGTTTCCCCCTTTCCAGGTCTCCTCTTTGGAAACCCCCTATCCCCTCCCCCTCCACCACCTCTATGAGGGTACTCTCTCCCACCCACCTGCCCACCCACTCCTGTATTCCCACCTTGACATTCCCCTTTATTGGGGCCTCTAATACCCACAGGCCCAAGGACCTCTCCTCCCCCTGACGGCCAACAAGGTCCTCCTCTGCCACATATGTGGTCTGAGCCATGGGTCCCTCGATGTGTATCCTTTGGTTGGTGGTTCAGCCTCCAGGAGCACTGGGGGGGGGGGGTCAGGCCAGTTGACACTGTTGCTCCCTCCATGGGGCTGCAAACTTCCTCAGCTCCTTCAGTCCCTTCTCCAACTCCTCCATCTGGGACCTCACTCTCAGTCCAGCGGTTACTGTTAAGTGAAACTTGGGTATTCTGAACTTTTGGGCTAATATCCACTTATCAGTGAGTACATACCATGCTCGTTCTTTTGTGACTGAGTTACCTCGCTCAGGATGATATTTTCAAGTTCCATCCATTTGCCTGCAAATTTCATGAAGTCATTGTTTTTAATAGCTGAGTAGTACTCCATTGTGTAAATGTACCACATTTTCTGTATCCATTCCTCTGATGAGGGACATCTGGGTTGTTTCCAGCTT
>CM052702.1:83695241-83730788 GCA_028551405.1 Uromys caudimaculatus
TATCAGTGAGTACATACCATGCTCGTTCTTTTGTGACTGAGTTACCTCGCTCAGGATGATATTTTCAAGTTCCATCCATTTGCCTGCAAATTTCATGAAGTCATTGTTTTTAATAGCTGAGTAGTACTCCATTGTGTAAATGTACCACATTTTCTGTATCCATTCCTCTGATGAGGGACATCTGGGTTGTTTCCAGCTTGTGGCTATTATAAATATGGCTGCTATGAACATAGTGGAGCATGTATCTTTGTTACATGTTGGGGCATCTTCTGGGTATATGCTGGGTCCTCAGGTGGTATCTTGCTGTCCCTTAATGGAGATATGAGATCTTTAAGTTGACCTTGGCATAATCATCCACTTTGTCCTTTCGGTCAGCTTTATGTCCATTGTTTAAAGACTAATTTTCTTACATGTAAAAGAGTATCTAAATGGAAAATATATTGTCTCAGAACTTCTTCAGAGATGGGCTCCTTGAGGGACAGAATGAAGGGACACTAGCCCACTCAAGCATGTGGCTCTGGCAGGCCTTGCCCGTCTCCTCCATTCCCTCCACCTTGCTAAAAAACAAACAAACCAACAAACACTGTTAGATTACATTCCTAAATCTATCCCCGCAAGGTTTATTTCCTTATTTTGCCAATTCCTCCTCCTTAGGCTGATTACCAAGGTCCAGCTATCAAAGTATTTAAGTCCAGAATCAAAGGCCTCCTTTGGTTCACCTACCTAACATGTCCAATTAAAATTAAACACCTCATCCTAATGCGGGTTTCTCCCTTTTTCTAAGCCTCCATTCTCCCGTGTGCCATATCTTCCTCAATCCAGACACAGTCCCTTGTCCTCCCTCCCCTCGGGGACAAATGTCCCTCTTCCGTCTCCTTTGCTCTTTTCTTCTGTTCTCTTCTCTTTGTTCCTTATCCTTGCCCTCTGTCCTACTAGGGCAAATAAATATCCTGTGTGCTGAGAACTCGCTTTGGGGTGTCTCGAGCTGACTTCAAGGTTCCCTACACAGAAGATGGACACATGTGACTTAGATGGATCCTGTGTCGTCATATTAGAGTCCAAATCCTTTCCTGTGGCTAACCTGGGTGTTACTTGGAAAGACTTGATTTTCTTCTCACACCTATAAATTGTGTACTCTCTGTTCCCCTCTATGTTCCCTCGGACTTCGTAAAGCTCATTCACATCATTCTTCCTCCTTTGTGGGAGGAGAGAAAACAGAGAAGTCACCTTTTTTCACCCACTCCTCACATCCTGTGCCTAACAGTTTTCAACTTTCAAAAGGTAGAGGTTCCATACACAGTGATGCTGGGTACCAGTCGGAGCTTTCTACACACTCTCTCAAATGTGATAGGAAAGGAAAAGAGGCAGACTTCCTTCCAGGCAGTGGGGAGGTAAATAATGCCCTTATCCCACCTCTACCACTAACAAAAGCTGGAGTTCTGTGGCCAGGAGTTCTATGTCCCTTATGGTCTGAAGCATGCCACATGGACATAGGAAAGGAGTTGAGGCAATCTGGTTTAGGTCCCCCCCCCCCAGCCCCCTGAAGCTGAGAACTGAATAGCAGCTCCCACCTTCCCAGCTTTTATTGGGAATAGACTGTGCTTACTAGAGATGTATAAGCAGACTTTTCCTCACCCTTTGAATGCAGGGCCTTAATACTCTAACCACTAGAGCCTAGCCTTTTAAGTTCCACTTCGGGGATGGTAGTTTATTTTCTTTTACCATTCTGGATGCTCAGTAGGGAAGCATTGGCTCCATGGGTCCCATATAACCTGGCCTATCCCGTGCCAGGACTAGTATTGCTCAGAGTAATTAGAGTGCAGAGGAAAAGACTGAATGGCCCAGAGACCTGGCTGAGGCCTTGGTTAGAATTTCTCTTTCTAAAGACACTGTGATGGTTTCTATATGCTCTGCCCACGGAGTGGCACTATTAGAAGCTGTGGCTATGTTGGAGTAGGTGTGTCACTGTGGGTGAGGGCTTTAAGACTCTCATCCTAGCTGCTTGGAAGCCAGTATTCTGCTAGCATCCTTCAGATGAAGATGTAGAACTCTCAGCTCCTCCTGCACCATGTCTGCCTGGATGCTGTCATGTCCTTGAGGATAATGGACTGAACCTCTGAACCTGTAAGCCAGCCCCAATTACATGTCCTTATAGGAGTTGCCTTGGTCATGGTATCTGTTCACAGCAGTAAATCCCTAACTAAGACAGACACCAAATGTTTGCCTAATTGAAATTTAATTATACTCTGGAGGTAGCATTGTCAGAATTAATGCACTTTGAAGATGGGCTATCTTCCCCAACATGAATCACAAAAGCTAGGATTGTGTTGTGTCAGTCACCTCTCCCTGCCCTCCTAACTGCATCTCATTCTATAAGCTAAAGCCAGTTCTCAAGGAGCTAAGTGGCTCCAGTCTCATAATTCAAGGTCAGCGGATACAGGTGACAAAGACAAAGTACCACACTCCTTTAGGAAATATGAATATATGCATGACGGAATAGCAAATAACATTGTTATGAAAATCAGAGTTCTTTTTCTCTTGAAGATGGAATATGGAGGAATATCAGTTTCTCTAACTGGCAAAAATAATTGTGAGAGTATTCCCCAACAGATTACTGAAGAGGGCCTCCTGGCTCAGTAAAACGGTCAAGCTCCCACAGCTCACAGGGTAGCCTGGTACTGTGGCCGCCTGGTGGGCCTGGCAGAGGGGATATAGATCCCTTGGGGAACATTCAAATGCAGTTCTGTGAAATCAGAGGAGTTGGCAGTAATGGCTGATATTCATATTTTGCAAATGGTTCCACACGTTTTTATAGTTATCTGTTTTCTTATTGGTTAGAAATCTGCAGGGAAAGTTCAAAAAAGTGAAGCGACTTGCCAGGGCCACAGCAGGGGTGGGAAATCAGAAGGAGATTTGGGCACAAAACAGACTAAGAATCATTGTTTTCTCCATTTTACAAATGATGGAGACCAGTCGCTGAGATCGACTGCTGAGGCCAGTTGGATCTGGTGAATTACATAACCCCTTCCCTCTAATGCAGAGGTTCTCAACCTTCCTAACGCTGTGACCCTTTCATACGGTTCCTCATGTTGTGGTGGCCCTCCCAACGATAAAACTATTTTGTTGTTACTTCACAACTGTAATTTTGCTACTGTTATGCACCATAATGTACATATCTGATATTCAGTTGTGTTTCTGATATGTGACCCCCAAAGGGATCATGACCCACAACTGGAGAGCTAATAGTAAACTTTCAGTATCCTAGATTGGCCTTGTCTCTATACTGATGATTTAGATGCTACCTTCCAACTCCTTGAGGAAGCTCAGGACCCCTATTGCCCAGTGTCGGTGGTAGCTGGTTTAGTAGTGACCTGAGAAGATGTAAAAAAAAAAAAAATGAGAGGAGATTAGGAGTGAGGCTCAGAGTAGCACAGAGGTTCTCTGTAAATTCATGTTCTAGCAAGGAAACTTGTGAATGTGTCCTGTGCTGATTACTTGTGCATCACTGTGACCAAATACCTGATGTAAATGACTTAAAAGAGCAAGTTTTATTTAAGCTCATGGTTTCAGAGGACTCTGTGCATGGTCACTTGGGCGGTCCCATGAGCTTGGGCAGAACATGTGAGTGGACAAAGCATGTGGTGCAGGACTGTTTTACCTCGTGGTGGGCAAGAAGCAAAGAGGGGAATTCTGGTACTAAAAGGGTTTTTACCCAATCTTTAATCCCATCTCAGTTCCCAGTCTATGGGATGGTGCTACCCACACTCAGGGAGTCTTACCATTCCATTTACTCTTCCTTGAAATGCCTTACAGACACACCCAGAGGCATGTCTTACCAATCCAGGTGATTCTAAAGCCACCCAGTTGACAGTGAAGAGCAACCATGACACTTGAAGGAAATCATGGCATGCACTCAGATGCTGTCAACACACATTCAGGGACACAGCTACTCTGGATCTATTTAACATGTAAGAATAAGAATCCTTGTCTGTATGTAAATATCATGCTGTTCTTTTTGACAAAAACAAAATGACATAATCATATAGGTAATTCAGGGAGAACATGTCTTCATACCTAGAAATCCAACCCCTCAGGGTTGTAGAGATATAGGTGCTCACCAGCAGCTTCACAGTGACCATCTTAGGCTTTTCCAAGAAAAAAAACAATGTTGCACATAAACCTCCAATCTACTTGCTTTTATTTGTAGCACACATATGTACAGCACTTAAAGCATTATGATGCTAGAAATGAACATCTGCATTAGAAACTTCTAAACAAAGAAGTAAATCTGTTCTAAAACATTTTGTAATTACAGTAATAATTTGTCAATAAAAATATAGTGATGCTGTGCTGGAGATAGCTCAGTTCAGAGTGGTGGTTGCTTTTTCAGAGGATCAGGGTTAAACTCCCAGAATCCAGCCCCAGGGATTCTGCCGCCCTCTTCTGACCTCTGGGGTTACTGCACCCATGTCGTGCAAAGGCATATATGTATAAAATAAATCTCAAAATGCACACTTAAGTGTTATAAAAGAAAATATCAGCACTAATGTATTTCAGTTTTCTTTCAAGGTATTTTTAAATTCAAAATTTGGGTTAAGTATTCTTTGTATAAATTATACAGATGGAAAAATGTACTTTTTCTTGTACATCTAGCACCAGGACACAGGAAATTTTTTATTTTGAAATTCAAAATAAGACATGATTTGCTGGGTTTTTGTTTCCTGGAATGCTTATTGCTTACTATAAATTAAGTCCCTAGCTCCTACCAATGTATCTTAACCGAAATCATATATCAGAATCACCCATAGAGCTAGGTAAACATGGACTTACACACTTTCTTCTGATTCAATAAATTTATTAAAGGGCTCTAGAGCCAGCATTACTGACAATTTCTGAAATTTTTTTTTGTAATCAACTCATATAATTGGTGGGGCTTAATGGAAGTGACAATCTCCTTGAGGTTGCTAATCTCAGAGGACCCCTTGATTCCTGGAAGATGTAGTAGGCATCCCTTATAGGTGATGTGATACCAATCACTCCAACTTGATAAGATCTAGAAGCACCCCTGATACAGGCCTCTGGAGATGCCTCTAGGGGTTATCTGCTCTCTGTGAGTGTCACTGTTTCCTGGGCTTGGATCCCAGACTATGTAAAAAAGAAGTGGGAAAAAAAGAAGTGAGTGATTCTTCTTGACTTCGGCTGCAATGTGACTGAATGCTTCAAGTTCCTGATAGCTTAAGTTCTGTGTCATGAGGGATTCGTACCCTTACACTATGAACCAAAATAGTTCCTTTCTTCCTTAAGTTTCTTATGTCAGGGCATTTTATTAAAGCTATAGGAGTAGAATTTAATAATGGTGTGAAGGAATTTAATGATGGCATGAAGGATGACGTTCTTTCAATCTCTGCCTATTAATAAACAGTACGGATTAAAAGTCATTTCTACTTAAGTATTAAACATGCTGCAAACAGACTTTTCAAGGCTTATAAAACCCCAGGTCCCCTCTGTCTCTATGACAATAGCTCTGTATTGAGGACCCAAAACAACTTTCCCCTGAAATGTTTATGATGTTCGTGTCATGTGCATGGTGAGAATCAAAGCTGCCATCATAACAGATGATGGGAGAATTAATGCTATGAACACTGAGAAACCAAGACTGGGTTGCAGACTAAATGATGACAAGATGACCTGGTAACATCGTTTGGGGAAGAACACATGTTTGGAAAATGAGATTTGGGTGTCATACAACTGACAATCCATAAAAACCACACTAACTGGTGTTTTAGCTGCTCATAGAATCTCCTGTGCTCAGCTTTGGGAAGTCTGAAACCCATAAAGATTCCGGAAGTGCAGCTGGCATGTCAAGAGCACAGCACAACGTTCAGCACAAGACTAACTTACAATAATTTACTTAATAAATAATATTCCCTGTAGGTGATCTCCTGGCTTTAATTTCGTGGCACAGGGATATGCCGCTAATTTCACCATTAGGCAATCCATGTTCTAAAGACAGGTGAGAAGCAGGCTTCAGGTATTCAGCACTGCCAAGCAATTAGGGATCATGAAAGATGCAATAATTATCTTGATTTCCTCAAGGGATGGTTAGGAAACCTCTAGGGTCTAGACAAATGTTGAATAAAACTTGTCTTTTACTACGGTGCCATGAGTAGAGAATGATGTTGCAATCCTAACCCAAAGATACGTTGAAAACAGTTTCCTAGTTATAATGTCAAGAGATTGCTTACACAAATGAATTTTTGATGCTGAGAATGCACCACCAAACTTGAGGCTTATTGAAAACTCCTTATAATTTTACTGCCATAATTTCAGATTCTACCTCTGACCCAGTTTCGTGTAGACAGTCATTCATCAGGGTTCTTGGTTCAGCAGAGCAGACTACAGGAAAGGGACACATTTTGGACTCTCATATCTGCTTCTGGTGCAAAGGTGTGTGCTCTGCCTTAAATTGGTTTTGCTTTTTTTTTTTTTTGTAAAAAAGATAATGATAAGAATCAAAGTATTGAGGTTAATTTCCAGCAGGAAAGAGAATCTTCACTTTGCATGAAATATCCCCAAAGGAATACATGCAGTCTTGTCATAGACTAGGTTGCCCTCCCAGACTTACCCTCTGGACCAGCAGGGGGCTCTTCTGTGCAGGAGTCTTTAACCCACAGTTGCTGGACTCTGCTGTTTCCTTTGATCTATGTGGGTTGCCCTCCTATTGCCAGACTGAGCAGCCCCTCCCAGTTTCAGCAACTGGTTTAAGCCCCTGTGTTCACTGAACACCTTCAGTGTGTTGTATACCTAATGTGTAGCCTTTAAGTTCCTCTCTCGTATTAATGACTATTGCGGTGATAAAATATCATGGCCATGGCAGCTTATTGAAGGAAGTTTATTTAAGCTCACAGTTCCATGGGAATGAGTTTATCATGAAAGGGACACACAGCAGGTGGAGGCAGGCACAGTGACCAGAGCAGGAAGCACAAAGGCTAGAATCTTCTATTCATTGGATTTAGCAGAGGAAGCAAACTGGAAAGAGGTAAGCTTTTTTTCCTCTCAAAGCTTACTCTGTGTGATGAATTTTCTCCAGCAAGGCTGTAGCTCCTAAACCTCCCCCCAAACAGAGCAACCAAATGGGGACCAATCATTCAAATATGAGAACCTATGGGGGGATATTTCTCATTCAAACCACAACATTTCCAGAAATCAGTTTCTTCTTCCTTTTTTTTTTTTGGAGGTCAGTGAAGGATAAGGTGATGCACCTTCAAATTGTTTAATTGAAAACAGAGCATGTGCATACAGCTCTACCCCGATGTTGGGTTAAGGGGGTCCCACATCCACCCCAGGACTCAGGCCACTGGGGGAGGTGAGACTCAGGAAGTTTGATGGTGCTCAACCCACGCTGCAGCTTTGCGGGTGTTGGAGGAAATAACTTGCTCACGGCTTTCAGATGGATAGATGTCAGCTCTACAAACACAGCCCCATTTTCCAGGAAGAAGTTGAATTGCCCTGAAGTAGGAGTTCTATACTGAATCTTGCATGGTGAGTTATGGGTGATTCCTTAAAAACTGTACTGGATTGTCTGTTATTATTTTACATCTATTCTCTTATTTGCAGAATTCTCTCTCTGTGGGCTTGCGTTTTTCACAATCATGTTTGTACTGGCTGAGGGCTTTAATGTAATTTGTGTTCTTACCTTGATTTTATGGAAGAGAGATTTTCAGATGCCTATCCACCTCCATGCCAAATAAAGGAATTGTCTCAGTTTTATGTTCATGGCAATGTGGTTCTTGTTGAAGTCACAAATTTTAACAGTTTTTATAAAAGCAATGCTGACCACTGTTCAAAGCCAAAATAATTCCAAGGTAATCAAGAATGGTCAAAATTAATATCAGGAATAAAAGAGGTATTCTTAGACTATATATACCTATAAGAAAATGAACTGCTACTATATAAGATAGCAAGAAGGGGCTGAGGAGATGGCTTCATTCCTTAAAATGCTTTGCATACAAGCAGGAGGACCTGAGTTCAGATCCCGACATCCATGTAAAACAAAAGATGGCATGGTCTTGCATAGGGAAGGCAGAGATGGGAGAATCCCTGGGCTTACTGGCCAGCCCGTCCACCTAACTGGTGAGTTCCAGGTGTACTGAGAGACTCTGCCTCACAGAGTATGTGGAGAACAAGTGAAAAAGGAATCTCATCTGACATTGGCTTCTGGTTTCCAAAGATACGTTCACCCAGTCTTAGGGTTTCTATTGCTGTGAAGAGACATCATAACCATGGAAACTCTGATAAAGGAAAGCATTTAATTGGTTCAGAAGTTTAGTCCATTATTGTCATGGTGGGAAGCATGGAGACATACAGGCAGACGTCGTGCTAGAGCAGTAGCTGAGAGTTCTACATCTGGATCCTCAGGCAGCATGAAGAGAGAGTGACAATGGGTCTGACTTGAGCATTTGAAATGTTAATGCCCATCCCCAGGGACACACTTTCTCTAAGAAGACCACACCTTCTAATAGTGCCACTCCTTGTGAGGCTATGGGGACCATTTTTATTCAAATCACCACACACACCCACCACTCCAACACACATGTACACACACACACACACACACACACACACACACACACACCCCAAAACTCCACCAATAACATACTCATGGTATTCTAGTTTTGTCTCTATTACTATGATTAAAAAACACTCTAGCAAAAAAGCAACTAGGGGAAGAATAGAGGTTATTTGGCTTTTATATCCAGATTACAATCTATCATTGAGAAAAATCAGGAAAGGAACTTAAAGCAAAAACATGGAAGCAGGAACCATAGGGGGAATGACGCTTGCTGGCACACTCTCTGGATTGCTCATGCTTAGCTAGCATCTTTTATCACCAGGACTGCCTAGCCTAAGGTTGGGGCTGCCAATAGTGGGTTGGAACCTTTACATCAACAATAATAAAACAATCCTTTGTATGCATGCCCACAGGCCAATCTGACTGAAGCATGTCAGTTGAAGCTCTCAGTCAGATGACTCTAGGCCTTGTCAAGCTGACAAATAAACCTAACCAGGACACATATTAACAGTGGAAAGATTAAATAGCCAAAGTAATCGTAGTGTTATGAATAAGAATGGTCCATATAGGCTTCTACATTTGAATGCTTTGTCTCTAGTCCATAGAACTGTTTGGGCAGAATAAGAAGTTATGGCTTTGTTGGAGGAAGTGTGTCATGGTAGAGTAGTCTCTGAGGTTTCAAAAGACTCAGGCCGTTTAAAATTGACTCTGTCTCCAACTTGAGGAACAAGAGACGAGCTCTGAGATGTTGTCTCCACACCTCTGTTCTGCCATATTCTCTGCCATAACTCTCTGAAACTGTTAATTAAACACTTTCTATTATAAGCTGCCTTGTTCATGGTAGTTTACCATAGCAATGGAAAGTAAATAAGACAGCAATGAAGAAAATACTCATAAAATTATGTATTATCAGAAGTAATTAAGTTTGGAATTAAGGCTATCGTAGATAATAAGGATGAGAAAATTAAGAAAAAACAACATGAGAAAGACCTGATAATTCTTAAAGTCAGCAACTATGAGATGGGAGAGATTGTTTCTACATGCTCAATATTCTGGCACTAAGGGAAAATTTGAAAGTTGAACAGAGATTTGTAAGTGTAAAATTAACAAAGAGCATTTTACAGGAGCATGGCTATCCCCTGCATAAATGGCTTTTGTACATGCAGGAGCTTGTCTTCCAGGTTCCATTGCTATGAAGAGACACCATGCCCAAGGCAACTCTTATAAAGGCAAACATTTAATTGAGGCTGGCTTACAGTTTCAGAGGTTTAGTCCATTATCAGACAGACATGGTGCTGGAGAAGGAGCTGATAGTCTTGCCTCTTGATTCAAAGGCAGTCAGAAGAGACTGGCATCCTTAGGCAGTTAGGAGGAAACTCTCCTCTAAATGGGTAGAGCCTGAGCATAGGAGGAGACCTCCAAAGCCCACCCCCACAGTGACGCACTTCCTCCAACAAGGCCACGCCTTCTCATGGTACTAGTTCCCATGGGCCAAGCATATTCAAACCACTGCAGAGGTATAAAGGTTTAATTTGTAAACATATGAAAGTTAATGTTGTAAAATGAAAACAAAAGGGAATCAAAAATAGCGAACGATGTAAAAATAAAACGGTTCCTTCACTAGTATTATAAGAATTATTAAATAATGTTTGATGATTAAAAAGTTATATGGGTATTTTAGCCTATTATATAAAACGAATAAAATGATGCTTTTATATAGTTTGCACACCTAGAACCATTCTTTGCAATTGATCCTAAAAAGTGTCATAAAAGAGTTAAAAATTACTGGGTATGGGGGCCACTGTTGCTCATTTTACTTCCCTACCCTGCAATGTGAGGTTCCCATGATTTAGCTTTGGATATTTTCATCTCTACTGGATTACTCTAAGAGTTCATTCATCCTTGGGACTTTGCTAACTAGCTGCTGTCTAGTTCCTAGCTTAGAACCTCTAATCACAGCTCTCTGTAAATCCCAGAACCATGTATCCAGGTGTCAAGAGCAAACCTCTGAATCCTCCAGTTGCTTGTTATGAAGACACTTTCCTTTTGCCAACAGTGTTAGTATATAATGTAATTAAAATTGATTATCTGAACCTCCAGGGATGATGTAACACCAGTGATTAAGGAGGCCAGTCTGCACCACACATTGAGACTCTCTTTCAAAACTATTAATAATTTTATGCTTCCCACTAAAAGAGGAAATTTTCCATGCAAAAAACTAAGTCCCAACTGTTTAAAACATGCTCTATTTTATTTTGAAAACTAGCATGATCAGGTATTTCTTTTTGTTTGTTTGTTTTTTTTTCAAGACAGGGTTTCTCTGTGTCAACCTGGGTGTCGTGGAACTCACTCTGTAGACCAGGCTGGCCCTAAACTCACAGAGGCCTGCCTGCCTCTGCCTCCTGAGTGCTGAGATTAAAAGCATGTGCCACAATCCCTGGGCCTCAGGTGTTACTTGTAGCTTGAATAAAGTGCACCTCCACCGGGCAGTGGTGGCGCACGCCTTTAATCCCAGCACTCGGGAGGCAGAGGCAGGCGGATTTCTGAGTTCGAGGCCAGCCTGGTCTACAGAGTGAGTTCCAGGACAGCCAGGGCTACACAGAGAAACCCTGTCTCGAAAAACCCAAAAAAAAAAAAAAAAAAAAAAAAAAAAGTGGACCTCCATCTTCATTTGAGATTATAAACCCAGCCTTGACACTAATTTAAGAATAAACACGTGACTCTCTTGCTTCTCTCTTCCCTTCTTGTTCCCTGCCCCCTCTCCCCTTCCCCATCCCCTCCCTCCCTAAGTGCTCATGGCCAGCCTCTATTCTCCTCTACTTCTCTCTCTCTCTCTGCCTTTCTCTGCCTCTACTTCCCTCTTACCTCCCCTCCCCATGCCCTGAATAAACTCTATTCTATAAAAAAAAAAAAAAAGAATAAACACGTGAAACGTCTAAAAGTGAAACTTTAAGTAATAAGAATATTAATTAAAAATATGAAAGTAAATATTTTTTGTTACTAGTGAAATGCGATGGTAAACATGATCCATATGTGCTAAATACTAAGATATAAAAATGCATTGAAATTGATATAATAAAGCACGTGCCTACTTGGCCGATGCTCCTAATAGATGCTTCTAACACATAGCTGCTTAACATGCCCCCAAATATTGGGACAAAATGGATTCATTTCATGGTCAAAGCAGAAAAAATAGTCTTTTAAAATAATTAAATGTTGGTGGCTAGAGAGATGGCTCAGAGGTTAAGAGCACTGGGTGCTTTTCCAGAGGACCCAGGGTTCAATTCCAAGCATCCACAGGACAGATCACACCTGCCTGGTAGTCCAGTTCTGATATCTTCACATAGCCATACATGCAGACAAAACACCAATGAACATAAAAATAAAATATAAAATAAAATAAAACATTAGACTATGAGGGGCATGTGTCCCTAATAACCATAAATGTTCATGTCTGGTTTCTCATTTATTAACCTTGCTAGCTTACTAGGGAAAGGACTGATGTCTTGAGTTTTGCTCTGTACCTTTTCTGGAAGTGATCTTGTTCTTTCTTTTCCAGGTAGAAAGTAATCCCTCGGAAGTGCCTCTTCACAGCCAGGCCACACATCAAAGCCACTCAGGGAATGCTTACTCCAACTCCTGTACCAAGCAGCCTCCCAGAACCCCCCTTAGCTCCTGGGAAGAAATTCTCAAGACCAGGACTCATTTCAACAAAGCTCTGGTATCAAACAGGCTGGAGATCTGCTAGAGCACCTGGGGGTGAGGGGATAGGGGAAAAAAGACCACAAAGTTGTTCTACTAGTTTGGGGGAAAGAATGTTGGTCTACTAGTTTCCCGGGATTGCTGCAATTGGCCAGAAACCACTGGGAGAAGAAGGAATGAGAAATAAAGGAAGATTAATTACTCACAGTTAAGTAAATTACTGTGCATATATTTTTTGGTCATTAACAAGTTGTAAGTAAGCTCTCTATATACCAATTTTGGAAAATCTTGAACAGAAAAGAAAATCCAGTCGGATGCATGCCATTTAGAAAAAAGCCAGGAAGTGGAACAGAAGAATATAAGTATATTTCTTAGTTTGCATACAAGTAAACCCTAGAAGGATTTGAAAGACAGCAATAACTTCTTCAAAATTCGAGAATAGAGAATTATGGCAAACTATATACTGATTTTCAAATCAAAATTAAAATTTGCCAGTAGCTAAAGAACTACATGTTAATAAAATACAATGCAAAGTTCAACACAAGGGAAATGCAAACCCACAAATTGGTGATAACAATATTTTGGAAACATTGACTTGAATATTCTACCAAATATTATTATTATCCAAATCAGGATGAAGTTTTGTGTTCAAATCCTCTAAGCTTATTACAGATCTCATAAGACAATGGAGGACAACATTTGTACACTCTGGAGAAAACAGTGGACATAGTAAACTATAAATTGTTTAACTACTGGGAACTGTGTAACCATTTAAAAACAGTATTTGGAAAACAAAACCCTGAAAAACGTATTTATGAAGGCATTATCTCTCCTGCCAAATATTCAAAATTATCATTAGGACCAGAATTTAGTGACAAGTTAAATGTCATGTGTTTTAATTGTTTAAAAAAAAAACAACTTCTACAATCAACATTTTAATTGAGGTGTTTATTAAATTGAGTGTGATGCAAACTGTAACTGTAAAACTGTTCTTGAAGAAAATAAATTAAAATGATACAGTGATTTCCTCTGCCAGGTTTCTTCGGTTTGAACAAAGTTTGCATTTTCTTGCTGTTCTGGCAAAGACTATTACCGTAAATCTTAAAAAGAATGCGCTCTTCAAACGTGCTTAGAAAACCTACCACTGCTAGCTAAAGCACACGCACGCGCATTCCTGCAAGCTTACATAATGGCCCCACAGGCCTCGCTGGCCGGGCAGAACCCTGCCCCCTGTCCCGCCCGCGCCCTTCCCCCATCCACCGCCCCCTTGCCAGGTCAGCAGCGCAAGCGCAATAGCTCTGCAGCCGCTCCTAGCCCGGGGAATCCTGGGATTCCGCCTTTCCGGAAGGTCGGGCTGGGCGTCGGTGCTAGGCCTCCGTTCTAGGCCCAAGTCGGAATTCCAGGCCCTGCTCCAAGCCAAGCCGGTGGCCGCAGCGACACATCGGGGACCGCAGAGGACGCAGCCGCGGCTCGCTGAGGTGCTGAGCCTTGGAGGGCGGCAGCCGGGGTGTGCAGGCCGTGACGGCCCCTCCCCCGCCCTGAGCGCAGCGGCGAAGGACGACAGCCCGGGCCGGACGAGGTGAAGCGGTCACGTAACTGCCTCAGGTGATGACTCACCCGCTCTACTGCCAGATTTGAGGTGCGTGGTGCTGCTGCTGCAGGGCGTTCGTCGGTGTGCCCAGAGCGGTGCTGCGGCGACCGCTTGCCCTTCGTTCGGCGGCCCCGCGTTTCCCCAGAGCGTTCTCTTTGTAACGTCTGCGGCCTGCAGCTCGCTGCGAGCTCCGGGTTCTCCCATGAAGGTGTCTCTCGGTAACGGCAACATGGGCGTCTCTGCCCACCTGCAGCCTTGCAAGGCTGGAACTACGCGGTTTTTTACCAGCAATACGCATAGTTCTGTTGTATTGCAAGGCTTTGACCAGCTCAGAATAGAGGGGCTGCTTTGTGACGTGACTCTGGTACCTGGCGATGGAGAGGACATCTTCCCGGTTCACAGAGCCATGATGGCGTCTGCCAGTGATTATTTCAAGGCCATGTTCACAGGAGGAATGAAAGAGAAAGATTTAATGTGCATTAAGCTTCATGGGGTGAACAAAGTTGGTCTGAAGAAAATCATTGATTTTATTTATACTGCAAAGCTGTCTCTTAATATGGACAATCTTCAGGACACTCTTGAAGCTGCCAGCTTTCTACAAATCTTGCCGGTTTTGGATTTTTGTAAAGTATTCCTTATATCAGGCGTTTCTTTAGATAACTGTGTTGAGGTTGGACGGATTGCTAACACCTACAATCTTATAGAAGTGGACAAATACGTAAATAATTTCATCCTGAAGAACTTTCCTGCCTTGTTGAGTACTGGGGAGTTTCTAAAGCTCCCCTTTGAACGGCTTGCCTTTGTGCTTTCCAGCAATAGTCTCAAGCACTGTTCAGAACTTGAACTCTTCAAGGCGGCCTGCCGCTGGCTGAGGCTAGAAGACCCTCGGATGGACTATGCAGCAAAATTAATGAAGAATATTCGCTTCCCACTGATGACACCACAGGATCTCATCAACTACGTGCAGACAGTAGATTTCATGAGAACAGACAATACCTGTGTGAATTTACTTTTGGAAGCAAGCAATTATCAAATGATGCCATATATGCAGCCGGTGATGCAGTCAGACAGAACTGCCATTCGATCTGATTCTACTCATTTGGTTACCTTAGGAGGAGTTTTGAGGCAACAGCTAGTTGTAAGCAAAGAATTACGGATGTACGACGAAAGGGCGCAGGAGTGGAAGTCGTTAGCCCCCATGGATGCTCCGCGATACCAGCACGGCATTGCTGTTATTGGAAATTTCCTTTATGTAGTTGGTGGTCAGAGTAATTATGATACAAAAGGAAAAACTGCTGTTGATACAGTTTTCAGATTTGATCCTCGTTACAATAAATGGATGCAGGTGGCATCATTAAACGAAAAGCGCACATTCTTTCACCTGAGTGCCCTCAAAGGACATTTATATGCAGTTGGCGGGCGCAGTGCAGCTGGTGAACTGGCCACAGTAGAATGTTACAACCCAAGAATGAATGAATGGAGCTATGTTGCGAAAATGAGTGAACCCCACTATGGCCATGCTGGAACAGTATATGGGGGTTTAATGTATATTTCCGGAGGAATTACCCATGACACTTTCCAAAATGAGCTCATGTGTTTTGACCCAGATACAGACAAATGGACACAGAAGGCTCCTATGACTACAGTCCGAGGTCTGCATTGCATGTGTACAGTTGGAGACAAGCTGTATGTCATCGGTGGCAACCATTTCAGAGGAACAAGTGATTATGATGATGTCCTGAGCTGCGAGTACTATTCACCAACTCTTGACCAGTGGACACCAATTGCTGCTATGCTAAGAGGTCAGAGCGATGTTGGAGTTGCTGTCTTTGAAAACAAAATCTATGTTGTTGGTGGATATTCTTGGAATAACCGGTGCATGGTAGAAATTGTCCAGAAATACGACCCAGAAAAAGATGAGTGGCATAAAGTTTTTGATCTTCCAGAGTCGCTTGGTGGCATTCGGGCTTGCACTCTCACAGTTTTTCCACCTGAAGAAAACCCTGGGTCACCTTCTAGAGAATCTCCTCTTTCAGCACCTTCAGATCATTCTTAGATCCAAGGTGTAATACCTTTTCAGTGTATCCTGGATGGTCTTGTACTTCCCCTTCAATTGTCTCTCCTTATTGCTACAGTTAATAGACAAAAAGGTAACTTAGGTTGTTTTTTTGTTTGTTTGTTTTTTGTTTAGGCTTCATATTGTTTATTAAGTGGCTAACAAGTGCATTTTGAAAAGTATTAAATGTATTCAGCTGTTTTAACAAGTGAAAAAGATGTAGAAAATTAGATGTTTTTTGTGGTGTTACATATGTCAAATTGTAGGTGATCATAGTAAATGTGTAATTATGTCTATTATACTAAAAAATTGAAACATTTGATTTGACTGAAACATTAAATGGAGGCCCCCTGTTCTAACCCAAAATAAAGATTGCCAAGGTACAGCTACCTCTTGGATAGTTTTGGACAATCTGTTAACTAGGCTGTGTGATTAGTCTTAGAATATTTGAAGTTTCTTAGGTAGACAGAAATAATAACAATATTAACTAGAAGAAACAGGTCAGGATTTGTTATCTTACTGGAGAAAAAAATAATAGGTGTGTACACTAGTCAGATATCCATGCACACACAAAAATTTGTGTGTACATACGTATAAACTTTTAGACTTGATAGAAACTTCAACTGTAGTGAAAATGACCTTATATTTTCTTCCAGAAAGCAGCTAATTTTATTTCAATGAAAATTCAATACCAGAGAGTCCGTGTCTAAAGTCTTAAACAGAATTTAGATAGCTAAGGGCTACAACAAACTAAATTGACAGCCAAATTTGTCATTTAATGGAATTGTTTCTTTAAATAAAATTTAATTAGTTTTTCTGTATATTCTGTAGTTACATGCGTATAGATTATTTAGCAGAAGGCAAGTTTCAAAGAATTGGTTTTTTTTTTATCGTTAACTTTTATCTGTGAAATTTGGGAGTTAAGGAAGGCAAAGAAGCATTCTCAACAAAGGATTTTAAGTTTAGTCTCCCGCCTTAGTCACTCTGACATGTTTATTATGTGATTTTGAGTGATTTCTGGTGCTGCTGTAGCTGGTAAGCATCTTGTAATGTGTGAGCTGCCTCATGGCTGTGATCTGTCTGAGCAAACAGAGATATACCCTGTTCTGCATCAAATCAGAAATATGCCTTTTTAGCTTTGACTCAAGGATAGAACCAACTTCAGATCCTCTAAGAAGTCAGCTGGTTTCTTTAAGGCAGTACTAAAGTAGACCTTCAGTCTTCAATACTGTAGGAATACTTTCTGACTGAGAATTACCTGGGAAAATCCTAAAGGGAACTTATCAGATAAATGGAATTATAGTGTCCCTTGGTAATGAGTGTTTCCGAATACGTACTTTCCTGGGAAAATCGTTCAACTGAAGGAAAAAAAATACATGCATACACACACACATACACACCACACACACACACACACACACACACACACACACACACACACACACACACACACACACACACACACAAACACACACAAAAGGATGTTTAGTCCTGGGAGAGTGCCAGAGTGTAAATCAGGAGCAATGCTATTGACAGTCCCTTAGTGCAGTCCCTTAGTGTAATTCAGACAGGAAAAGGATTTGGCTTCTGACATCTGAACTTTACTTACTGCCCATACATACATGTATTGATTCATTTTAATGCTTTTCATAATTTCTGCATTGACAGAATTTTCATAATTTGTGTTTTTTTTAAGTGACTGAATTTTTTGTTAACTTTAGACATATTTGAGTGCTTTTAGAAGTTAAGGTAAAAATTGCTACTAACTTTGTGTATTGAATAAGAAAGCAAGAAATTGCATCCTGATTTTTTTTCCTTCTTTTATTAATAGCAAGATTGAATACTTGTGTATTTTGAATAGCTACATTTTCTCTTCAGTCAAATGCCAATGTCTTTTTTCCTTGTGATATCTTTTGGAGTTGCTTTGTTTTTCATATCAAGTTACAGGATCGCTTTATATAATAAAATTACTTAACTGATATTTTCTTGTATTGCCTTTTTTTCTCCCCTTCAAATTCTTCTTAGTATTACAAATGGAGACTGTTCGGTAGTTTTTGAAACCAAATTTGTCCCTTCTATATTTTGACTTTTGGATAACTTTCCTATGGTTTATTTTAATTTTTATTGAATATTTTATTTATTTACATTTCAAATGTTATCCCCTTTCCCATTTCCCTTCTGCAAACCCCCTATCCCATCCTCCACCCCCTGCTTCTATGAGGGTGTTCCCCACCCACCCACTCCCACCTCACCACCCTAGCCTTCCCCTACACTGGGGCATCAAGCCTTTACAGGACCAAGGACTTCCCCTCCCATTGATGCCACACAGAATTGATAGATTGTTTTTTCATGCTGGTTCTAACATGCTGAGCTGATATTGCAAGCCTGTTTTCTATACACGCTTTTCCTCCTTTTGCTAAAAAAGCATTTCTGTGTTCTCAGTACATTTGACATTCTTGTTCTGTAATTAACAAGAACTCCTAGTCCAGGTAAGCACACTGCTCTATCTGCAGTCTTAAAGATACACCTCTCTTTTTACTTTCTAGTGTTCTAAAAAGCTTTCCTTCTTAGTACATTTGACATTCTTTTCCTGTAATTAACAAGTACTCCTTAACCAGGTATGTAGATTGCTCCATCTGCATCACTGTAAGTCTTATATACACCTCTCCTGTTACTTTCCAGTGTTGTATAGTTGATGTCTGTCTTGGTAATCATACAGGTAGCTGGCTGGTACTGTATTACTATGACTAATTGAAACCAGAACTTCTGTTAAGATGGAAATTTTAAGTGACTGAAATAACAAGCATATATCATTACAAAGCATTTTTAACATTTGTTTTAGTTTTTCCCAGTAAGTTTTCAACAATATTTACAAGCTTTTCTGGTATAAAAGTAAGGTTTGCCCTATAAAATGAACAGGAAAATAAAGCATAAAATAAAGATTATCTTTGATTTTACATGCCAGTCATAACACCTATGAACATTGAGTTCATCATACATATATGTAAAGACACTGGCAAATAGTTTTTAAAGCTGCCAATTCAAGTTTCAAAGACAAACTAGATCAGTATGACTTGCCTAGTTTTTCATGTGTAGATATTAAGAAATAATGTGTATGGAGTTTATCTCTTAATTACCAAATGCATCTGATTATGAAAAGCAGATTCTTTTGGAAGTGGTGGAGCATGTTTGTAATCCCAGACTTGGGAAGTGGAAGCAGGGGGATTATGTATGCATTTAAGGCCAGTCTAGGCTGTATAGTGAGACCCTGTTAGAAAACAAAAAGGTAAATTGCATTTTCATGCTGATAAATCCAGACTTGAATTTTTCTTTCTTTCTAGTGTAGTTTATACATTTGTCATATTAAAGTTTTTCTGGCTTATAATTGAAAGTACTTTGTTCTTATGAGGAACAGTTCTGCACATGACAAAGTATCCTTTGCTCAACTAAAGTCTGCAGACAGACTTTGGGGGTATGTTTACATCTATAAGATTCAGGTTTCCTCTTGCCTTGGAGCTTGTTGAGTTTGCATCTTAGAACTGGAGAGATGGCTTAGTACTTAAGATACCTGTTTGCTCTTGCAAAGGACCTGGGTTCAATTCCTAGCACCCATATGGTGGTTCCTAACTTTTCATAAGTAACTCTAGTTCGATCTTTTGACTTCTGACTTCTGTGGGCACCAGACAAGCACATAGTGTACATACATACATACATGCATGCATACAGGCAAAACACTGAAATCTAAAAAAATTGTATGTGTTGGGTTGTAAGGAGGTGTTTTAAAACTGTTTTACACAGAGAAGCATTCATTAGGCAGTAGTTGTGACCAGTGGCATTTTATAATTTGTGTGTGTGTGTGTGTGAGTTCACATGTATGTGTGTACACATGTATAGATGAGTTCCGGTATCTGCATGTGTGTATATGGCTTCATATGTGTGTGTAGGTTCATGTGTACACGTGTGTGGCTAGAGGCTGAAGCAGGGTGTCTTCCACAATTGCTTTTCCACATTATTTTGAGACAGTATCTCTTTGAATCTTCAGTTCATCACTTCAGCTAGACTGGCTGGCCAGAAAGCACTGGGCATCCTCCTGTCTCCATCTCTACAGTACTGGGTTAGTGTTTATATGGCAAGCAGTTACTGATTGGCCATCTCCCCAGCCCCACCCAGCAGTTTAGTTGAGATTTTTTTATTTAGTTTAATCAATAATTCAAACAGGTTGTTTGAAATGTGTTCATGTAGTATATAACTTCATGAAAGTGCCAAGATTTTACACTTCTATATATTGATATTTGACTAACCCCAAAATTTCATCACTGTAAGTAAACCTCTAACTTTTATTCTCTCTGGTTCCACATCTGTGTATTTTGGTTGTGAGTCTAGCCTTTAACGGCTGAGCCATCTCTCCAGCTCCATGTCTGTTTTTAAACTTTTGTTTTCCTCTGTTTCTGTGAGACTCCATTGGCCATCACAAAATCACATCCCCAATCTCTGTTGCCTGGTTAAGTTTTAAAGACTCTTGAGATGTCAGCTTAACTATAACTTCTGGAAACTTCCACTGACCCACACAGTCTCCATGTGCTGCGTGATCCTGCACTTTACCTGTCAGTGAGTGCTCACTCATCCAACCCCCACAAGGCTGGCAACTCAGAAGCCACAGGTAGACACTCAGTAGAGATGTGGGAATAGATAGTAGAAATATATTTGATATCCATTAAAGTTCCAAGGTTGATGAGTTTATATTAATTTCCAACTCATGCAATGGCTAAGACCAAATGAACAACCATCACACATGATTTCTCTAAGAAGGGAGTAGTAAAATGGGTTTCATCAACTGATATTCATCTCCTTCAGAGCCTTGGAAAGCTTTCTACCTAATTTTCTACCTAAATTTCCAAGCCATGACTAAGAACGTAGAAGTAACTGGAGAGCTACACCTGCAGTGTAGGACTGATGATGCTATTGGCCTGGAGGGTGCAGCTGGTTTGTGGGCTTCTCACACAACATGTCCAAGACTTTCAGACTTTATATTTATCCAAGTTCTGATTCCACTCTTATGGAACTCAGATCATGAATGACCTCAGCACTACTCTTTAGTGGAGTGAAAAATCAGTAAACTCAGAAAATGGCAGCTGTCCAGTTCCATTCCAATAGGATGTGATCATCCAAGGCCCACTGCTGAAGTAAAAACCCACCCGAGTGCTACTCTGTCCCTTACCCTCTAGCACTTAGATGTTGGATCCTCGATGTCATTTTTATACTTCTAAAATTGTACACAAGTACACACGCCTTATCTCTTTATATTTCCCTTTAGAGCTACTACTCTAAGTTGGAGTTAACTCTTTTAAAGAGAGACAGACTCTTGTAAACATGGTTTCTGATGCAGTCTACAGAAAACAGTGCCATAGGAGGGAAACCAAATCATAAATCATAAAGTTGTCTTCACGCTATCTAAAGAGGCACTGACTGCGTTTAAATGACAGCACACTTGGCAAGGAGCACTTATGAGTAGGAGACATCTGGTGGTGATTGCCCTAGGGAGTGGGAGGACATGACTGATTAATTAAACACTAGAGTGCTCAGTAGAGTTTGGTACTTACTGTTAATCAGGAGAGGAAGTGGGTTTTCTATGTATAAGACCATTCTGTTGTCAGCAGCCATAGTTTGACCTCTCTTGGGGATGCCCTTTATTACTTCCTTTTGGCAAATTGCTTTTGGCTAAAATTGCTAGTACTATATTGAGGCAGAGCTGTGAGATTCACCATTGTTAAGTTCCTGATTCTCCTTCCCTTTTCAGTTGGTTGTTGGCTTTCTACATATTATAGAAAGACTTTAGTGTGTGTGTGTGTGTATACACATTTCTGTATATATTGTGTATATGCAATATATATTTGTATTATATATATATAAAATATACTATATATATTTTTTGTTTGTTTGTTTGTTTGTTTGTTTGTTTTTTCAGGACATGATTTCTCTGTGTAGCCCTGACCATCCTAGAATTCATTCTATAGACCAGGCTTGTAGACTTAAACTCAGAGATTCACCTGCCTCTGCCTCCCAAGTGCTGGGATCAAAGGTGTGTGCCACCACCATCACCACCCCTGGTACGTACACACACACACTTTTTTCAGAGTTTAAATGTGTGTATGTGTATATGAGGGTGTATGGGTTCATTTACTCCTCTGTGTGTGTCAGTGAAAGGGTAGAAGTTGGCATCATCTGTCTTCCTCTATTGTTTTTGCCATCTTATTTTTTTAGGACAGGGCATTGACTAAACCTCTCAGATAGGCTGACTCGTCAACAAGCCCCCAGGACATTCCTGGTGCCCTCCTGTGCCAGCACAGGATGTACAAATATGCCCCCCAGTCCTGGCCCTTGCATGGTGCTGGACTAAGGTCCCCATGCTTGTGCAGTAAGCACTTTACACACTGAGCCAATTCCGTAGCCCTTGTTCGGAGCTTTTATCATGAATTTTATCAAATCTTTTTTTTCGTGTATCTTTGGGGGTGATTTTGATTTTTTTATCTCCCACCCTATTATAAGATACACTTATTTGTTACAATGCTGAACTTTGTAGTTTTGGAAAGAGACCAAGGCAATTTTTATACTAGTCATGGTCCATTTGAAAATGGAAAGGCGAGAGAGGAGCTTGCTCCGTCTTCACGCCTCTTTTACAGATACTTCCCACCCCGCAGATGCACTCCCTCTGCTCCCCACACGCCAAGCTTTCTTCTTTAATATGTCCTGACATCAGCCATTATTTGGGCCCAGTTCACCAACACGAATCAGAAGAATTGACAAGGAGCAGATTTGTCCAAGCTATTGACCAGAGACTCCAGACACCAAACAGTGGGCAAGCTGGGCAGTGCAGTCTTCTGCTGTCTTGTTTCTCCTGCTCTATTGGGCTGGGCTTTCTCTCTTGTCTTCTGACAGCTTTCTCTTCCCTACTGTTAGGGTTTGGGACAAAGGCAAGATGGCCTGGACCAAGAAGTCTCCTGCCCTTTTCTTCTGACCAGGATCCCAGACTTATGAAAGCCCACAGCTCCTAGTTCAGGATTTCAAAGAGATTACTGGACCTAAGACCCACCTACAAGGCCCTCACCAAATACCTCAGGACTTCATCACATCATCACCCCTCTGCTCCCCCTTAAAAAGCCCCTACCCTAGCCCAGCCTTGTGACTTCACTGAACCCCTCCTGTGACGTCAGTGACTCCCTGCCCCAAGCTGCCCTAATAAACCTGCCTTTGTGCTATAATTCAACTCACTTGGGTTTTTTATGTTGGTGGAGAAGTCATTCATATACCGTTCATCCTTTCGGGTGTCCCTTTGAGGTGTGAGTGCTCAGCCTTAGCTCAGCAACTTAGTTCTGATTTTATGCTTGCCTCTCCCTAGTCCAATCATGACCCCACAGTCTTAGGCTTGTAAATGGGAACTGGAAGTCTTTAGATAAGTGAATAAGTCAACAGGAATATGCAGGCTTTAAAAGAATTATTTCTAATATGCACCCAAAATACACATTTTACAAACACGCAAGCTTGTAAAAATTAAAGACAAAAACTTAGGATATAACATGAAGGCAATTTAGTACTATATTCCACAAGCAGGGCTTTTCTGTGAAGTAGAAAAGGAGCTGAAGGGAATCTCTGTCAAACTTTAGGTAGATAGAACACTGCTGGAGTTTGAGGATCAGCTTCGAATCAACTCTAGTTCTTATGGCAGGAAGCGTCTCCAGAGAGAAGGGAAGGGCTGAGTGCTCAAAGCTGGCTGTGGCTCTGTATGACAGAAGCTCTGAACTTTTCATTGTTTTCTTTTCTGAATGGGATCTTATCTCCAGTGACTTAATTAGACTGGGAATACGTTGGGACCTGAAAGAGAAAACGAGGGCATTCTTTTGGAATAAAACAAAGCTTGATTTAATTTTTTTAATTATATTTTACATGTACTGAGATTTTGCCTGTATCAGTATATGTACAATATGTGTGTCCCTGGTGCCCATGGAAGCCAGAAGAGGATATCTGATCCCCTAGAACTGGAGAGCCACTATGTGGGTGCCGGGAATTGAAAGCAGGTTCTCTGGAAGAACAGCCAGCGCTATTCTTAACCATCTGTCCAGCCTCAAGGATTGTTTCTTAAGTGCTGACAATTATGTCTGACATATGATTAACATATCCTAAAACAATGCCATTTATTAGTATTAGTATTATCTTTACTGTCTGAAAATATGTTGGAGAGCTATTTGAACTTATTGTTTCCTGTCAGTCAATACAGAAATAATACTGATTTCCAAGTTTACCAGTTTATTAGGGGAGAACTTGATGCAATTAACACTTGTCAGCAGAGAGTGTGTCTGGTTTTTCGCTGTGTAGAGTCTTGGTGTTGGGCAGCATGACTTCCTTGAAGCTCTGTGAAGGCTGGATTCAGCAAGGCTGGAGAGCTAGGGAGTGATTGCTTTGCGGCCTTCTGTGCTTGGTACCTTGAGCTCTGCCCCTCAGCCATCTCGCTTCTGCTCTACCTTATTATCTCTACCCTCCATCTGGCTGGAGACTGGCTAGCTACACTTTTTTAACTTACTGTTTACCAGTGAGATGTCACTTCCTTTGGTTCATTTTACATTACATTTAGACACACTTTGTTTTCTTCTTGTCCTCAATCATTGGGGTGCAAAACCTTTTTGCTTTCTATAAAAGGGGGAATGAGAAAGAAGAATGTCTACCACCTATGTGTAGCATAGGGCTACTGTCCAGCTAGCATTGTATCTTGTTCTATCTGGATATCATTATTGACATTTAGCTTTAACACCATTTTCTATTCTTTATAAACATTAACTAGGAATTGATTGCTGAAAATTCTCGAGGAATGTGAATTCTAATGCAATTTTAAAAATTCAGTGAGATCTCTCTATTGAATATGCCCACTGGGAATAATATTGCTTCCATGTGAAAGCAGATTGATTGTGTGGGACTGAAAGTAATCTGGGCTGTTATAATGATTGATAGGCCCCCTAAAGCTCAACTCTAACACAATCTTACTATTTCTTAAAACTTGTTTTACATCTTCTTGTATGAGAATCATTGACACTGAATTCATAGAACATAAATAAAATGTAGACAAGATTAATGCTAAAATGGCAGACAATGGAAGACTGAGATTTTCCTATTTTGGACTTTATCTCTGGCCTCGCATGCATTAGCCTACCATGGATATTTTGTGTATATTCCTTATGCCTAACATGAATACTAAGTGAACTGTGATTATAGGAACCAAACACATAGTTTGCACTTTATTAATCTTTCTAAGATAACTCAATGCATGAATAACTGTGTCAAGTTCTCAAAAGAAAAAAGTTAACCGTGTCTATATTAAAGTCTAGGAGCAAGTAAAGTTAAAAACTGCTAGCAGGCTTGGGGAGATAGCTACACGGGGCAGCAAGTATGAGGGTCTGAGTTCAGATCTTCAGCACCAGTGTCAGAGCCAGGAACACTGGTGCATGTTGATAGCCTGGAGCTTATGGGGAGGAGGACAGTGACAGGTGGCATGGTGTTGAATGAGAAGTCCTTCATAGGTTCTGTCATTTGGATACTTGGTCTCCAGTGGGGAAGCGTGGCTGCCAGGATGTTGGTGGCTGGAAAAGCGAGCTGAGAGCACACATTTTGAAATGCAAGCATGAAACAAGGATAGCAAACTGGAAATGGTATTGGTCTACAAACGCTCAAAGCTTGCCTCAGTGGTACAACACTTCCAACACAACCCCACACCTGCTAAGTCTCCCCAAACACGCCAGCCGCTGGGGACCCAGTGTTCATATTGAAGAGCCTCTGGAGGAATCTTATTCAAACCACCACAGGAGGGTTATGGGAGCTGGCTGGGCAGCTAGTTTAGATGGGATGGAGGAGATCTGGCTCAGCGAGAAACTCTGCTTTAAGAGATACGGTGAGGTTTGTAGAAGAAGACACCCTCTGTCAAGCTCTGGCTTCCACATATGCACATATGGGCGAGAGCATCTTCCTGTGTGCCCACAACAAACAGACACACACAACTGCATACACACACTGTACACACGCGCACACACACACACGCACACGCGCACACACGGAGAGAGAGAGAGAGAGGGAGAGAGTGAGAGGGGGGAGGGAGGGAGAGAGAGAAGGAGGGAGGGAGATGGGAAGATAGGAAAAGAAAAGTTGAAACAAAATTTATATGCGCAAAGAATAAACTTCAAAATACAACATATTTTAGTAATTTTCTGCATTTTTGGAAGATGCTGAAGGATAACACGTTACAGATTATGAGCGCATTTAGGAAAGATAAAGGTTCTGGAGGCAGGAGGAGAGAAACAAAGCACCTGAGCAACACTGTTCTGAACCAACTAGGAAATCCATGGAAGAAAACAAAAAACAGAAGTAGAAAGTAGCCTGAGTGACAATAAGAAAATTTACCTCAAACATTCCTTACTTAAGTCATAGCAACAACACACAGGCTGTGGAGAACTTAGAGGATCAGGACCGTGTAGCTCAGAGGACCAGCAGCATCAGCAACATCCACATGGCTAGGCCCTGTGCTTTCCTGACCACCTTGGGGATGAGAAGCGATTGGCCAACCTGCTCTCTAGGATGTGACCTGCCTCAGACTCAACCTCAAGAACAAGAGAGCCTTGACACTCCTGGCACAAATGAGGAGACTCCCCTGTCTCCTGCCTGAAGGACAGAAAGGATTTTGCATTCCCCCAGTAGAAGGTGGATGCTGGTAGTACCAAAAGGCTCAAGCTATGCCTGTCCTAACATGTCCTATGTCCTATGAGCTGACCTACCAGGTAATGAGAATCTTCCAAAGGACTCATCTGATGCCTGGTAAACAACCCTCTTAGACTCATTCTGCACTGGCCTCCAATGACCTGCAAACCTGTCTGATGCAGCAGCTGGGGGTGTAGGAACTTCCCCGGTCCCAGGAGAACTCTCTGGGTGCTGTGAGGAAATACTTCCACAGGATCACTGTGTACCTGAGAGAGAAGAAACACAGCCCCTGTGCCTGGGAGGTGGTCAGAGCAGAAGTCTGGAGAGCCCTGTCTTCCTCAGCCAACTTGCTGACAAAATTGAGTCTTGTTCTAACACAGAAATGATTCTCATTGCCCGACATTTCAAAGATTCATTTGTATTGTAATCTTGAGATAAGTCCATTCAATCAGTTGTTAGATACTTTTAAGAGTATAAGTTACATTGTGTTCAACTCTAAGGGAACTAATTATTTTTTATGAACACAAAGATATATCCATAGGAACTAGCCCCAAAGGAAGAGTCCTAAATGCCAGAATTATGAGTTCCAAGAAGGCTGGACGGTTGGCCCTCTTCATTGCAAGAAGCACCACACCCACGCTATTGTACTTTGCTTACACAAACGCTAGTAGGCGTCCTTGTCACATGCTTCCTGCTGTGGCTTCAGAGCTTCCAGTTCCTGGAATAGGGACATACAATGTGGAATTCCTTTACACCACCTCCTTTAATTCCCTCACCTTTAAAAATATTACAGGATCATGTGAGTCCCAAACACATGAACAGAATCCACGAATCTTCAGCATTACACATAGAAAAGAGTTCTTGACTTGCTGAAATTGCAAAACGAACCATGGGATCCAGCGAACAAGAGAAATTATGTAATTCTAGGGCAAAGGGGACTGGAAACTATTAAAGGAACTGAAAATACAAAACCTGCAACACAGCTGTACAGAGAACATAAATTTGTGTTGAAATTCTTTTCTGTTGAGAGATGTGTGTATGTGAGTATGATGTTGAATCACTTCAGTTTCTCCAAGCCTCAGTTTTCTCTGGATTAAAATGAAGTCAAAGTGCTTACATGGTTATTTTGAACAGCAAACAAAAACATGCATTGTAAAGCACTTAGTTACTCTTTTCCATGCATAGTATTTTAAATATGCTAGGTATCTGTTAAGAGCTGGACAGATCAAGTGAGGTTTTCCCTGTGCCACTGATTTATGGAGCAAGAACACAGAATTACAGAGCCAGGGCCTTGGGAGAGCTGTGGCTTAGGATCCCGAGAACCCAAGTCTTCCTACTCCAAGGGTCTATGGTGATCATCCCCAAGGCTGCTGTGTGCTCGGACTATAATGCTCTTGAGATACCCTGTGTCCTCCTTGTACAACATTGTTTTATTAGCCTTTTGCTGACTTAGTTCTATTTGTAAGGTGGTTTCTGCTGATTACCATTTTTCCCCTGGAAATAGTATATATAGAGCTATACTTTTTTTTTTTTTAAGATTTATTATTTATTTTGTAATTATGAGTACATTGTAGCTGTCTTCAGACACACCAGAAGAAGTCCTCAGATTCCATTACAGATGGTTGGGAGCCACCATGTGGTTGCTGGGAATTGAACTCAGGACCTCTGGAAGAACAGTCAGCGCTCTTAACCACTGAGCCATCCCTCCAGCCCCTCCCCCCCAGAGCTATCCTTTTAAAGTAAGTTTGCTTGGCATGAGACATAGCTTGTGCAAATCCTTCAAACTCTTCTCTTCTCTTTCTTCTCTCCTCTCTATCTTCTGATCTCCTGGTTCTCTCTCTCTCTCTCAGGACCCTATCCCTAAAAAACTACCTGCTGGTCCAGGTCAAATATCTCCCAATATTTTATTGTATGTGAAATATTATAAAAATATTGAAAAATACTTTTCAATGTATTATTTTTTTCTAAAATTCTTAGGCTATGTATCCATTACTCAGTAGCTGACTTCAAAGGGAGCAGCTTAAAAAGATAATATTAGGTTATGAAGTCTGGGGAGGCAGAGAAGCACCACAGGTCAGGAGAGCTTCATTTGAAGGAAGTCTCTTTGTTACATTTAGTTAGGAGATGGAGGCTCGATGGGAAAACCTTTGGAGGAAAATACAGAAGGCCTGTGATATTCATTTAGTGAGTGGACAGCCATCACTCTGTCATCTCTCCCTTCACCGTTCTGCCTGTTCACACTTAGCTGCTTTCTCTTCTGTCTGGTTTCAGTTCAACAGTTTCCCTAAAGAGCAGAAGCCACAAATAGAAAGTAGAAGTTAAATGAAATGTCTGTGTTTTGTGATACTTCTGCTAGAGAGCACTCCTAATAGCTGTTCCATATAATTTAATGCTGGGAATTGAACGTTGGTTCTATGGAAGAGCAGCCAGTGTTTGTAACTGCTAAGCCATTTCTCCAGCCTTAGTATGGCATGCTTTTTAAAATTAAAGAATGGTGTCTGTTAAGCTAAATAATAAGCTCTAATTAGAGGGTGTTTTACAAGCCCCTTCTTTCTAGAAGACCCTTCTCTTGACCTTATAATTTAGAGAGCATCCTACCCCTTTGGAGAAGGGATGAGCGTGCATCAGTGCCAATCTCACTGGGCTCTTAGTGAAAACTCAGACGTAGGTAAAGCAACACAAGAGATTATTAGGATAGCCCGCGGACACCTGGAGACTGTTTAACACCCACAGGCACCAAGGAGATGTGCAGTACGTTGTAACCAAGGAGTTAGTGTGACTGCTGAGGAGGATGAGGGCTTTCACGTCAGCTGGGACCAGCCTGGTCTCTGCCTGTGGTCAGAGAACAGCTTGTGCAGTGCTCCAGCCCTATTACTGGATCAGGGCTAGGGTTTACATGGAGAAAGACTTTGTCACTGGCCTTCTCTCCTCTCCACCGTTGTAAATGGGCTAGTCAGGGCTCAGGGTGACATAGATGTGTTTTTAATTAAATTTCATCTTAGTCGATGCCTCAATTACGAAAATTGTCCATCTTTATGTAGTACTGTGTGATAATTCATACATGTGCGCACGCAGTCAAGTTGTATACACTTTAAACATGGATCTCCTCAAACACCATTTTCTTTCTTGCAGAGAAAACATTGAAAACCCTTTCTTACAATTTTAAAATTGACCATGACATCATGGACATCTCTTTGTAAACAACATGCAGCAACACCCATGATCCTCTCCTTCCTGAGAGGATCTCAGCCCCCAGAAACCATTTTTTGAGGGGGGGCGTTGGTGGTGGTGTAAGCTTGGCTGACATTGTGATTGCATAACATCCTTCCACTCTGACCACTTCTATTTTTGTCATTGCTTGTATCAACAACTTTTTTTTATAATATAAATAATTACACCCGAAAGTTTTATTATTGTCTCCATACTGACACACTGCCCTGGACTTCTCTATAGCTATATTTTGTTTCATAAGGCAACACTGACTTTTTATGTATTTGTAAACTTATAGAACTGAGAAGATGGGCTGGATGTGGTGGACTATTGGCCTGCTCAATCAGCAACGTCTGATTGACAGAAGAACCAGACGTTAACCCTCTTGCTGAAGCTCTGCTGTGCAGTGTCTAGTCTACATAACAAGGAACACAGGATGGTGGCTGCAATGACTCAGTGAACACAGAGTTTTTGGGGAAAGATCAATGTGCAGGGTCAGATAGAATTAACTACCATTTAGAGCCTCAGAACCAAGAGTATTACTGTGGCCATGACTTGAATTTTGAAGCTTCCCGATTCCTGAGTTGCAGTGGTCAAGAACCACTAATGGATGGAGCACTGGCACAGGGCTATGTGGTGTTAACCATTTAAAAGCTTTCAATTTGAAAAAGGGAGATGACTGAAGAGATTTCTGAGAGCCCAGCACAGTTCCAGGAAGAAGGCACCAACAACAAGTGTCCCCAGCAGGAGTGACTCAGACCACAGAAGCCTGTGGACTATTTGAAAGGGGCTCTATAGGTTCCTTTGGCATCCTTTGCAAATGTGTGTGTGTGTGTGTGTGTGTGTGTGTGTGTGTGTGTGTGTGTGTGTGTGTGCATTTACCTGTACATGTGTGTGTACATGTGTGTGCATGTGTGTGCGTGCGTGTGTGTGTGTGTGTGTGTTTTCCCTAAAAAGCAGCACATTATCACAGTGTAGAGAAGCTTATTCATGGAACCGAGGAATCCCAGGAAAACTGTTAGATACTATCCATAATTCAGTTTCTTTAAAATACAAATGTGGTACAGATAGTGTATGCATGCACCGAGGGTCAGAGCCTTTGAGTACACTTAGCGAGAAGTGGTTCAAGGCCTGCTCAGATGAAGAAAATAACAACAACAACAACAACAACAACAACAACAAACCACAGTGCAATTGATAAATCATAGCTGTTCTTGGCAGCAAAGCCTTTTGTGAAGGTTAATTTATGGCTTTACCTAGTTTAATCAGGTTGCTAGATCAGTCCTCAGTCTTCCTTCTGCTTGGTGCATTATGCTCTGAGTAGGCATATTTAAGTTTGCAATAATTCCTGAGGATTAGGGCCCACACCACAAAGAACATGAAACGTCTATAAATACAATAGAACCATTAGTCATTAATGTGAGTGGCATAAGGTCAATTATGGGGCTGGAGAGATGGCTCAGCAGTTAAGAGCACTGACTGCTCTTCCAGAGGTCCTGAGTTCAATTCCCAGCAACCACATGGTGGCTCACAACCATCTGTAATGGGATCTGATGCCCTTTTCTGGTGTGCCTGAAGACAGCAACAGTGTACTCATAAAATATAATAAATACATCTTAAAAAGATGTATCAGGTCAATTATGGGAAGTGTGACAATTATGGACCTGGCGATGATGGAGTTTTAAAGAATACATATGTGCAAACAAAAACCTTTATTCTGTTTTCTCTTTCCATCTTTTCTTATTTTGAGTCAGGATCTTATGTAGATCATGATGAACTCAAAGTCATTCACTATATAACAGAGCATGACTTTGAACTTCAATCCTCATGTATGTACTGTTAGAGGTGAGGGATTCAGGCTTTTGGCATTGTAATCAGTTTGATGTGGTGTTGGTGACTGAATCCACTCCTGAGCAAGTTACACACCAACCCTCCACTCTTTTTCCCCTTCCTCGTGCATGTTGGAGCCTCATGCAGAGTGGAGAATTGCTCTTCCACTGAGCCACACCTCCCAGTCCAAACCCCTACTCTTCTTTCTTTCATTCTTCATTCATTCCAGTACTAGGGACTCAAAGGAGAACCTCACGCAACTAGCCGAATGCTCTCCCTGAGAGCTAGATCCCCATCTCATTGGTCATTCTTTAGGGTATTAGGATACAGTTGCTGCAAAAGTTTGCAAAGTTGCCCAAGCAGGCTTGAATTTGCAGTTCTCCTGCCCCACCTTTGTGGGTTGCTGTACCAGCAGGTCCAGCCTGTCTTCTATTTTAGCAGAAGGAAACTCCACTGCAGTGGAACCTACTGAAGAATCTTCATGAGCTCCACTCACACTGATTTCCTACGAAGCAAACAGACTCAGCACTGCCAGCCCCAGGGCACCATCCCAGCTCCCCAGGCATCTATCAAGGCCCAGTGACAGCACTGTGGGCCAAGCAGGATGACCCTTGATACATGTAAGCTTTGGCAGGTTCATCTGGGGCCAGGAGAGACACGCCACGTGACACAGTCTAGTGACCATCTGCATCTGTCACAGAGAGGACAGCACTTCAGACATGACAGATTTGTTACAGATTTGTTAAAAGTCTGTACAACCAGGATGACAGCTTATAAAGCTAGAGAAACTCATGATACAGGGACAAAAATGTGGGGGAAATCTGCTTTAATGACAGTTGTAAACAAAGATAAAGACATTCAGCTACCCACGGTACATGTACACACATACACATAAAGTAAACCTAAAAGGTATTTGGAATTCTTTCTTTCTTTCTTTCTTTTTTGGTTTTTCGAGACAGGGTTTCTCTGTATAGCCCTGGCTGTCCTGGAGCTCACTCTGTAGACCAGGCTGGCCTCCAACTCAGAAATCCACCTGCCTCTGCCTCCCAAGTGCTGGGATTAAAGGCATGCACCACCACTGCCCGGCTCAGAATTATTTCTTACACACAGAAAATAAACCTATTTAATCTACTGTTATCCCATCCTCTTTCTCAGCCCTACAGATTTCATGCCATGGGTTTTCCTGGGCTCTGATTTCTCTCATTTCCATTCTTCATTTCTTTTTAAGAACTATTACAGACAAACCACATCTCAAACCTTTGTTTTAACTTTGAAGATTAATTTTGTCCTAAGATGTTCTTTAAATAAATATTATTCAAATAGTTTTACCAAGAGGGCTGAGTGAATATTCTCCTGCTCATGGTATCTCCCCTGCCAGGTAAGTTATAAGTGAATGTTCTCAAAGACCTCACAGTAATATAAGTCCCATTGCTAGCATTATTTAAATATTAATGCCATCTTAATTGTTATCAAAATTTATCTAATTCCCTTTCTATTATCTTTTAGAACTCTGGACATAGTACTTTCCTGGCCTTAAAGGATTTTACCATATCATCCTGCCAGCTGGAGTTAGTTAGTGTTGCTGTGAGTGGGATCTGTTTGCCAGTCTTTTATGTGTTGTTTGGTTTGGTTCCTCCTTTCTATCCTCAAAGCTATTTGAGACTCCAGTAAATGAGAGAAAATACAAGTATCTGGCCTCACAAAGGCAGTGGATCTGCATGGGATTGGCTCTCTGTTTAGTCTCTGCCAGATCTATCCCCTTTTACCTGTCCTGACTCTGTCGACTTCTACATCAGCATCCAGATTTCACCTTGCTCTTGTCCCGAGTCACCCAGCTTTGCTACACCATTGTTTCCCCAATTGATACTTCCCTCTTTCATAAGCGAAGATCACTTCCTTTACTTTTATGTCAACGGAAGTTGCAACAAGTTCTTTTAGGCCACAAAACCCCTACAGAGTTTTATTTTTTAGAAAAGTAGGAATAATAAATACAAAGTGAATGAGAGACATAAAGAAAAATGACTCTACTCTTCAGTCTTTCTTTTAGTTCCCGGTAATTTCTTTACTTCTCCATGAAACAGTATGTATTGAAAGGAGAAGGAAACAAGTGTCAACCATTAAGCTGCTGTCACATTCTGAAAACACTAGAAAAGTTTAGAGCACATAGTTTTCCCAGCTGAAGCACAGAAATTTTATGTCCCTGGCAAACTGGCAAGAATGGTGTCATTGGGGAGTATGGAATATGGGTAGTGTATCAGACTGTCTGCATAAACACACGTAGGACACTAGTTTGTGTATAATTAGCTGCCAGTGAAGGTAACTCATCCATCATTGTCAAATTGTCAAATACAGTAAGTCTTTGGGTTTTAAGAAGATTGGTTATAAAAATAGCATTTACAAGATACAAAATACTTTGCTATGCCCATGTTGCAGGGACCCCAGATCCACCGAGGAGCCAATTCTGATGCAAACACATAAGTGTCTTTATTATGAGCTTGCAAGCAAGGTCTCTCACTGTCCCCATTGCAGCACATCAGAGTGAGAACCCCAAGTCTAGGGGCATATGGTATGTATTGTAGCTACAGCAAGGTTGGGGAATTCCCATATGAATTAGAAAGTTAGTATTATATAAACTGCATTTCTGGGCATAATCTGCAGGAACTGAACACAAGGATAAAACCACCTGACAAACGGGGCGGCTAAGTTATCTATTCTCTGCAGGATGTTGTAAGTTATCTCTATGTCCCTTGACCCTGCTATTGTAGCCTGACTGGCCGTTGCTAAGGGGGTGGGGTTGCCATAGGCTGCTTGCTCAGGAGAACTCTGTGATTTCCCTCCTGGAATTGGAGTTTAGATCCTGGTCTTACACAAAATGGAGTTTCTTCATAAACAGAGTTGGTTGGGCTTTGCAATTTGTCTAATAAAAATATAATTATGACAACTTGGACATTTTATTTTCAGCCATGGAGTAAAAACCCACTTTGGTTTTAGCTTCTGAGGTTTCCTGATCCTTCCATATGAGGGACACAAGTCACTATAAAAGTCTTTCACAAAAACACTAACACGAGGATTTTATGTACTGCAAAGACAAGGGAACAACACTTCTAGAACCAGAGTTTTGAAGTGATAGGAAAGTGTTTGTGCTCTCTGGGTGTGAGGTGAGATACTGAGAAACCTTGTTACTGTACATCAGGAGGTGTAGATGATGGGATGACAGACTCTTCTTGTGCCACGTGGTGAGGGGGAAGCAGTGTTGCCTTAGGATTAGAATTGTAACACTCAGACACAACCCGTACTCAGGATGGTTACAGCCAGGAGAACATTAGACCTCAGTATGAAAAATGTAACTAGAGAGGGCAGAGGCCATTAATAGTGACCTTGAGAGACCAATGACACACCACTGCATGGCCTGCAAGAATGTGTTCCTGGAGAAGAAAAACCTCAGGGAAGCTCTTTCCGAAGCAAGGAGTCGCTTTCACATTAAAACAACCACCGTCCACTCCCAGGGCTTCCTTGTCATAAGGCTCAGCAAGTCATGAATAGCTTCAGAAGCCCACAACACTTCAGGGGCCGCGCTCTGCATGTAAGGGAAGGGTGGAAAACAGAGGTGCAGACTACGCCTAAATGTTTGTCCCTACACCAGCCAATATTTGAATATGCAGAGAGTCTATCGTTGTGGATGTGTTTGTAAGTGAGTGTCTGCACACATATACACACCTCTGAGTACAGACCACGTGATCTTTGGAACGATAATTTCCATTTGGAGTGGAGTATCAGGTTAACTGAGAACATTCACCTTCCTTGCAAAATTAATATTTTATGCTGTGCTCTCAGGTCGCATTGAGAACAAAA